>VBSM01000272.1:45072538-45150386 GCA_008086735.1 Cheirogaleus medius
TAATATGCTGAAAGAAAAAAAAAAGAAAAAAAAATAAAAAGAAAAAGAGAGGGTGACACCAGAAAGCTGAAGAATTTGGAGATATCCAGGGGCAGAGACATCATTTGTAATAGGAATAAAATGATATAAAATCCCTCAAAGAGTAGTGTCATACATAAGTAATATTTGCTGTTGGAATGTCCTGATGGTGTGGTAGACTGGACACAAAAGGAAACAGAATGTGCTTCTGAGAGGGTCTGGGGCTGGTGGGAAGTGCCTTGGGGATACTCCCAAGGCTGGCTGCCTGAGGAGTATGAAAGGGGAGAAGTGGGAAGGCCTGACCCGCTGTGGCAGGGAAGCCTGTGGAGCCATCCTGGGACTGCATGTCCACAAAAGTGCAAAGAAATTAGGTAAAATCTGGAATGATCAGGAGAGAGGCTTCAAGAACTTGAAGAGAAACAGGAAGGAGATATGCAGCCAGATTAAAACTCAGGATCCCCATGGTTTTAAGGCAAACCACTGTCTCTTTGGTGGACATATACGCATATGGAGCTAAAGTTTGTATTCATGACGTGCTAGAGAAGTGAGGCATGCAGTATATGAATATGAGAATTTCATTCCTTTGGACACATTTCAGGTATTATGCAACACTGAAGGCAGCATGCTCCTCTTTGCTCTTTTCTTTTGTGAAGCACACGGGGCATAATATCATTAGCACTCCCAAACCAAGAAAGGTTTTCCTTTCTCATGTGGCATGCATTTCAGCCTCATCAAGCTAGAAAGTATTTTCATGGCTAACAACTTCAGAGAAATCAGCTTTCTCATTGCCTGTGAGAGGGTCAGGGTTTTAGACGGGTTATAGAAGTGCTATGTTGCTCAGCACTGTATTTATGCAGAGGGACATAAAGATGCCTTTGCTGCATTTTCCATGACAGTGTCTCATTGCCAGAGAGGAGACTATTGTCTGCATCATCTCGGCTGGCTATCGTAATAATTAGCATGTACTGAATAGCAGCAGTGTGCTCTGCAGCATGCAAGGAAGCTGGAAGTGTGCCCTGCCTTGTCAGTGGCCATTTAACTGGGTGAGACACCGGGAGGAACGAGGGATTGGAACCACAGCAAAGCTAGTACTAAGTGCTAACATTTATGGAGCACTGCATGAGCACTTTAGATGAGTTCCCTTGTTTTTTCTTTCCAAAGTCTCAATGAAATGGATGATTGTTATCACCATCCTGCAGTTGAAGAAAGCAGGCTTACAGAGATTAAGTAGAATGTCTGAGGCTGCACAGACAGTGGCAGAGCTAAGACTTAAATGCAGGTTTGTCTGATCCAAAGTTTAGGAACTTAAGTCCCTGGCCATGCCTCGGGGCTACTAGTGACCTGTAAATGGCTAGAGTTATTGGATTCAAGTCTCTGTGGTAGTACAGATGGAAAAACTCACAAAGGCCCAGCTTTGAAGACGGAGGCTTTTAAATTATCAATAGGCCATCACAATCAGCCACATAATGCTGGGGCTGGGCCATCACCAAACACTTGTGGGTATACTTTTTTATAATGCCTTTCAGAAACACACAAAATTGTAGGGTTCACCTCCTACACTGCTTGAACACCTGGATTTGGATTTCAGGATAATAACTGGGGTCATCAGGAGCAAGATTATATTTCACTCCCATCTTCTGTGCTCTCAACACAACTTGCACTGACCACCCATAGCCCTGAATCTCTGCAGCCCATGTCATGAGCTTGACTGAGCACACCATGTTAGGTAAAAAGACAGAGAACCTAAAACATGGGCATTCGGGGATCCACACAGCAGCCTTGTTATCTGGTGGAGGTGGCCATTGAATTTCCTCTTCAATATCTTCATTAACAAATGGTCTAAACAGCAACCCCTGCCTCCAATCTTTGCCCTATTAAAGCCATTCATTCTCAACTCAACTTCAGAGTGACCCATTTAAAATAAAATTTTTACCCTATCACTCTCCCACTTACAATTCTTAAATGGCCCACCACTGCCAGCCAGAAGTTTATCCTAACAAGGACTCCCTAACTGCCCACACAGATACTACTCCTCAGTGATGCTACCAATACCAATGGCTATCATTGCCCTAGCAGAGTGCCTGACTCATAGTTGCCACAAAATAAACACTTTCTTGAGTAAATAAAGATCACTGTATGAGTACTGAAAGAAAATTTTACAATGTTCTGAGATTAAAATTTTATAAGTAAAGGGCTAATAACCCTGAGCTGATGTAAAAAAAAAAAATGGTCTATCACCTCTTGTTTTCTTTTTTCTTTTTAATTTCTGTTATTAAATTTTATTGTTACAGAAGTAGTCCATGCATCCAGTTTAAACAAAAATAAAAAATACAAATGTGGTTTTAATGAAAAACAGTTGGTCCCTACCCCATAGCTCTAACACTCCCCCAAAGAACTGATTTTACCTTTTTTAACAGTTCCTTATGGTAGTCACCTTTATTTTTGTAAGCATGCTGATATTATATATTTTATAATTTCTCCATTTTAGACTCTTGACTTTATATTCTTGTAGAGGAGAGTTTAGTTTTCTTATATACCTTACTCCTCCTCCCAACTCCATCTTCTTAATGGGTTATGGTTAAAAAATAATGAGTCTTTAAATTTTGGTTCTATACATTACATTTTTTGAAACATTCCACCAGATTTGACACTATTCTGTTTTACTGAGTCCTTCTGCCCACCCCACACACATTTCCTTTTCCCTGGAGACTCCTCTTCCAGAGGTCTCCGCCTTTTTGCCTGTGGATGGGCTGCCTGCACCCCAGGCCTGCTACACAGCTGTCATCCTTGGACTTCCTTCTGTTCAGCTCCTGACCCTTATGTCTTCTTTTTACTTCCTGTCAGCATTCTCCCCTTGCTTGGCTGTAGAACATCCTGTATTCCTTTGATAGTGTCTTGTAAAGAAGAGCCTATAGTCTGTCCTTCAGCTTTAACCAAAACACCTCTAGTGACAGGGAGCTAACAGTTATAGTATTATTCTGGCTACTGCATTTAAATGCTAAAATATTTTTCATTCATTCCTGATACCAAAACATTTTTAATCATCTTTTACCAAGATATTTGGCCCCATGTGTCCCCAAATTTTCTGGTCCGTATTGTGAATTTTCTATGTAGTATTTAAGATAGGCATCAGTTCCTATTCAGCATGCTGTAGCAAGATTGATACATTCCTTAGCCCTTGGTGTCCTTAAAGTTCTATACTGTCACGCTTTGCATTCAGTCTTTGAATGACTTTGTTCTGCCTTATATTCCTGTCATGTTCATATTATATACCTGTCCTCTTCTCCTAGGCTAAAAACTCCTCTTGGTTTTTGCCTCATACCTTTGAACCATACAGGATTCGTGACCTACTTCTCTTTGGAGATGATGTCTGACCCCTTCTTTGACATTTCTACTTCGGCTTCAATTTATCTGAAGCTCCTACCAATTTTTCCCTGCCCTTAGCTAGGGCCAAGTGGTGAAATACGTTAAGCTTCCTCTCCAAAATAACTGTGAGTTTATTTTTCCTATCAGAAATTCCTGAGAAAGAAATCAGAAATCTAAGTCCTACAGATTCTCAGTAAAACTTATTCAGAATATGAGAAAAGTATGTGATAGTTCATGTGGTATGGTTTTTGAGGTACCAGAGCCCTGCCCAAAGAAATATTACCCAATCAGAATTCACAGTGCTCCAAACTGTAAACAGCCTTTAACCAGACAGTGGTTCTCAACCCTGGCAGAGATTGTGAAACTCCTGGGAAAGTTTTAAGCAATGCCAATGCTCAGTTCCACACCCTGAGATTCAGATTTAATGAGTCATAATGAGTCCTCAGTATTTTTAGAAAGATTTCTAAGTGATTCTAATGCACAGTCAAAGCTGTGGATCACTACACTAGGATAAGAGTAAGACTTACAATGTAAATCACTCTTGTAGAAAAACACACTGCCAGTGATGCTAAAGTTGAGTGATTGATGTGTCTTCTGATGGAAGACAATCAGACAGGTGGAGGAAAATGGAACAGAAAGTATCAATGAGGAAAAACTTTACCAATGATGAGTCTTAGTCTCTACATAGAAAATAAACATGTTTTCTTAACAATCATAACTTGTATGGCCTCTGCCCACTAGCTTGTTAGGCCTTCGGTTATGGAGCCAAGGAAGAAGAGAATGAGTTGGGACTGGGATGGCGGTAAACACAGCCTTAGGGATGCTCCTTGGGGAAGAGAGGGCCTGTCCAGGAGCTTGAAGTTAACATCCAGAGTGTGACAAACTTGTATAAAATTGGGACTTGTTTTTAACTAAAACATTCAACTTGCAGGTGATAAACTGTGTTCATGATGTGACAGCAGGGATGTTAATGTATAATTCTAGGGAATAAGACATTTGTTAAGCAAGATCCTAGTATTGATTGGGAAGATGGGGCAGAGTTCTTCCCTTGCCCTGTCCTGGACCCTGTGAATAGCAAGGGCTAAACAGATCCTTAGGGCTCCAGCCAAGTGGGCTGGTTCAGGTACAGTGCTATTCCCAGCATGGAAGTGGAGTGCAAATGATGTAGATCATCCTCATTGTCATACTATCTGGGCAAATCTAAGAAGAGGAGGGGAGAATTATCACTTAGGATATAGGATGGTCTTGAGGGAAATGAATGATAGGATTAGGGATGGCAAGTAAAACCCAGGTAATATTCTTACAAGCATCCCTTTATTTTTAAATTTTTCATGTATACAGAATGGTTATTTTTTCCATAGTTTAAAGCTATACTAGTAATAATGGCTAAGTTATTTCTGCTTGATGCCTCAGTATCCTCAGCATAAAATAATGAAAAGGCTAGATAATCTCTAAAGCACCTTTAAATGTAGCATTCTAAGAGTTTGTGTATTAGCAAAACATAATGACACAAGCGTGGAAAACATTACAATCACCATCAGTCCTGACTGTTCATAGGTTTCTCTCCTTCAGCTATAATTCATTATTAGCCATTTTTAGGGCTTCTTGCCAACCCCTTATAAAACCACATAATGCAATAAAAATACACATAATACAAATTTTGTTGGAGAAGTATCAAGGACTTTGGCTTTCTAATTCAGGAGAGAAAGCTAAGTGACCAAAAGACCAATGAATCATATTTAATTGCAAAAAAGAGACAAATTCTAAGTAACAAAGGTGATCTTGACCTCTTCTGGACAAGAGCCACAGAAGTGCTGGGAAGCAAGTTAGGCAAGAAAGAGTAAAGAAGCCAATTTTAGAGGAAAGATTTTTGACTGTGAAGGTGTGGGCGCATTAGCTGAAAATAAGGAAGATACTAAGTACAGGCCGTTCTTTGGCATACAGAAATTAGACAATAAAGGGACCAGATCTGTATTCTTTCCCCAATGCCTTTGAAGATCATAAAGTCTGAGTAGAAGCTAATAATCTTAGAAGGATAGGGCAAAGCACAAATCACGCTTTTCTTCTTCAACTTTTGTACAGGTGGAATCAGGTTAAAGGAAACAATGAAAACAAAAGGAATTACAAGAGGTGGTGAGTCTGAGAGAGATGAGGAGATGACTGGGTTGGTTGCGAGAGCCTTAAGTCCTGGACTATGTGATATTAATATACCCAACACCTCGTAAGGACTCAGTCCATAGCACAGTAGACACTCTATGAATGAATAAATTAATGAATGAATGGTTAATCCCATGCAATCTGTCTTGGGGAGGGAGCAGAGGAGGGAAAGATTGGCTGTTATGATATCATGGGTGATGTAGAATTAGATTTTAACTCCACATCTCTTAATTGTAGAGTTAAGGTGAATGAGCTGGATTTTAGAATATGTGCTGGAAGGACTATTTCCATCCTAGCCAGATTTGTGTGTTACCATCCACTCATCAGCAGTATAGAGTGGGAAGCAAAGATGGAAAGAAGTAAAGCAAAGATTGCGGCTTTATGATTGCAACAGTTCTTCATTCCCTAGTCATTGGCATTCATTGGCTACTTTCCCAAAGCAATCTGTCAAGCAAATTAGAATTTGGGAGAAATTCAATAATGCTAAATATTCCATAGTAACGCAACAGAATATTTGTCTTAAACTTGAGCCAAAAGGCCTTCAGAAATTTAGATTCTCTTTCCAAACGGACCCAAATAGTTATAATACTTCCCATAATAAATGAGTTCCTGGGTCTGGCCTAGGAAACTCTTCTATTATACTCATGGGTAGTCACATGATGCTGGCTGTTTCCTCCTTTGTGTGTTTATTTCCATTCCTACCTTCAGTATATGGGGAAATAAGCCTAGACTAGGACCCCAAAGACCGAAGTCTTGCTGTTTATTAGTTGTGTGTCCTTAAGTAAATCTCTAAGTTTTCTGATTTGCTAAACATTGATGACACCTTACAGATTATTGTGGGAATTAAAATATTTTAAAACTCTGCAAAGTCATCCCATAGCAATCAGAATACAATCCCAACAAGTGGCCTAAAAGATCCTTTTGTTGTAGCCCCTGCTTTTCTCTTCCATCTCATCTTTTATTTCTCTCCCTTTGCTTATTCAGTTTGTGTTACACAGGCTTTCTTTCTGTTACTCAAATATCAACACCTCTCCCACATTAGGACTGGAGTGACCTTCCCCTTGATATTCCCTACTTGTTCTTTGCCATCTAGGTCTCAGCCCATGGGACATATCTTATTCAAAGAAGTTTTCTCTATCTATGCCATCAAATGTTTCACACCTGCACATTCCATTCCTATCACCAACTGGTCATAGCCTATCACATTATTCTGTTTATTTTATTGATAGTAATTATCACTGTTTGAATGTATTTTACTGATTTGTTTGCTTACTTGTTCATTACTTGTCTCCCTCCAACTAATAATATAAATGCTAATAGAGCAGGGACCTTATATCACTTGTACCTGGAATAATGTCTAACAGGTATGACTGACTATTTATTAGATGACTAATAAATATTTAAATTGAAGCAGTGAATTCAATTGATATTTAAATTAAAATATTTGAATGAAATGAATTTATAAACTGTGAGGTGCTATCTACATGTAAGGTGGCACTTGCTTCCACTGAGAGAGTGCTATAGGGGATAGAACAGAAGGTAAGGTATAAAGAATGTTGGATTTGAATTTTACATTTACTGCTTTTTAGGTGTCTTTAGTTGGACAAGTCACTCGTTTGCTTCTCTGTACACTGGATTCCCTCATCTGTAAAATGAGGAATGGTATTATCTCACAGATTGTTTTGAGATTGAGATTTAATATAGGCAAAATCACTATGTACATTATAAATTGTTCATGTGAGTTTTTAATCATTCTCCTGAATATGATCCTAAGCTCAAGGAATGAGGAGATTACTATCTTATTTATTTCAAAAGAGCAAGAGTTTTGTGTGGCATTGGTGCAAAATTGTGGAGGGAGTTTATTTGACCCAAACTCTTTCCCAAATCATCAAACTTCTGTGGTCTACGACTTCATTTGCATAAGTATATCTACATGTCCATTAGAACCATTAGCAAGAATCTCCAAGAAGGAATTTAGCCTTTTGCCCTCAAGAAAGCAGTTAATTCTTTCCAAAGCAGCCACCTCATTTTTTATGTTGCAGAAGATAAGTAGCAAAGGCATTAATGTTGCTTAAGGAAATTAGACTGAGCAGTCGGATTTACATCAATTTAGAAATGAAGCAGGATAAGCTGTTTCAAATAAAGTACATTATATTTTATTTAGCAACCACTCTTTGCCTCTTCTATGTCTGTGTAATGACAACAACTGCTCTAATGCTTTCACAAAGAAGGCTGTCTAAAAAGAAAGAAGAAAGATGATGAGGGTGCCCATACTTGATTTGAGTGTGCATGATGTGATTCTCTGCTGAGGTCCAGACATTCTTCAGAGGCTACACAAATCCAATTCAAACTTTTAGCTCCACCTGCTGACACTAGGGGACACTTAGGACTTTGATTGACTCACAACCCCCCAGCACTTAAAAGCAGAACGTCTGGTTTGGGTAGTGATTCTGCCATTTATGACCCATGTGGGACCTTGGGCTGACCATTTTACATTCTTTTAGCCTTTAATCCTCTTGCTGCAAAATGGAAATAAAATTGACATCTACCCGATGGATAGGGATGGGAGGGATTAAATAAGATCCTACGTGGGGAAAACGCTTTGTAAAGGGCAAAGTGCTATATAAATGTCCCACATTTTAAGCCCTGTGCTCCTTTGTCCCTGAGTCTTCTGCCATAAGGAATTATTACTCTGCTTCTCTAGGCAGATGGATTTGCAACACTTGAGGTCCTAAGTGCTCCTGGGGAAGGTAAATACATGGCACAGGGGCAGCTTTTCTCATTCTTAAGCCCACAGCCAGCATTACTAATCAATCACAATACTTTTTCCTACCAAGTGTGGATCCAGTCTCAAAATCCCCACCATAACTTTCCAGTAGCTACCACCAATTGTTACAGTTAGTATGGGAGATAAAGTTGCTTTGCCATCCCAATTAAGTCTCTAAGACCTGTAATCAAAGCGTCCTACACTCTCTTCTCCCTTGTCCAGACCTAGGACATACAGAGTGCAACACAGTGCACAGAGGTGACATCCGGCAGTTGACAGAACCACTTTGCAGTCAACATACATATACACAAGAGCAGAGCTGGCTCAAGCATTTATTTGTTATGTCTGAGTTAATTTCATAGTCGAAAAAAAGCAAGTGTTCAGGGAAATATTGGCAACAGTACAATTTATGATAAATCAAATTGCCTGAAGAGATGTGTAAAAGGGTTTTGGAGAGAACAAAGGCTCTGGGACTGAGCAGTGAATGTCAAGTTAGCTTGTAACTGGTGTGTGTGTGTGTACACCGTGTAACTGGATCAATCCCTTAATTGCTCTATGTTTTTCTATCAAACAGGATAATTAGAAGACATTTTGATTCTCAGTTGAATCGATTCTTTCCTTAGGCTTTGAGAAGTGTGTCTTAGAGAAAGCTCAGATGTTAATATTGAAATCCTTTCTTTCCTATTTCCTGAAGGAAGGGTTTAGTTTCATTTTGTGGGTATGTCACAGGTCTTTCCTTGACAGTGCAGACATTGAATAGCAGTCCTAAATGAACACAAGTTGACCGGCGCATCTCAAGCATTCCTACTTGCAAATGGAAACCTGTTTCTTTTATTCGGTCCCAGTGTGAGTTTGCCAGGCATGAGGCAACCCAATCTATTATTTTATCAATGACAAGCAATCTCACATTTCATGGAAAACTGCACTTGCCCATTACCCAAGCTGTATAGGAACAGCTTTCTGCTTTGGGTTGTCAGGGATATGACAAAAGAAAGACTTACATACAAACATTTTCTTAATAATAATAAGAAAATGTGTTTTATACGCAAACATAACCCAAATTTTACATCTACACCAGCCTGATTTTCCAAGAGGCAATTTATAATTTTCATGTTAATAAATATTTCTTTTAGTCCTAGACGTTAAAAAGCTTGTAATAAACAATGCTAAGAACAAAAGTGGCAAATATTTTAATTGTTCTGAGCCTGGAGATTGTTGCTTCTATTTGCTTTAAGGGTCTGGCATTAGGGCTTAACTTGAGAAATATATCTTAAGAAAAATGGATCTTTATTTTGAACAAGGGAGATTATAGCTCCTTTTATTACCTGCTGATCTTTTAGAGCCATCTTTTATTTCAGTGTTGAGTAGTTAACAATGCCCTTGTAGTTTAGAAAGCACTTTTAAAAAATTTTATGTATCTCATTTAATTCTCACATAATAGTTTTAGCAATATAAACAGCAATTTTCAAATGAAATATGGAGACTCAGATGGGTGAAGACACTTGACAAAGACCACATAGCTATAAAGTACAACAAAAATAGGATTGAATCCAGATAACTGGTTTTCTAGAATGGTGTTCTTTACTGCCACACATCCTGTGACTTAAAACAAGGACTATGTTCTCTGTGAATCCTAAGCTAGAATAGGGAATTTTTTAGCTAATAGAAATGCCTGGGGCCAGAGAGTGGGCCAAGATAGAATCAACATGAGAAATCTGAGAACTAAACATTAGAGAAAACAAATTCAAAGCAGTCAAAGATGCCAAGTTTGAGATCTGAAGATAACATTAAAACAAAAGCAGTCGTGAATAAATAAGATGACACCCTGAGCAATTGATTTGCATATCAGTTGTTATTTACAATGCCCCTTGGAAACTAGAAGTTTTGTGATGCCTGAGTTAGCAGGTTGGTATAATGGGCCAGAAGCAAAGAGGACAATTTAGTCTTCCCATGCTGGTGGAGAGACAGTAGCTGAAACCTTTTCAGGCTGGACTTCTACTGGTTCTCTGGCTTTGCAGCAATATGATGGATGACATTTATAAGAAGCTAAACAGATCCAGGAGTGCCATCAAGGCAGAATGACAGTGATGACACATTTAATTTGTTGTTTCCAAAAATGCAGTATGTCATAACACTTAAATTCTACTTGACATAGAAATGGAAATTGGCCATGTAGGACTGGACATGTTAAAGAATGAAGGGATGATATGTACCAGTGGTTGAGGACAGAGCCAAGTAGTAAAGGGAAGTCACTGCCAAACACAAAACATAAGGAGTGACAGATTCTGCAGTTGACTCATAGAGAGAGCCAGCTCAGGAGAAGGTGCTGCAGATCTGGGTCCAAGATTGAGTCTGTCGATCATAATACTGATTGCTGTAATTTACTGTATACTTACTATATGTTAAGCATATATACAGTGACATAAATATTTTTTCACTAATCCTTAAAAATAGTATGAATTGGTTATTTTTGTGAACATTTTTACCGATGAGAAAACTGTAATTCAACAGATTCAGTGACTTATTTAGGGTTAGACAGCTAGTAGGAGGCAAGCCAGGACTGAGCTAGGCACCTGGTTCCAAAGCCTATGCACTTAGCCAGCATGCTAAACTTTCTTCTCATTACACATAGTAGTTAGACAATAAGTTGATTATGGTGAACCACATTTAATAACTTTGTTCTAAGTCTTTTTCATTCATGTAAAGAATATACAATGGACTTTGTCAAGTGTGTGTTTTTTAAAATGTTTATCTTTATACATCACTCTACTGGTTTTTAGCACCATTGGCTACAATTGTAAACCTCCTTTCCTTTCCTCTTGAGCTTTAAGGACCTCCATTTAGCAGCTATGAACTCACTGGGTACCAGTGACTAGCTAGCTTGTATAACCATAGGAGATTTTATTGAGTTCATAGTGTCCACTGAGCATTATGGGTGTTGGCGGTTCAATGTCTCAAGCACGGTTCAGAGTAAGCTTTCACAGAGAATTATATAGGCCACTGTCTGTATTGTAACATCTTTAATATTCCTTTCCAATGTCTTCTACTCCCTCCAGCACAATAATCTACATCTCATGACAAGCAGCTGAGGACACAGACAAAAAAGAAAGAGTAAACTACAAATGCAATCTTAATGGACAGCCAGTTTGAAGATGGCTATTTTTGGGGGTCTCATTTTGATCTGCGAGTCTTCTTGTAGATGTTGGGCATCACACCCTGGAAAAAAAATCCTGGATGAATCTGCCTACTTTCTCCACATTGGAGCCAAAAATATATTACTTCACTAATGTCCAGCAAACCCAGTATTACAAACATGCTAAGGTATTTCTAACTATACACCCTAAATGGAGAATGTAATATATTCTAAGACCAAGGGAATTTGGACATCATTAACAATGCAGAGTTTTACATTGAAGAACAGAAGGAAGAGAAACATAGGTAAACGTGCCCAAATCCCCTGTGCCCAAATGCCCAGTTTCTGATATAGTTCACTTCAATTCTTTTTGATTAACTTCAACCTTCCCCAGTGGAAATATATTTGCAGTTTAAAAGTGTTTTGAGAGTTTTGTTGTCAGTGTTTTAGGATTAGTAAGTGTTTGGGGTTTTAAGGAAGAGAAACTAAATCTGTCTGATTTCAGCAGAAAAGTAATTCGTTAAAAAAATATTGGAGAATTACCAGGAAGGTTGGAGAAACAGATCCAGAATGGAAGGAAGAACTAGTCTGGTTAGAATGCTGCTGCCATGATGGCCACAAATAAAATGGGACACCATCTTCAGTGTGGTCACTGGATTCTGGATGTAGCCTCTGGCCATCCTGCCACTGCTGCCAATGAAATGGATACTTCCAAGGCCCTACTTCCTTGTAGTACTGGCTCCTGCTTCACATGCTATTTGGGTGGAACATGATTGGCCAGCCTAGATCATGTGTTCACACTCTAGCTGCAAAGGGGGCTGGGAAAATTAGTATATGGTTTTGTTGGCATATGTAGTGAGAGGCTTGCTCTGATTCCCTTCAAAATTCATAAGGTAGAAAATTCCTCCAGTCATGGCGTTGGAGGTGTTAATGAGCCGGCTGGCCAAAAATATGACAGTTTTTGTTTATGCCACCTCTAAGTTTTCCAAATGATATCACCTTTTCAAACTCTGACAAAGCCTTGTGTTTTAAAGACCATGACTTTTTTGTTTAATTTTTTCAGGTCTTTTAAAAAAGTTTCTGAAGTTCAAAATTATTCTTCTACCATTCATAATCTACTCAGAGACTTATTCTGGACAGGCAGCATCTTCCTAAAACTAGGTAAGTCAGGCTCATAACCCAATAAGCTTTATTTTAGCTTGTGGGTCAAACTAAAATATCTAGTTTAATCAGGCATAAAAGTTCATGTTTGCTAAAAAGGAGGGGAAAAAACCAAGCAAATAAAATTGACATGATACTAAGAACTTGCCAAATCTCTACTACATAGATATTCCTTTGTTTTGAATTGCAGTTGTCTTGAAATAAACAGTACAATATAAAAAGTTTAATATAAATTCCAGAAAAATTTGCTTAAAATAGTAGGCATTTCATGCTCTTAAACAATCCTCAAAAGAATCATTCACAATATGCCACTCTTTGTTCAATCCCATGAAATCTGTTTAGAATCAAGTTGATGATTAAAACCCTTCAAGAGAGATCCCTGTGTATAACTATCTACAGTTGAGGTGGAAATCTGTTTCTCCTGTGGAATTAAAATAAATTGTGTGTGTGTGTGTGTGTGTGTGTGTGTGTGTGTGTGTAAAAGTAATTTTTTTCTCAGCAGAGTCATCATGTTTAGGTGTTGGTCATGCAATATTTCTCATAGATAAGATCAATAAATGTTTGAGTTAGGATTTAGATGGTGAAATTCACTGGTCAAAGTTTACTGTTAAGGTAGTGGATTGAACACCCTCATCTAACTTCACTCTTTTCCAAAACCCAACTTAAAATAAAAAGACAACAAGAAAAAACAATTTAAGTTTAAACTTAGACAAACAGAACTGGAAAGGTGGCAAACATAGATAAATATGAAGAATCTAGAAAATGCAAGGATGAGTTTCTGGTCTAGAAAGGCAGAAAAAGCTGACATTTAAATCAATGGAGGAGGGACAAATGGACAGGAAGCTGGTCTATTTGCACTACAAAACTACGAAGTTTCAAGGATGAGAGATATTAGAAATTTTTGAAGATAGAGATACAAATTTGAGCTTAAAAAGATTGGTTGAATGTCTTTAGAAAGAACATACAGCACTTCAAATATACTTATCCTTCCCCAGCAGAAGACTGGAGATTTTCCTTCTGGAGATTTTGAAGTATACAGGTTTTGAATGCAGGGATACCAGGCATAACAAAGGGCAAGTGTACAGAGACTATACTTAAATTAAGAGTATTAAGAGAAAGTGAGCAGAGTGACTGTAAACATCCTTCCCTCCCCAGATGAGGGGTAGGTGGTTTCTACATATAGAAAATATTCAGGAATAAGTATATCATGGTCACTAATGCTGCCAGTAGAACTAGAGCAGGGTTCTGGTGGACCACGAGGACCCCAGCTGTACTTGGTATTGGTAGGTCATGATGAAATGGAAAGTATGGGGCTTCTGGTATGGATGTCAATATTCTAAAAATTGCTATGGCCATACCATTGAATACATGTTGAGTGGCAACCCTGCCTATGCCTCCAGGCAGAGAAAAAGGAAAATTCCTGTTAGTTAATGCATTGGCCTAGTAGAAAAGACCACAGATACTGACATTTGGAGTTTCCAACAAAATGGCAAGATCCAGAAACATCCATTATAGTGAAGCCTACCAGGCAATAAGCTCCTCCCATGCTCAGTTCTAATCTGTACTTTAGATTCTTATTATAATATGAAACACCAGGGCTATTTGGGAATTAAATAAAAGCCTCTATTTATCTTTAAATAACTTATAGAAAAAGGGATCTCAGAGAAAAAAGAAAAAGTTTTAAAAATGAAAGGAGACATTTAAATAGCTGACTACATATTCTGAGATATTTACTCGTTCAAAAAATATTTATGAAGCATGGTAAAAACATATCCTTCTCAGTACTAGAGTTATAATATTTGATTAAATAGATAAAGTTTATTTTCTTGTGGAGCTTACATAATATATACTATACTGTACTATACTATATTATACTATATAATAGACAATATACTAGAATCCCATTACATAATGATAAGAACAATGAAGAAAATACAGGAAGGGAAAGAAACAGAGATTGGGCAGATGGCAGTGGGTATGGAAGGATATTTTATACAGTGTATCAGGAAAGGCTGGAGTTACCAGCATATAGATGGTATGTAAAGCTATGAAAGTAAATAAGACCACATAAGGAGAGATTGTAGATAGAGAAGAGAAGAGATCTGAGTGCTGAGTCCCATGGTCAGCATTCCAAGGTTGAAAGAAGCAGCAAAGGAGATCAGAGAGAGATTTCATACAGAAAAAGAAAAGGAGGATCTAAAGAAGCAATACAGAGAACATAAGAAAAGATTTTTGTGAATTAAAAATTGAAAGCAGAAATAAAAAATTCGATAGAGGTTTGGGAGATAAAGTTGAGGAAGTCTCTCACAGAAGAGAACACAAAGAAATATAAAACATGGAGGAAAGATGAGAAATTTAGAAAATCACATCAGTGGTTTTATTGTTCAAATGATAGGAGTTTCAGAAAAAGAGAACATAAACAGGAGGAGAGGAAATTAATAAAGTGATTATATAATGAAATTTCCCAGAAGTGAAGGATGCAAGTTTGCAGATTGAAGGGGTATGCTGACTTCCCAGCCCAATGAACATGTGTGGTGGAGGAGGATCTCAACGGAATCTCAGGAATCAGAATGGCTTAGCTATTTCAGTAACAAACTGGAAATTCAAAGAAAATAGAGCAATGCCTTCAAGATTCTGAGGCAACCTAAAATGTGTATACACAGCTAAACTACCCATCAAGTGTGAGGAGAAGAATAAAGATATCTCCAGATATGTTAGTCCTCAAAAATACAATCTTCCCCATGACGCAACTGGAAAATTTGTTCCAGCAAAATGGGAACTTAACTGTGAAAGTGGAAGATGCTGGATTCAGGAAACAGGGAGCCACATGTAGGGGAATCAAAGGAAAATTTCAGAATCATAGTAAAGTGTGACCTCAGAATAATAAATTTGAGCAAATCTAGAGAGCAAAAAGTCAAGATTAGAGTTAGGACAAAGGGCTCCACAGTATTTATCTAAGGAAGGAAAAATGTCTGATAAATTACCTGATAAGCTTGAAGAGATACAGATCTACAATTTGTCAGAGTTGGGGGATAAATCAATAATTGACTACATAAAAATAAGCAAATGAAAGTATGAAAATAAAATAAATAAGGAAAAGATTAAATTATACAAGAAAATGTAATCTAGATCAATATATGACTCCACTATAAATATTTACTTAGCTAAAAATATAAATACCAATATTGATTGTACTGGACCCAGTTTGTTTGACCTAGATTTTCTTGGCCTCATCTGCTCTTCATCCCCTACTCTCCATGCCTTGGAGCTTTGCTCAGTAGAGGGTGCTGGCCACAAAGCTGTCACCTTGTCTTAGCCCCTCCTGGGATGAGAGCTGGGCATCAGCATGCCTCCATTACAGCCCCCATAAAAGGATCCCCGAAGGTCCAGGTTTAGGTGCAAAGAGGCTCTCTGTCCTGTGCCTGGCTGGAGGGCTGGGTAACACAACCTACAAGTTTAGAGTAGTTAAGGCCTCATGGGGCAAACTTTGATGACTCATGAAAATTGGGAGATGGGAAGGAGCTAACAAATTCTTTACTTTTCCTCTTTTGGAACAGACATTTCTGAGGTCGGGTGGTTCCAATCTTCCATTCTGGAGGTTTCCTATATGGCCAAGTGATTGGCTAGGTTTCTTGTCAGGCTCAGAAATGCACCATTGCTTATATTTGCTTCCCTTCTTTTCCCTGTACCTCCTCATTCTTGTGTCTTGGGATATAAAAGCATTAGCATGTAAACTTAGCCTTAGGCACTGTTTATAACTGTGTACAACTCTTGACAGTACATGTCTCCCACTGAAACAATCCCATTAGCATTAATATTTCTGTAATGCACACTCTATGCACAAGGCACCATAATTTTCAGTGGACTTGAACATGGGCATCATTCATTTACATATAATTCTGTATGCAAGTATTCTGCATAACTTATAGGTAAATTAAACCTTTACATATAAGTATTTTTGCATGCATAATATATATCATGTATATGTGTGTGTATGTGTGTGCATATGTATATATAGAGAGAGCGCGAGAGAGAAAGAAAGAGAGAAAGTGAGCAAGAAACAAAAACATGTCTGACCTGATATAGATTTCTAAGGGCTTAAGATTTTTATTCATGTCCTTATGGAGGATAAAGAGTGTCGGCAACAGGATTAATTACAGAATTTTTTCAGTCCTGTTATGTCATTTTTGAAACAAGCTTTATGCCAGAGTATGGGTTATATCTTTTGATGCCCTCTACTAACGTCACAAATCTGATGGTGTCTGTTCTCTTTCTCATCGTGCATGTCTGATTATAGGTATTACATACAGTGCAAAATATGCTAGACTTACACTCAAAATACTGTGTGACTCCGGAAGAGACCTTTAGCATTTCTATTTCTCCCTGTGCTTATCAACTGGAGATGCTAATTCCTAAATCTCTGGGTTGTTATGAGGCTTGAATGAGTCCATGATAGTGCTTTGTATATCTCCAGCAAGTTCTAATACAGCCAGAGACAGTACTATTAATTTTCATGATGGTAAGTCATTTTGATCTATTTGTGACCAGTAATTGCATTTTGTAGGCTAGATTTTACCCCAATCAGCCTTGAAAACAGTCTCTTGGATACTTCTCTCTCTTTGTTGTTCTGGGCACTGGAGAATGTGTAGGCAAGTGGTGAAACAGTCTTATTTATAATCATAAAATTCCAAAACAGTAAAATCCTAAGAAACCATTGTGTCTTTTGGATGGTGCTAAATATCTTTGGGTCTAGAATGATAGGCAGATGATTTCAAGGGTTCCTACTGCCAAAAATTAGGTGGCAAGTTCCTAGTCATTACAATGTGGGTACACAGTCTTTTTAAAATATGATCATGATTTTTTCTTTCATTCTCTTACATGAAATGATATTCTGGGCCAACAGGCTCATGATTCTTTGGCTTCCATTTTCATACCGCCTCACCCATCGGTACAGGAGGGGTTATATGTTGCTTTACCATAAATGGAATAATGACACTGATTCAAATCATAAGAAGCTGGAAGCTGAATCTCACATAACTTTTCAAGATTATTCCAGGATCATGTATAACTTTAATTTGGAATGACTTGGGTGAGTAAAATTAATTTAGTTTCTAATTAATAAAAAATAAAGTTTAAAGTGAAATCACAGTTAGAAAAGTACTTTTTTACATTATAGCTACAAAATTATACTATCAAAATATTAAACACCACATTATATCTGTCATGAAAAATAGGAGTGTCGTGGATCAAATACCTGGATTCAAATTATGACTCTGCCAATTCCTAGCTATGTGACTGTGGGCTCGGTCGGTTTCCTAACCAGTAATAGTACTGGTTGCAGGCTAATAATCTATAGTAACAGTATCTCACTGACAAAATTGCTGTGAGGATTAAGTGGATTAATGCACGTAAAGCACTAAGAACATTACCATAATAAGCGTTAGCTATAATATTTATCATCGTTACCAACATCAACCTTCTCCTCCTTTTTAGGAAGGGAAATCTTTTTAAATCCTCAAAATACATACTAATCATCTTACTGAACATTTGATCAGTTTTTGTCTCTACAAAGTGAAGGCTGAGTTTCAACCAAATATTTTTTTATATAACTAGGAAGTATGTGCAGGCACAGTAACGCAGCTACTGATCTGTTTCACTATGTTCCAGCACATTGAGAAAGTAAAGTATGTTTAACAACTCAAAAGCAATACACTAACTTGTCTTCAACTTCAAAAACTTTATTTAAAGGACTTGGACAAGGAATAGGACCTAGCAAGTGAAAACCAGAGTACCAGGCAGGCTAAGAGGTAAAAATCTAAGCAGATTCCTAGTCCTGTAGTCAAGCCAATATTGGGACTCGCAAGGAGAGAAGGGGCTCATTTTCAGGGCCGTGGATTTTGGTTCAGTTCACGAGGTGCTGTGAGATTGGGTACCCTACAAAAACTCTGATAGGTCATGAAACAGCTCTCCACTTTCTCTCCAGACCTGCTTGCTCTGAGCTATGCCAGAGAAGTTGTCAGCATTATATTAGATGATAACTCTATCCGACACTGCCAGATTTTAGTGGCAGAAATATAACAAATACAGACTTTCAGTTAAATGTTAAAGCCAGTATTAAGCCAAGTCCAATGCTGTGGGTAAATAGAACACCATCACTAGGGTGACCAACTCACTCTCATTTGCTCAGGACTTTCCCAATTTTAGCACATCAGTTCCATCCCTGGGAATCCCCTCAGTTCTGGGCAAATGAAGATATTTGGTCATTCTAACCATCACAGTATAAATACCTGGATACCAGAAAATTTGTAATATTATAAAAATTTTAGTTGTTAAAATTTTCAGAAGTCAAAATTTAAAAGTTTGACTTAGTAAAGGAATAATTTCTCAGCACTAGCAAATTCTAGGTTGCACGTATGGTCACTAACCTGCACATGTGGGATGGGAACAGATGTTTACCTTCAACCATGGTCAGTGGAGGAACAAGGTATTTTTGGCTAACACTGCCAATATAGGTAACTGCTCAAGGTGGTATTGCAATCAAGATGTTCAGCTTTCTATATTTTCTTACAATGATGGCTGAAGTAAAGACTTACTTCCTCTTCAATTCCTGGGCTTGATAATTTAGTCAATGATGATGGTGCAATTTCATTGAGGCAATCCCACAAACCAAATATTTCTCTATCTGAAAATTTTAATTATTTTTAAACAACATTAATTATTGCAGCATTTTACTCTGAATTCATAAATATATATTTATACCTTAACTGAAAGAATCTCAAAAACTAATGCATACAAGATTTTAATCCTGCCTACAGCTAAAATGCTTACACATATTTGAAAGTGAATATGATAACAATAACAACATGCTCAAATGACATGACCTGTTTATATTATTGATGTTGATACATTGTTTAGATATGAAGGTAACTTACAATCTCGTGATCATTGATCACACATAATATTAAGGATGCCAAGAATGACACTGCAGTTAGGTATTTAGTTATTTAACCTTATAAAGGCTGAGGCTGAAGCCAAAGCTGAAGAACAGATATTAGCTAAGTTCTGAGACCCAAAATCACATGTTGGTGCATGCTCATTTGGAAACCACTGAACATGAGCTTAAGAAGGCTTTTGGAGCCAAATCCCTATGAGCTTCCACAAGTGCTGTCCATTCTTGCTTGCTTTTAGTGCTGCTTCTCCCATTGACTAGCCGGCTCACTCACTCATATCATACCTGAGGGCATTCAGTAGAGGATCACTGAGGACTAGGATAATGACCCAAGGACCTGCCGAGGTTAAATTCAGAAGGCTAAATTGATTATAGGATTACACAAGCATGCTAAGAGAAGTGCACATGTAACGTCTGTATGTGTTAAACATGTGTTATGGTTAATTTTATGTGTCAGCTTGATCGGGTTATGTGATACCCAGATAGCTGGTAAAACATTATTTCTGGGTGTGTCTGTGAGAGTGTTTCTGGAAGAGATTAGCGTTTAAATCAGGAGACTAAGAAGATCAGCCCCACCAATGCGGGCAGGCAATCCATTGAGGTCCTGGATAGAACAAAAAGGCAGAGAAAGTGCAAATTTGTTCTCTCTTTTAGAGCTAGGACATCCATCTTCTCCTGCCCAGAGATTCACGTTCTTGATGTTACTCTGAGACTTACAGTATTGGCACTGCCTCCCTCCACCCCTAGACCTTTGGTATCAGATTGTGTTACACCACTGCGGCTTTTCTGGTCCTCCATCCTGCAGATGACATACCATGGGACTTCTCAGCCTGCATAATTGCATGAATTCCCATAATAATTACCTCCTTACATATCTATATCTGAATCTGTATATCCTATTAGTTCTGTTTCTCTTGAGAACCCTCCCCCCTCCCATCCACCCGACACCCGACAAATGTTTTTCCTATATGTCCACTTAGGTGTTGATCCGTTAATACCAATTTGCTGGTGAGTACATGTGGTGCTTGTTTTTCCATTCTTGAGATACTTCACTTAGTAGAATGGGTTCGTTCCAGCTGTATCCAGGAATATACAAGAGGTGCTATATCACCATTGTTTCTTAAAGCTGAATAGTACTCCATGATATACATATACCACATCTTGTTAATCCACTCATGTATTGATAAGCACCTGGGTTGTTTCCACAACTTTGCAATTGTGAACTGTGCTGCTATAAACATTCGAGTGCAGGTGTCTTTTTCATAGAGTGACTTTTGTTCTTTTGGATAGATGCCCAGTAATGGGATTTCTTTCATCAGTGTTTTGCAGTTCTTCTTGCAGAGATCTTTTATCTCCTTGGTTAAGTATATTCCTAGATATTTTATTTTCTATGCACCTATTGTAAATGGTATTGAATTCCTGATTTGACATTCAGCTTGACTGTTATTAGTATATAGAAATGCTACTAATTTGTATACATTGATTTTGTAACCTGAGAATTTGCTGAATTTATTTATCAATTCTAGGAGTCTTTTGGTGGAGTATTTAGGATTTTCTAGGTATACGGTCATATTGTAGGCAAACAGGTATAGTTTGACGTCCTCTTTCCTGATTTGGATTCCCTTTAGTTCTTTCTCTTGCCTGATTGCTTTGGCTAGGACTTCTATTTCTATGTTGAATAGAAGTGGTGAGAGTAGGCATACTTGCCTTATTCTAGGTTTTAGAGAGAATGCTTTCAACTTTTCCCCATTCAGTATGATTTTCATGGTGAGTTTGTCATATGTGCTGTTTATTATTCTGGGTCATGTTCCCTCTATGCCAAGTTTCTTAAGAGTTTTTATCATGAAAGGGTACTGGATTTTATTGAATGCTTTTTCTGCATCTATTGACATAATAATATGTTTTTTGTTTTTAATTCTGTTTATGTGGTGAACCACATTTATTGATTAACTTATGTTGAATCATCCCTGCATCCCTGTGATGAACACTACTTGGTGAATTATCTTCTTGATGTGATATTGAATTTGCTTTGCTAGTATTTTGCTGAGGGTTTTTACATCTATGTTCATAAAGGATATTGGTTTGTAGTTTTCTGTTTTTGTTGTGTCTTTTCCTGGCTTGGATATCAAGGTATTACTGGCTTTGCAGAATGAATTAGGATGTATTCCCTCCTTCTCAATGCTTTAAAATATTTTCAGTGGAATAGGTCACAGTTTTTGTTTGTTTGTTTGGTTTTAGGCTGGTAGAATTCAAGTGTGAATCAGTACAGTCCAGGACTTTTTTGGTTGGGATATTTTTTATTCTTGTTTCAATCTCATGACTTATTATTGTTCTGTTTAGTATTTCTATTTCTTCCTGATTCAGGTTTGGGTGGTTGTGCATTTCCAAAAATGTATCCATTTCCTCTAAGTTTTCTAGAATGTGTGTATAGAGGCTTTCATAGTAGATATTTTCTATTCATGATAGCAGTTTTAATGTCTCCTTTTTCTTTTTTCTTTTTTTTGAGACAGAGTCTTACTTTGTTGACCAGGTTAGAGTGCTGTGGCATCAACCTAGCTCACAGCAACCTCAAGCTCCTGGGCTCAAGCAATCCTCCTGCCTCAGCCTCCCGAGCAGCTGGGACTACAGGCATGTGCCACCATGCCTAGCTAATTTTTATATATATATTATTTTTTACTTGTGCAGCTAATTTCTTTCTATTTTTTTAGTAGAGACAGGGTCTTGCTCTTGCTCAGGCTGGTCTGGAACTCCTGAGTTCAAAGGATCTGCCCACCATGACCTCCCAGAGTGCTAGAATGTGTCCTTTTTCATTTCTAATTGAGCTTTTTTGAATCCTTTCTCTTCTATTTCTGGTTAATCTACATAGTAGTCTATTGAGTTTATCTTTTCAAAAAACCAACTTTTTGTTTTGTTGATCCTTTTTATTGTATTTTAGGTCTCCATTTTATTTAGTTCTGCTCTAAACTTTGTTATTTCTGTTCTCCTGCTAGCTTTGCATTTGTTTTGTTCTTTTTTGTACTTTGAATTATTTTTCAGGCTGTAAACTTTTGGAAAGAGGAAAGACAGCAATTATGAAGGAAAAGGAATGTCTGAGTGGGATTCATACTGTTAATTCATGTGTAAGGCCCGGAATATTCTGTGACTAGAATTTGGAACTGCAATCTTGGGCTTCAGGGAACCTCCCAAGGTGTAATCCCTGTCAGGTATCCTCAATTATATCACTCTGGTATCCCTTATTACCTCAATGCTGCCTCTTCATTTAAATTCTTCAAATTAATTCTTCAGTTGGACTTTCTATATAAACTTTTATATGAGTTTTAGATGTTCTTTTTCATATAACTCTGGAATCTATGATTTAGTATTTCCTGCCTCAGCTCAAAACACTAACTTCTAGGTGTTTATCAAGGAGGAGTTTAAATTATGAAAAAGAAATGACAAAATTAATCAAAGACTGATTATTTTCTTGTTATATCCTTAAAACTAGTTAACATATTTGCAGAGTCACAGCTGTGATTATCATGATCAATGGCAGCTAAAATGGCAAAATGAACTCATAACATTATTACTATAACTATAGAGGAACAAAATAGACACTCCACTGTATGAGAAACAGGACCCAATTCAATTGTGGCTTCTCATTTACTGAAATCTTACTCAGAAAGGAGAGGGAATGCCCACCCAAGCAAGAAGAATCTATATAACAGGGAGGGAAACAGATATACCACACCAGATGTTTACTAATTATTTTCAAATGAAATTGACTAGACTGAGTTTTAAACAAAGATAATCTGGGAGGGTTAAATAAGGCTCATTCTTAACTTGACTTCATAAGCAGGGGTAATAAATCCATCTAAAGGGCTCATCATTGCCTCTAATTTAGTCCTCCCTCCAGTTCTTAAGCCTCAGATGATATCCCTTCCTTTTGCCATAGAAATCACATTCAGTGTCTCTACAGCTGGGTACTGGTTGGCTCAGGAATTCTCCAAATCTCACTTTCCTATCTCTCCTCCTTCTGTCCCTATGTAGAACTGTTCCTCATCTTAGCTCACCCTCCTTGGCTTTCTTGGTTTGCATCTGGTATAAGATGACTTAGTACTTCCACCTCAACACTTGATTGATAGTCACATCAGATGATGACTTTAGGAATCTCAGAACTTATTTAAATCTGAAGACCCCTTTAATAAAAGGTTTAGGCCAAAACCCAACAGTTTTGACAGAATGTACCTCTACTCTTCCTGGGATAACAGCTAATTGCAGAAAAGCATAGATCTTCTTCTTTATGGAGAAACTAATTCTGGAGAAGCTAATTCCAAAAAGCATAGACCCTCTTCCTTACATAAGAACAATCAGTAAAAGCAAAGAATCTGGGCAAAATAAAAGGTGCAAATCAAAGGAAATGGACCACACAGTAGATAGAATAAGAGTTGCTCTCCACCTAAAACAGATGGACTGGAAGAAGCAGACCTATTAAGAAATGATTTTATTTGTATTCTCAACAAAATTCAAAAGGGTGCTCTATTTCTAAAGATAAAACAAACAGCCCTAAAGAGGGAACTCTCTGATATCAAGTAGAATTTTTATGGAAGTATAACAATGATTTCTAAGTTAAAAACTATGACAGAAATGGTAATATGAAATGAACGGTTTTATTGCTTCTCAGCTGTTTGGCTAAGATCAAGTGCAAAATGGATACTTTTAAATGATGCATTTCTGAAATATTAAGCAAATACAAGAATGTTTTTTCTTGAGCTCAGACAAAGATTGGCATGACATAGAATTAAAAGGATGTAGTATTCTCTTCACAACTCTGTTGACATTTTTTCAAAAGGTTAATATCCTTGATACATAAAACATTCGTGACAAACAATGAGAAAACAACAAAATCAAAAAGGTGTAACCAAAGACCAGCTTACAGATGCTGTAGTCTCTGAAATAGTGTATGGAATAGGACTTTTTTGCAAAAAAAATTTATTTGGGTTGGGGAGTGAGGGGGTGAATCCAGGAAGGCAGAAGTGAGGAACTGGGCAGATTGAAATAGGGGAGGAGAAAGAGCCAAAGAAGGGTATGTAACTGAGTTGGCCACCACCATGGGCAAGTGAGGCTCAGTCCCACTGGGATGTATTCAAGAGTGCAGAGAATGCTCCGAACGGCCCACTTAAGGATTGTTGGGGAGAAGAATCTACTTATTGTCTTCCATACCCCTCTGGCTGAAAGTTGTCCTAGGGCCACTAACTCCCCAGACCCTCTGAGCTGTTTGCCAAGTAGAGTCCTACTGACATCCCACTCCACAGTGTCGGAGAAGTCGTGGGAGCAGGAGCATAGAAAACATTGAGTGCCAAGTGGGTCTGGAATGCCCTGGCTGGAATTGGTGAGGCTGAGAGGTGCCTGGCACAATAAAAGATGAAATTACATGAGGAAAAATACACCTGGAAATTGTTCACCCTCACTGATACAAAGGAATGCAAATCACCACAACACTAAAAATTTTTTCTTCCAATAAATTAGAAGTGATTTTTAAATGATAATTCTTAATTTGAGGCTGGTCTGAGTACAGCGTTGTTTACAACTAATTGATCGCAATCAGTTACAGATTTCTTTGTTCCTTCGCCACTCCCACTGCTGTACTTGACTAGCCTTTAAAAAATAAAATAAAAAAGATGAAGTGAGAGAAGAAGAGTTTTACCCTCACTGCTAATAGAAACACATTTATTAACTGGAACCAAATTAATGCTATAAACTGTTATGGGCTAAACTGTGTCCCCTCCAAATTCATATGTTGAAGTCCTAACCCCCACTACCTCAGAAAGTTGACTGTATTTGGAGACAGATCCTAAAGTAATGATTATGTTAAAATGAGGCCTTAGGTTGGACCCTATTCAGCCTGACTGGTGTCCTTATAAGAAGAGGAAATTGGGCACACAGAGAGATATCAGGGACGCTTACCCACAGAGTAGAGACCATGTGAGGACACAGCAAGAAGACAGCCATCTACAAGCCAAGGAGAGAGGCCTCAGAACACACAAATCTGCCAACACCTTGATCTTGAACTTCCAGCTTCCAGAACTGTGAGATAATACATTTCTGTTGTTTAAGCCACCCAGTCTGTGGCATTCTGTTATGGCAGCCCTATCAAACAAATATAAGACCATGAATCCTAAATATCTTCAAACACTGTGGCCACCACAGCTAGTTTCTCTCAATATCCATTTCCCTTTTCCCTTACTAATAGAACTCAGTTTTCTTGTTTGTTTTGATTTTTAGAGAGTACAGCAATGTGCCCAGCACTAGGCTATGGACCATGATTGGTTTAAGCCAATTCTGAAAATCCTATTCTTGATCCCCCAGCATTTCTTGCAAGTAGGGTTGACCACATGACTTATTTCTGGGCAGTGAGATCAAGGGAAGTGTGCAGTGGGGCTTCTGAGAAAGGTTTTGCTTTCCTTATATAAGAAGATAGATGGAGGCAGTGTACGTAAGCCCTCACCCCTTATTTTGCTTTATGCTTCAGATATAGATGTCATGTAGTACCTATCTTTGCAAAGCTCAGGCTTTACATTCTGCTAGGTAAGTAATTTCAGTGCATCAGAGGGCCTCTTGTTCAATAGTTTTGACATATGCCCTTGGAATCAGTCTCACTGGCCTAGCTTAGGTAACATGCACTTAATTAAACCAATCATGAGGACCAGAGGAATGAAATACTCTGATTGATCCCCCACTGGAGCAGTGTTCTGACCCCTAGACTGTGATGTTGATGTCAGCCTTAGCCAAACCTCATGGATCAAAAGGGTGGGGCGCAGGAGGGGTAATTGCTCAAAGGGAAATTAAGGTATTGATACCAGAAGATGGAGGAATGGATGTTGATCAGGCAAAAACAACTAACAACTAATGTCCTTTATACCTGACCAACTCTTATTCCACCTTCAGGTTTCAGCATGCCTGTTATTTCCACTATGAAGTTTTCCTGGCCATCCCAATGTCATCAATTCTAGACTAGTTGCCCCTGTTCTTTTTGCTATACCACTTGTACTTTCTCCATCACAGCACTTTTATACTATTTGCTTCTCTGTGTTCCTGATTAGACTACAAAGATTATTAAGGCAGAAATCTTGATTATCTCATTCACCATTACATCTCTAGTGTCTACCAGAGTGTCTAGTACATAAAAACACTTGATAAATATTTGCTGAGTGAATGAAAATCCACTGCTAAGTGCACATTTGGAAGATGAATATAATTGAAAATGCTTTCATGCGTATGAACATGATATGTACTATAGAGAGAATGGACACACTGGTCTCCTTCTACCCCACCCATATCCTCAATAATTTCACTCCCTTCAGGGAGGATGAGTTGATACATTGGTCAGAATCTAGAACATTCATTGGGCTACATTTACGAATATTCCTTAAAGATTAGCAACTTTATTTCACTCTCTTTCTTTTCCTTTTGCAGGTATAGATAGGGTTTGCCTCTTTTATGTAGAACTAGCCAGGTTTCTTTCTTCTTTCCCATCCCCTTGAAATCTGCAACTGAATAGAAAGTTCTGTCAGAGCTTACCTTGCAGATCTCTGTTGCTGAAAATGCATACTGATCTCAGAATTTAGCATAAAGGTGGGGGACTAGAAGCCTCCATCTTATCTCAAGTCTAGACCATGTGCTCCAGCATAGCTTGCAAGAAGGCCCTGAATGGGAAGTTCCTGAGCTCTCACATACCTATTAGGAAAGCAGTATTTTGTTTCTCATTTCCTAATGCTCTTTGTATCTAGTTTCCTCTTTGGGGAAGCTTATAGGTACAAATGTTCTGACATAATAAGAGTGGAGTGTTTCTTCATTTTAGGATATAGGAATGTCACAGATACTACCCTAACCTCGCAAATACTCTAACCTCTCACTGATTCCTAAGAGGCCCCAGCTCACACAGCACTTCCCATTTCTTCATACAACCTCTCAACCAGCATAAATGAAATTCTTCACTGAGCAGCAAACAATAGACAAGGTGGGTCTGGCCTGAAAAAGAGATTGTCCAGTTCTTACACAGTGCTGGTTAGTCTTGGTTTTATGCTTTTAGTGCCAAGTACGGTGCTTTTGATAGGAACCATGACTCTGCTCCCATTGAAATACAGAGAACCATATGGGAATCACCTCGCATTTGCAGGGATAACAGATATGAGTGGGAGGGTTTTTTGTATTTTAATTTCTTGAACTTTTTTTTTTTTTTTGGTACAGCTTTAGTGAAACTTCATTAAGCAACACCTGGGTATGGATTTGAGAGGCATTACAATTTTTTAGGAGCCTGATAGCTATCGATTGATTAATTCAACAAATATTTACTGAGACATTCCAATGAACCTGGCCTTTGCTAGACTCTGGGGATGCAAAATAGATAAGGAACTCCAACTCCTAGAGGAGCTCACATTCAGGTGGAGAACAAGGACACCTAAACAAATAGTTAACAATATAATGTGATGCTGGGAAACAGACTCATACTGGCCTCTGCCTGAATTGACCTGCCTTACAAAATCCTGCAAGTCTTTTAAGACCAACTCAAATCCTGCTTTCTCAAGAATCCTTCAGTGCTTGGTTCAGTCAAAACAAATCTCTCTTTCATCCCTTTCACCCTCTAGTTTATGTATTAACTAACATTTATATTTATGTCTCTTTCTCTCATTTGATTTTGTATTCTTGAAGAACAGAAGCTGTATATTAGCCATACTTATATTCTCCAATTTGGCCAGCATGGTCTTTTCATGTAGTAAATACTGAATGTTTGTTGACTTAAAATAAACTTTATTACATTAATCAGATTACTTTTCATGGCATTTCCAAATACATGGTTCCTCTGTTATAAAACACAAAGGGCAACAGACATAATATATTTCTAGTTAATAGTTTTAGTTTTGGTGAGAAATTATTTGCCTGGACTCTAGAAAAGAGTACATGAGGGTTTTAATTTTAGTATCATTATAGTACATGTATGTTGTTTCCATTGCAAATGAGGGAAATATATAGATTTTTAGACATTATTTGGTATCATTTAAAATTTAGAAAGATGGTTAGTCCGAGTGCAGTGGTGTTTACAACTAATTGATCATAGCCAGTTATAGATTCCTTTGTTCCTTCTCTACTCCCACTGGTTCACTTGACCAGCCTTTAAAAAAAAAATTTAGAAAGAGAGTAGAACTTTAGACAATTTGAATACAAGTTATCCTGTAATGTTAATGAACAGAATATTTTGACCAATTATTTATTATTGATTGTATTTGGGAAGTTTAGATAGGAGTTACAGTGTAGGAAAACTGGAATGTCAGAAATAGGTGTTGAGATCAAGTAAAATAAAGTTGGTGTCAGAGATAGGAGTTGAGATAATAGAAAATAAAGTTGGAGATGTGGGGGTGCCCACATGCCAAGAGCCTTGAATGAGAGGAAGAATTCAGCACCAGATATAATATTAATATATTAATATAACAGGAGGCCATTGAAAGTTCCTGGTGAGGGGAGTAGCTGGCTGCGGTTATGGCCTTTTAAGCTCAACTCTCTGGGCCTCAGTTTAAAGTGAGGTTTATTAGGAGACAAACAGTTCCATGAAGAATTCTGTAGGTTTTTAAAAAAATCTAAATGAATAGTTTTTTTAAATAAAATGATAAAAATATGTTTTGGGAAAACAAAGTATAGAACGGGTTAGAAGGAAGAGATCATGAAGACAGGAAATCCAGTTAGGAGCAGCTCTATTTGTTGCAGAAAGAGGCGATGAAGGCAGACATTAGGATGGAAGGAAGAAGGGACAGGAAGTGAAAGTGACAGACAACTGAAGCAGCTCCATCTGCTAAGATGTCAGGTTTCCTCTGAAAGTCTTTTCATTTGCCAGTGATTCATCCTGTGCTGAGTTTTCTTTGGACTTCATTTTCCATTTGTTATTACTGATTACAATAATAAAGGACTGATTTAGCACCTTCACCATATGTTAAGGCCTTGTAAACAAACATAAATGACAAAGATGTTTCTTCTTTGAAAAATTCTTTGTGATTTTAATTTTTCACACACTCATGAAATATATCTGAAAGGGTTGGTGATTAAGATAATTTAGTATTATTGTTTTTCAACATAGTCACTTGGATTTTGAGCAAATTTAGATGTGGAGTATGCTAGTCAGAGTACTACCGTGTAAATGATTTCTTCAGTACTTTGCAATAGTTTCCACACAATGGCTAAAAATCATGTTTATAGGTACCTAAGCCAAAGGATTTTAATCTTTGGTCCAGAAAAGCAAGTTTGCAATCTAAAATAGTACCAGAGGAGATGGATCTTACCTTCTAATGAAAGGGAGGCAATAGGGACTGAAATTTTCCTACAGTATTTTGTAAATTTTACTTTTTAATACCAGATGGGGTTAACTTGCTAGAAATCTCTAAACTATAGTTCATATAAGGTAAAATTTTGGGGTTTATTTCATTTTAGTCCATTCCTTTGTTTTCAGAAAACAAAAAATATTGAAATACATGGATAAAAGGAGAATATTCATGACAACAATAATAAACAACCAGCTGCATTCCATTTTGGAGTTAGGATTTTAAAAAAGACAAGTTGTTAAAGTCTGATTGCTCTTCTAGTTTAATATGTCAGAGAAATAGAATCTCTGGATTCTAAGAGAGCTGAAACTATTTTCAAAAAATTATTGTTTCATTATTCATAGTCCACTGAAAACATGCTTAAAGCCTAACATTTTCCTGGTACCCAGATATGAGATGATAATATTCAATAAAATATGAACCTGAGAAGTATCTAAATAGATATTGGCTTTGCCAATCTTGCAAAATATTTCCCCCCCTTTGCTTGGGTTTGTAGGACATCTTTCTGCCATTTTCCTTGAGTTGTTATGAGTCATCTGAAACACACAAACTGTGGTATAACAGAATTATGTTACTTAAATAAGGTATAAATTAGGCAAGTTGTAAACTTTGGCATTTCAAGATTCTACAGCTTATTATTACTTCATCTTTATTTTTTCTCCATTCCAAAGCCAGTACTTTTTTTCCCACTGAGATCCAGGCTTAATTTGGATTAAAATTGTCCAGACATCTATGGAAATTTGCTTTCCTGGAATCTGCTCTTAAAAATATTCCAGAATATAACATTTTCAGAGATAAATAGTCTTAGGTCCTATTTCCTTTGGCTTTAGTTCAAGTTTTTCCTTTTGCTGAATCTACTATTTTTCTTAAAATGGCAAGCATTTTAATACACTTTCTTATAATTCTCTTGCTAGCTCTTCCAATCCTCCCCACCACTTTCCCTGAAAGGACCAACTATCTTATTTCATCTTGGAATCCTATTATATTCTTCAGAAACCAGAGGAACATACATTTTTGCATCTTAAATTTCACAGTTACTACAAGCCAAAGGACTCTAATGAACATTACTTCCACCCTCAATTTGCATTGCACCACTTGCTTAAAAGCAGGCACTCTATCCAGGCCACTCTAGTAATTTTCCAAATCAGCATAGGTTAAAATATTGTCATTTCAAGATTCCACTCTCCTGTCCTCCTTCTTCATGGGATAGGATTTGGACCTAGAGGAGATTTGGATCTTTTCAGAGATAAATAGGCATAGGCAGGAGGACTGAAGGTGAGTTGGTGGTCCCTGACAACATTTATGTAGTGTCTGTTGCTAACATATAATCTGTCTTCTACTCCTGGGTTTTGCATGGTGAAAACTTTGGTAAGGAAAGAATGTAGTCTCCTTCCTTGAGAGGGGTGCCAGGGGTGATACTTAAAAGATTTAACTCCACATTTCACAGCTGGTGACTGAAACATCAGACTTTTTTCAGTGTAGGTCACCTCACTTCTTTTAAAGAACTTTCTAGCAAGTAGCAGCTCTCACCTTCAGGAAATTTTACATTCTGTATGTGGGCATAAAATTTTGGATTTCTTCTTCACCATTTGTTAGTTACCAGGAAAATTCAGGAGGGAACTATTCTCAGGCCTCTTCTATTCATATTTATTATTCTGTCACCTACCTGCTCTCTCCATAGTCAGGTGGTAAGAGGACTATTGTAAGAAAGGAAATTGTTCTCAAAAACCTTCATCTGGAAGCTGGTTCTGGTTCCCAAATTTCAAAAGGAAGTTTTTCTTTGTGTTACCTATTCACCATTTTAAATTCCCAATTATTTAAGCACATAATTCTTTTCTCCACTCTCTGCTATCAGAGATTTTTTTCTTTTCTTTTTGTATAAAGAAGGTAGGGAAAAGTAATAGAAAAAAATTGGTCCAGCTGGATGGATGGTAAACATTTTTGAATTCTCTACCTCACACCTAAATCCATGATTATTTACCAAAAAACCTCTCTCCCAAATTTGGTGTCTTTGTTCACTGCTCTTGGCAACGTCTGTCCCATCCATCAAAGGGACCCACATGCTTTAGATTCAAAGAAGAAGAATCCTGGAGGAGAGGTACATGCTGATTAGTATCATCGAAATGTATACTTTGGCCCCAGCTGAGATTTATGATGGAATCAAGCGAGATTTTTGATGGAGATGCTGATAATAGCAAAGAAACATCACAGGATTTAGCTAAATGTCTAATAAGGTATACGCTTCTCTAGAAGGATAATGAGTTTCAGCTGTACTTTGGTCTGGTTAAGAGAAAATGAGTGTTGTTTTTTAGAGCTAAATTATGTCTCATACTTAAAAATGTTAACACAGTGGGAGCTTTGGATCAAAGAACTGGGACATCATTTTGCATAGAATGCCAGAGCAGATTCTATCTACAGAAGGGCAGAAAGGCTGTTTTCACAAGTGGATACCATAAATCCACTTGGTACTAATAGCATGCAATGAAAACTCTTTTCAGAAGAGAGATTTTGTGCACAAAGAGCCCCGAGGGAAGAGATAGCAATGGAAACATCCATCAAGTAAAGAAAGGGTGTTTAGAAAATTGCTCTTCCAGCTCCATCCATCATACTATCAGAGACTGCTGTGTTAATCCATTTACCACCATTAAGCGTGAGCACAAAAACAAAATGCATAACTATTCCTTGGGGAGACCTTTCAACTAAACTTCTGTGGAGGCTAATGTGGACAATAGGGAGTTCCACATGTCACATCCAAGGAGTATTGAGTGCAACTTACACACCAACATGCAGTTGCAGGTGGTTTTTCAAACATGAGTCACCTCTTAATTTTTCTAGGAAACATTTTTTTTTCTTCCCTCACAGCACAAGTTTCGATTTGTGAATACATGCTGTAACTCCATTCTTGCGTCTTCAATGGCATATTAACTTGCTATTATCCCGAGAGTCAAAAACAAAATAAGTTCTTACTTCTCTGAATGCCACTTTGGTTTATTAGCTTTTCATGTATAAAAAGGGGGTGTTAATTAGACATACTGCAATGATTATAGAAAAATCTTTTATAATATTACTTTCTTAGAGTTTATCATTGTCTAAAAGAAGAAAAGCAAATGCCAAGTGCTTACTGTGCTATTAAATGTTATCTATTTCAATAAATACCTTGATAATGGAAATAATTCCATTTGTTTTACAGTGCTTTTCTTTTTGTAATAGTTCTTTCACACCCTTTATTTCATTTGATCCATTTATATGAATGTTCTGAAAGTTAAACACTTCCTAACTCTATCAACTAACTGTTCGTTCAAATATCTGAATCAATCTATTTTGGGGAAGATATATGAAATTACAAGATAAAAATAACTTTTAGGCACATTATGCTCTGGCCTCTTCAATGGAGCCTTGGTCATGTGTGATACTGAGTCAGAGAGGAAGAAGCTATGCCTTAAGAAATGATCCAGAGTGCAACAGCTGCTTTGGAGAGCAAACTGGCTGGCAATGTCACACCATTAAAAAGGATAATTTACCACAGAGATTAGTATAGACAAGTTACTCATTTAATTATAAGATACATTCTCAGAAAAGAAATTTAGTTTTAAATCTCTTCAAGAAATTGGTAGGCTACTAAAATTCACCTGCAATAATAATCTGAATATACTATGTTAATGTTAGTGTTTTCAACTTTTTGGAATAGAACCTGTTTTTAATATATTACATAGATATGATAATACATGTAGTTTTATGATTTGGTGACTGGGAGAATTATAAGAACCATACATTTTTAATACATTTAGCAATATGTTTATAATAATTTATATTTAAATAATCACAGCATAATTTACATATGTTTTGGCTAAAATTACCTGTATCTATAGCTATACTTGGATAACATATAGATTCTTTTTTTTAAATTTTAAAATATTAAGGGAGTATAAATGTTTTAGGTTACATGAATCACTTTTGTCATGCCTGAGTCCTGGCTCTAGGTGTGCCTGTCACCCAAATAGTGTTCATAGTACCCATTAGGTAGGTTTTCCCTCTCTACCCCTCATTGGTTGATTTCCACTGAGTTTTACTTACCTCAGTGAACATCTGTGCTCATCAGTTAGTTCCAATTTAATAATGAGTACATGTGGTATTTGTTTTTCCATTCTTGAGATACTTCACTTAGGAGAATGGTTCCATCCAGATTGTTGCAAAAGGTATTAATTTGTCTTTTTTATGGCTAAGTAGTACTCCATGGAAAACATATACCACATTTTATTAATCCACTCATGAATTGATGGGCACCTGGGTTGATTCCACATCTTTTGTGAATTGTGAATTGTGCTGTAATAAACTTTCAAGTGCAGATATCTTTTTGATGAAAAGTTTTATTTTCCTTTGCATAAATACTCAATAGTGGGATTGCTGGATCAAATGGTAGGTCTACTTTTAGTTCCTTGAGGAATCTTCATACTATTTTCCATAGAGGTTGTACTAATTTGTAGTCCCACCAACAGTGTATAAGCATTCCTTTCTCTCTGCATTCACACCAGCATCTATTGCTTTTGGACTTTTTAATAAAAGCCATTCTGACTGGGGTAAGGTGATATCTCACTGTGGTTTTCATTTGCATTTCCCTGATAATTAATGGCATTGAGCATTTTTTCATATGTTTATTGGCTATTAGTCTATCTTCTTTTGAAAAGCTTCTGTTTGTGTCTTTTTCCCACTTTTTAGTAGGGTTGTTTGTTTTTATCCTGCTGATTTGTTTTAGTTCTTTGTAAATCCTGGTTATTAGCCCTTTATCAGATGTGTAGCTTGAGAATAATTTCTCCCATTCAGTAGGTTGTCTATTTGCTCTGTTGATTGTTTCCTTAGCTGTTAAGAAGCTTTTTAGTTTAATCAAATACCATTTATTTATTTTTGTTGTTGCCATGATTGCCACTGGGGCCTTATAGTATAGTTTAAAGTCTGGTAATGTGATGCTTCTAGATTTGTTCTTTTTGCTTAAGATTGCTTTGTCTATTTGGGCTCTTTTCTGGTTCCAAATGAAGCATAAAATTATTTTTTCTAGATCTGTAAAGTCTGACTTCAGTAATTTGATGGGGATTCCATTGAATTTGTAAATCACTTTGGGTAGTATGGATATTTTAACAATGTTGATTCTGCCTATCCATGAGCATATGTTTTTCCATTTGTTTGCATCCTCTGCAATTTATTTCCTCAGAGTTTCATAGTTATCCTTGTAGAGATCTTTCATCTCCTTGGTTACATATATTCCTAGGTATTTTATATTCTTTGTAGCTATTGTGAATGGTATTCAGTCTTTGATTTGACTCTCAGCGTGACTGTTATTAGTATATAGAAATGCTACTGATTTGTGTACATTGATTTTGTATCCTGACACTTCACTAAATTTATCAATTCCAGGAACTCTTGGACGAATCTTTGGGGTTGCCTACATACAAAATCATATCGTCAGCAAAGAGCGATAGTTTGACCTCCTCTTTCCTGCTTTGGATACCCTTAATATTTTTCTCTTGCCTGATTGCTCTGGCTAGGACTTCCAGCCCTATGTTGAATATAAGTAGTGACAGGGGACATCCTTGTCTTGTTCCAGTTCTTAGGGGGAATGTTTTCAATTTTTCCCCATTCAGTATGACGTTGGCTGTGGGTTTGTCATATATGGCTTTTATAATTCTGAGATATGAGCCTTCCATGCCTAGTGTATTGAGAATTTCTATCATGAAATGGTGCTGGATTTTATTGAATGCTCTTTCTGCATCTATTGACATGATCATATGGTATTTGTTTTTGCTTTTGTTTATGTGACAAATCACATTTATTGATTTATGTATGTTGAACCATCCTAGCATCCCTGGGATGAAGCCCACTTCAACCTGGTGGATTATTTTTTGATGTGCTGTTGAATTTCGTTTGCTAGTATTTTACTGAGGATTTTTACATCTCTATTCATAAGGGATATTGGTCTGTAGGGTTTTTTTGTTGTTGTTGTGTCCTTTCCTGGCTTTGGTATCAAGGTGATACTGGCTTTGTAAAATGAGTTGGGGAGGATTCCCTCCTTCTCAATTTTATGGAATAAGTTCTGTATTATGGGTACGAGGACTTCTTTGTGGGTCTGATAGAATTTGGTTGTGAATCCATCTGTTCCAGGGCTTTTTTTGTTGTTGTTGTGGGCAGGTTTTTTTTTTTTTTAATCTCACTGTTTGTAGTCTGTTCAGGAGTTCTATCTCTTCCTGGTTGAGTCTTGGGAGGTTGTGTGTTTCCAGGAACTAGTCCATTTCCTCTATGTTCTTTAGTTTATGCACATAGAGATTTACATATTATTCTTGGATGATGGTTTGAATTTCTGCAGTATCAGTTGTAATGTCATCTTTTTCATTTCTGATTGAGTTTATTTGGGTCTTTTCTGTTCTTGATTAATCTACCAAGAGATCTGTCAATTTTGTTTATCTTTTCAAAGAACCAACTTTTTGTTTCAGTAGTTCTTTGTATTTTTTAATTGTTTTCCAATTCATTTAGTTCTGCTCTGACCTTATTTCTTTTCTTCTGCTGGCCTTGGGTTTGGTTTATTCTTCCTTTTCTGGGTTCTTGAGATGTGACAATTGTGATCTTTCTGTCTTTTTGATGTAAGCATTTAAGGCTATGAATTTTCCCCTGAGTAATGCTTTTGCTGTATCCCATAGATTTTGATAACTTGTGTCCACTTTTTCATTCAGTTCAAAGAATTTTTTGATTTCCATCTTGGTTTAATTTTTGACCCAATAATCATTTAGTAGCAGGTTGTTTAATTTTCATGATTTTGTGTAGGTTGGAGTGTTTCTCTTATGACTGATTTCTAGTTTTATTCTGCTCCTCTCATTCATTACTTCATTTGCATAATATATATTCTGGTGAGGCTGACCTCATCTCAGTGAAGGGGAGAGAGAAAGAGCTTATGTAGCTTGTGACAGATGAGACTATGAGTTCTCATATATAAAAATTGCCCTTATACTTTGCAATTGCATTATACAGAAAGTGGAAGTTGTAACTCATTCTACTAAGCAGGAAGACTTTAAATGTAATTTTTCAAATTCTTATTATAAATAATATTTATGCCCAGTAGAATATAATTGGATTTTTATTTTATTTTTATTCCTTATTGATTCTTGTCTTTATACCAGATTATAATAAATGAGTTTTTAGGAATTTTGTATCACTTAAAAGACTCTTCAAATGAAATTCTGCAAACCATGTGTGAATATTGCATAATAACAAAAGTATATTACAGGTCGATCCTGAAATCTGAAATTCTAAACACTTCTGGTCCCAAGCATTTCAAATTCAATCTGTATTGCAAAATATACTCTAGTGCAAGGGTTTCCCCTAAGCTGATGCTATTAAACCAGGTAATTCACCTATGAAATACTATGAATTCCTATGAAGGATTCCACAAATCCTTCAATAAATAAAAACAAGTCTTGGGCACTACAGTCCTTCTCCTATTATTTTTCTGGAAACCTCTAATTCAGTGATCTTGACTGGCTGTGTGGTAGGGAGGAGAGACGGAACATTTTCCAATCTCAACTAAGACCTCTCCTATATCTAAGACCTCCAGGAAATACAGTCCTCCTTTGAGAATCAGAGGACCAGGGATTTACAGTGCGTAGAGATGACTGATGTCTTAGACAGGTTGGAGCAGAAGCATAAACTTCACTCCTATCCTTGCTGTTGAAAGTTAAAGAAGTGCCCGCAGAGCTTTGGACTTTGTGGTTCTGATACTTTTCCTGATTCGTGCTTGACTGCGGGACTTGACAGAGTTAAATTTCCCTGATTTGATTCTCAGCACTCCTTAGCCAGGGCTTTTGCCTGCCCTTAACTCTTCCTACTATATTATATTTCAGGCCACCACTCTGCCTGACCTGGATCAACCAGCCAGGTGGAGTTACTGTAATCCCCTACAAAGGAGGTTTATATAGCATTAGGACTAAGTTTTTATTAGTTTGTTCACACATATCAAATTAACAATAATGGTTATGAATGTTGTCTATAGAGCAAGACTGCTTGGGTTCATATCCAAGCTCTATTACTTACTAACTATGTTACCTGGGACAGTTTTAATGTCTCTTTTCCTTGGTTCCCTCATTATAAAATGGATATAATAAAACTACCCACTTTATAAGTTTGCTTGAGAGGATTAAATTAGTTAAAATATGTGAAGCATTTAGGACATGCCTATAATGTAGTAAACACTCAATAAATGTTAGCAATTCCTTCTATTTTTTTTAAGGAAAGTTTTGGGTATTAAAGGGGATCTTATATCTAGAGACAAAGTGTAATACAAAACTTGAGAGCTTTAACATTAATACTAGAGCAGTAATTCTTAAACTTGTAGTCCCAAGATCCTTTACACCCTTAAAAATTATGTAGGACTCAAAGAAACTTTGTTTTTGTGGGTTATATCTATTCATATTTACCTTATTCAAAACCAGACTGAGCAATTTAAAAAATATGCATTCGTTTGTTTAAAATAACATTACTAACCTTTTCACGTGTTAACATAAATTACATATGTTGTGAAACATAATTATTTCACAAAATAAAAATAATTTAATGAGAAGAGTGACATTGCTTTACATTTTTAAATGTCTGACTTAACAGAAGACAGCTGGATTCTCATATTTGCTTTGCATTCAATCTGTTGTGATATTACTTCTTGTAGCCTTTGAAAAACACTGTACACTTATGAGAGAATTTGCATGGAAAATTGAAAATAATGTCTTAGTGTTAGCATGGAAAGAGTTTTGATCTTGTGGATGACAAAGGGGTCTCAGGGAACTCTGGAATACACAGATCACACCTTGAAAACCACTGAGCCAGAGCATGCAAGAGTTGAACAAAACAGGCTTAGGAGTTGGGCAGATCGGTTTAATTCCTGGCTTTTCTCCTTTTCAGCCCTGAGACCTTAGGGCTGATATGCATGCTAGAGCCTCTGCCTGGAACACTGCACCCCTGCATCTTTGCATGGTGGCCTCTTCTCATTCTTCAGGCTTTAGCTTAGATACCACTTCCCCAGAGAGGCTGTCTGTGACTACTCTATCGAAAGCAAGTACCCCTTGTTATTTTATAGCATTGCACTCTGCTATCTCCTTTTTAGTACTTATCACAAAATGTAATCATATTTATTTGTTTGTTAGTTTATTGGCTGTCTATCCCTCCAGTAGATAAACTCCCTGAGGCCAGACCCCTGTCCATTTTGTTCACCATTGAAATTCCAGCTCCTACTTTGGCCCCCCTCATTGTTCCATACCTCATATTCAATCCATCAGCAAATCCTGTTGACTTCACGATCAAAAAATGTCCAGAATCAGATCGCTTCTCACTTCCCTTATTCTGTTACTCTGGTCCAAGGTCCAGAATCTTCCATAGAATTTATCTATTAAATAGCCTTCTGAATGAACTTTGCCATTCTCTTGCCCAGTAGTCTGTTTCTATACTTAACAGTCATAACAATCCTTTCAAAAGATAAAATTTTAAAAATCCACTCTTCTGATTACAATTTTCAGTGGTTTCTAATCATACTGGCTCAACATGATCTACTGCTCAATTCTTTCTTTAGCCATAATGACCATTTTGCTGTTCTTCAAACAACACATCAAGCATATTCAGGGTCTTTGTACTTGCCGTTCCCTCTAACTATTCCTGTAACTCACTCTGTTCCTTACTTCATTCAGGCCTCAGTTTAAATGTCATCTTATTGAAAAGGGTTTCCTTGACTGTTTCTATGAAATAGTAATTTAGCCTCTGTCTATCTTTTTCTTTATACATCAATATCCAATTTAGTTTTCTTTTGAGCACTTATTAATATCCAACATGTTCTGCATGTTTTTGTTTATACCTTTCCTCTCCCACTGGAATGTACATTTCCTGACTAAAAGTATGTCATCTTTCCTTTTCACTAATGTATTGTGTGTGCCAAGGACTGTGCCTGATACATTTATCAGGCACTGTATGGCAAGAATGGATGTTTGTTGAATGACTCAATACGTGAAGTGGTCACTTAAACTTTCTGAAACTCAGTTTCTTTTTTTAGATAATGAGGGGGAAAAAATCACAGCTATCTTGATGTCATGTTGCAGAATCAGAATAACCGAGAAGTCATTTCTATGACCTTCAGGTCTGTGTCAGGGGCTTTTCCTATATTCTTCTCTAGCACTCTGAGATTATCCTTAAGGTGGCATGTCTTACTCAGGATGGAAAGACCTTGCTTACCTTGTCTCTTTGACTGAGGACAATGTCTTGTCCACTCTCATATCTCCAGTGCCTAATCCAATGCCTTACCACATGGTGGTGGATGTTCAATCCAAGTTTGCTAAATAAAATAAAAAATGAGCTAATGAATACATAGCATTGAAAACAAGATTAAAAAAGGTAATTTGTGGTTCTGTGCAAATGTAGGGTAGTGAGTAAAAAAAGATGGGCTGTCCTTTTTTTTCCAAATCAGACATGAACTGGAAAAAGTAGAGGATAAACAGAGAACATGAATGATAGCAGCAGTCATATTTCAGTTGATAGAGGCTGAGGTAAGAAAGTAATATAACATATTTATTAGTTTGAAATTATTTCTGACCCTAGTTATACAGATGACTTGGGAAGTCATGATTATACTATGGGTAACAGCTGTTCCTCTTAGGAAAAAAATCATATTCTGGTTCTTTTAGTTTTAAATTATTAAAAATAAATTCTTATAAATTATACCCCACATCAAAATGTCTTGCTCTCAGCTATGTATATTCTTTCCTAATTGACTGATCTGGCTATATGACTTTCTCACTTCAACCTGTGTAAACTGACTTTGTGACACACTTCATGTAAAAAACATTTGATGGATCCAATATAATCTATAATGTTTTATTGAGAAGAGATGATACAAGTTCCTTAGCTAACAGTTCCTAGCCTATCAAAGTATAAGACCATTTCAGGAAAACATTGATCAGATTTGCTTCTATTCCTATGAAAGAGACTTTTCTTGGTCATAGGAAACTTACTAATCCAGAAAAGAAAGGTCATGTCCTGGTTGTGAAATGTATCAGCCACATGACCTTGGATAAATTACATAATCTCCCTGAGCTATAATTTCTGCAAAAAAATGGGAGCTTGTAAGAGATGACCTCTGAGACCCTGTGGTTCACTTCCATTTTTCGCCAGCACCTATAAAAGTGCCTGATACATCAAGGGTGCAGTTTAAAGAATTATGATACATGACGTTGAGAAATTATAATCTTCTCTCTTCTGCATTTCCATAGAGTATCAGCTCCTAGCACATAAGTGGAGCTCAATACATTTTTATTAAGAAGAAAGTAACTTCTTTTTAATAGGAAAAGTTTAATATTCAATAAAAAATGTTAAAATATTATAATTCAGATTGTGGGTAATTTTTAAATATACTATTAAAAATGAGTAAATAGCTATATGAAAATCAACAATTGTGCCTTTTCCTTTCCTAATCTTCCTTTGAAAGCCCAGCCATCAGTCTCCTGGTTCATTGCCTTTGTAAAAGCATTTTTTTACATAGAGTGACAGCATGGAGGAGCATCCCAAGAGAGCTCAAATCTGAAGATCTCAGGATATGGTTTTCAATGCAGAAATCAGTGAAGTGAGGTCTCAGGCCACTCAATATTTTAAAAGTCAATAATACAAATGTAAAATCAATAAGGAAGCACTCACCAACAATACAAGGAAAAAAACATTTATGAAGTTCTAGGAGAAGAGAAGCTTCTATGACATTGTTGGAAGTCATCTACTATTCAGCCCAACCAGAAAATCTTAGAGCCCTTCATGTGGACACAGAATAGCCTAGAGTGTTGTGACCAGAATCACTAATACACAGTGGCCCTGTGGACACAAAATTTTCTCTGTATGTCTTAATTTCTTGATATGACATATGAAAGATCCATTGATGTGAATCTGTTACACAAAAACAGTTTTACTAATGATGACCTACCAAATTTCAGTTAAAAATTGGGTGGAATCTGTGAGAACTTCAGCACAAAACCATTACTCTTGCTAGAAAAAAGAATTCCCTGTGCATGATCTGTAGATGGAGCATGTCGTCCTCATGAGAGAACAGCACATTTTTTGAACAAACTCTATTTCTATGCATCCAACTACTTGTCATTCAAGGTCCAGCTCTCCAGTCACCCTCCCCTCCATGTAGCCTACACTGTTGTCCCAGCTGAATGTGAGTTTTCTTCCCTCTTAGAACTGTATCTGTTTTTTTCACAGTCACTTGGACCTGTGTTTTCATTCTTCCACTAGACTGAGGAGCAGGCTCAGCTATGACTATCGCCGTCTCTCCAGACAAGCCCATTTCCTGCCAAATAGATGTCAGGCAAGTCATAAACAGTAAAAAAAAAAAAAAGTGCTAGTGAAATAAATGAATTAATATAGCATTAATCAATCTAACATTTCAGAATTAAGCATCACCTCATTTGAATAAACTCTATTCGATTCAGCTTTAGGAACTAATTTATACAGAAGCCCTATGGCTCAGTAGATGCAGTTAGGCTTGGAAGTTGGGAGATAATTCTTCCTGCTCATTTACTAAAAGACTCTTGGGGGAAAATGCTTCACTTACCATGTCTCTCCTGGAATAGAAAAACTAAAACGTTCCATAAAGGTCATTTAATCTACTTCCTAAGACACACAGAGGCAGAGAGGCTTATGTAGATTGGCGCTGCACATTAATGGTCAAAGCAGAGCTGGAACCTGCTTCCTGATCCTGACCTTTGCGATACAAGTCAGAATAGTGGTTACCTTGGTGGGGGACTGGATGGAAAGAGGTGCAAGAAAATGTTCTTGCATGATAGAAATGTGTTCTATCTTGATCCAGATGGTGGTTACTATAGTATAATCATATATAAAAATCCCCCCAGTTATACACTTAAGATTTGTATAACACATTTTATGAAATGTAATATTATACCTCAGAAAAAAGGAAAAAAAACTTTATTGCAATATTTTAATAAAACTACCTAGTTCCTCATCCATTATTTTACTATTTTTATTTTTTACATGTCTTCAATTTTTATGATTACAAAATAAATACATATTTAGTAAAAGTTCCAACATATCAGAAACGTAAAAATCTAGAAAATGAATATCTTTCAAAATGCCATTTTCCCGAGAGAAAACACTGTTGAAAATTTGTTATACCCAGGTTGTATTTTTATATGAAGAAGCAGCTTCTTGGAGAGCATGGAAGTGCTAAGTGTTGTTACTTCCTAGGTGTGACTCATAATCTGTAGGAAATAGTGTGAGCTCTTGGAGAAGTTGTGAAGTGCTGCTGTCTGAGATGACACTGTCCCCTGCTTCTTAAGCCACCAGATGTCCTTTGAGTCCTGGACAAGTTTTGGTTTTCTCCATCTTTTTATTTTTCCAGACTCTAGAGATTTGAGCTTGTTTATTGTTCACATGACTCCATCAGTCTACATTCCCTCTTGTGCCCACCCTCTGAACTCACTTTAGAAAAGTATTAAAATTGCACCAGTTTTTCCATTATTGAAGATCCTAAAACAGGTTCATGTTACTGCTGTTTCACAGATTTGCTGCTAAGCACTACAGAGGAATGAATGAAACATGAACATAAGTAACCAGCCCAGGGAACCCACAAAGTCTGTGAGCCGTGAACACAGGTCCCCTAACACTTCTCCCTGGTAACATAAATGCAGCAAGATTTTAAATTCTCTTATATTGCCACTCTTATTTGTAGAGCATAAGCACATTATTTTGTTTTCTTTTAAGTCTCACATATTGGACAGGGAGGTAAGGAAGATAGAAATTATTAATAACTTCTCTGCTTGAGGTTAAAACTGTCAGCGCTTCCTCTTCCCTTCTCTTCCCTTCCTGAACAATCCAGTCCTGAAGTCTTTGGGTGGGACTGAGCAGGGTAGGGCAGAGCCTGGAGCACCTGACTGTTCCAGAAAGCCAAGGAAGTGCTTGAAGAATGATGGAGACATATCAAAAGGACACAGAGCATCAAAAATAAACAATGATAGTAAAGAATTATAACCCACTTAAAAATAGGAAAATATGAGCCAATTGACAAATAAGCTAGAAGTATGAGGAAGAACAGGATATTTACATAGTTTTAAAATGCCTCCCCACAAAATACCTGTTAATTAAAAAGGGAAAAAGAGTAAAGCCACAGTGGATACATCTGGCAGGCTTTAATCAAGTGATCAAAGTGAACAACATCAGTTACAGAACGAATTGAAAATCACATGCCCCCTGATCAGATGCGAGGAGAAGCACACAGCATCTCTTCTGTGATATTCCTGCCAGAGATGACTAAACTAGATCTCATTGTGAGGAAACATCAGAAAACCTAAACGGAGGATATTCTACAAAATAACCAGCCTATAATATTCAAAAGATTCAAGATCATGAGTGTTCTAAATACAAATAAACAGACATGCTTTGTGTGATTCTGAACTGCATCTTTTTGTTATAAAGGACATTATTGTGACAACCGATCACATTCCAATGGAGTCTAAGGATGAAATGGCAGTAATTTATCAATGCTAATTTCCTGATTTTAATAGTTGTATTATAGTCATGGAGGAGAATTTTCTTGTTTATTTTTTTTTTGGAAATAGGACACATTGAATTATTTTTGTTTTAAAGGTATCATTTCAGTAAGTTATTCTCAGATAGTTTTGAGGGGGTACAATTTTTATATTGTATTTGCAACTCTCTTGTAAGTTTAAGATTATTTAAACATTAAAAAAAGTCCTATTCTAATGTAATGATTTAAATAGTTCCTTCAGATAATGTTCTACTTTAAGGCAAAAATACTCTACTTGACCCTTCCTTCAGCTCCTCATCCTGAGATTATCTGGGAGTTTGAAGTGTTCTATGTGTGTTTAAGGAAGGGAATTGCATAACACCATGATTTTGAGGAAGGTAGGAGAATTATCAGATCCATGTTCTTTCCTTGTCCCACCTGCTGGTTCCTCTGGTCTGTGAGGCATTATCTCTTGTCACTAGGTGTGGCTGTCTACTGTCACCTGGTCTTTCTCTCTTGGCTTGGTGATTGCCTAGTGATGCTCCATGGCTGCCTCCACGAACGTGCTCTTGCTAGCCTTTTAGACCCTTCTGAGTCTTTGCTACATCCCCTACCCAGCACCCTGACACAAGCAGTCTGGCCCCAACCTCTACCATGGAGTTTCCTCTTCCATGCCCTATGGCTCTGTGGCAAGCATCTCACATCAGTCATTTCTGAGACCTCACACTAGGAGGTAGTACAAGGTTATATATATATGAGCCTCTGGCCTCATGGACCTACGGGTTCTTCAGATCATCTAAAAGTATTTAGCTTTTACCTGGAAATAAGGTGGTATATTCCAAATGAGGATTTATAGATGCTTAGGAAAACTAAATTTCAAGGCCTCTTTCTAATTGCATTGCCAAATGTATTCTGATATGGTTGGTATGGGAAATTCAGTCCAGCTCTTTCCAAGGACTTAAGGACAGATTTTCATCTGGGTCACCTCCTACCTGCCCACAGCTGCCTGAGGCTGAGTCTTCACTGTGGGCAAAAGTCATCATCCATGCAAGAGATACTCTCAGGCTTAGTTATCAAACCTTTTGTCTTGGTATAGAGCTCAACTTCCTGTCCTGGAGCAATAAATTGCACCTTGATCTTAAGTGTTGGCATTACCAATCTTTGGCTTTCTTGTTGGTTAAATGGAAATATTAAAGATTAAAATCTAATACCTTTCTAATACCAACAAAATATCTTTCTTGATAGTTTCTTATTAAAAGGGGTAATGAACTTGACTAGACACATAAATGATGCAGCATACTTCAGTGAAAAGAAAATAGAGTAGGGCAATAGGAGAGTGGACTCTAGTCACCTCATTGTCACTAATGAACTTTATGACTTTAGACAATGTGTTTTCTGGGCCTTAGCTTCATCATGTGTCAAATGAAAATAATAATATCCATCTATATCTAAAAGGATACAATAGCACTGAGGGATTTAAATGAAATTTGAACTTTAAAAAAATATTTAGTTGCTATATAAATTTAACATTATTAAATTTCCTAGATTTTTTATATCATTCTTAGAGTCCATGCATGAGAACATTTTATCTGTTGAGAATAATTAAAAATAGGTCCATAGAATACATGATTAAAGCCCCTGGGATAAATTCAGTCCCTTAATGAAATCTGCTATAAAGTAAAGAGGCCAAGAGCACTATTCCAATTAACTCTTTTAATGCTAGATTAAATGAAGAAAGGATGGTTTATGAAAGTAACAGGCAAAATGTTTGGGCAGTGGTGTATGTTGGGAGAGGAGGGCAGGGGGCAATGGAAGTAACTCCTACAGAGAACTTTAAAACAACATTAAAACCAACCAGAAGTCAATCTACTTTTTATTATTGCCGTGTGCTGGTGGTTGTAAACCGTGTCAGTGATAACAGCTATTCCACTTCAGGATGCACTACAGCTCTGCCTCCTCCCTTGGTCATGTCACTGTGTTAAGGAATAGAGACAGAACTTCATTCCTACCAGAAGAATCCACAGGCCACAGGATATAATTCCTCTTTACATTCATACACACCCCATTAACCAATACCTGATTGACCTTCCTGACCCAAGATCCAGAGGATCTTACAAGATTTCTGACAGAAGATATTCTACAAAAGTTGGTGCTCTGTCATGCTGACTTGTGGCATAATATGAAAAGATAAAACTCAAGGGAGGCAAATGTCTCCTGAAAATGTGAAGAACTGGCTTTGATTGATGGTGAAATTATATAAAACTCCTTTTATGTGTGTGACTATATTTGTCTATGACTTGTTTTGTTTCATATTTTAGTTTTGAAATATTTTCTTTCATTGCTTCTCACTAAGGAAACTATTTTTTTTGACTCTCCACAGTCAAACCAGCTAATGAATCATTTATAACTTGCCATTAACAGCCAAGTTCTAATTTTTATATCTAGATATAATCTCTATGTCTTTTTCAGTCACAGCTTATAAAATGTGTTAATGCTCTGAGGTTTCTTTTAAATCTCCAGAATCTGCAAAACTCAAGTACAAATCTAAACGTGAAATTGAAAGCTTTATTATGGAAAGTAATTAATAACTAGGTGTTTTTAAGGTATTTCTTAAAAGAAAAAATATGTATTTGCAAGCTTATTGGGGTTTCTTGTTTTTATTGCAGGCATCATTTTTTTTAGCTTGAGAACTTATACACTCATTATGTACATCTTTCTATTTAAATCTGTAAACATGTATAAGTGATGTTTTAAGTACTTGTTTGCTAATTCCAGCACCTTGGTCGTCTCCGAATCTGTTTCTATTGACTTTATGACCATCCACCACTCCCTTTTATGGGGTCATACCTTTTGGCTTTTTTAAAAAGATAAATATCTAGTAATATTTTTATTGTGTCCTGGACAATTGAAATGCTCCATTTTTGAAAGTCTAGATATTTTTCTTCCTGGAAGGACTTTTAAATTTTGTTGTGTCAGGCAGAAATTTACTGGCAGATTGGCTGGTTCTCTTTGAGGCTTATTTTTAAACTTTATTAGGTGGGGTCTTGTGTAGCCCTCAGTCTAGAGCTAAAGTCTTTGGGAGCCATCAGAAGTCTCATGGTATTTATTCAGCAAGGTCTCCTCGCTGCAGATGGTCAGAACTTCCTGTATACTGTGGGTCCTTCAGAACCTCTCTTGAGGAGGTTACTTGGTTGGTGTTAGTTTTGTTCCAGGTGGGAACCCAAAAAGTATGTATAGGACAGAATGCAGTTAATGGAAAACTTAGGTTTGTAAAACAATAACTGCAGGTGTCTGGAGAGTCTCCGGAACACGGTAAATCTAACAGACAGCTGCAGCCAGCATTCTTTTCCCCACCTCCCTATAGGGAGGAAGTTTATCCCTCCCTATCTCTCCTGATAAGGACAATGGGAGCTGAGGGATGGATGTGACTGGGGCAGGAGTCCTAGGAGCTGGTCGTTGAAAAAAAAATTTATTACAGTGGTTGTTCTGGCCCAGGTCACTCACTCCCCACCGGAGAAAACCTCTCTCTATAAGATCCAAGACTTTCCCCTCTCTCAGGGTGGATGCTTTTTGGCCTCCACCCATCTGCACCCAGATGCTCAAAATAAAACAGCATTTTGCTACACATGAGGCTTCATGTGTCTCTCTCTCGGCTCTGGACCTAACAGTTGGGTTCAAAACCCAGTAGCTCTTTTTTGCCAGGTCTCACTGAGTCTCCCTGTGCATAAGTATTAATAACATTGCATTTGGCCAAAGACAAGAGGACTTCTATGTAGATTTCTGAGCTCCTTCTCTTTGCAACTCCTCCTTTCCAGGACCCTGCCTCATAAGCCCCAGTTGCCTGACCACCCCAGATGCTGACCTCTGCTCCCCAGCTTGAGCCCCTCTCCCTGCAGCCCTTCTGACAGGTCGCCAGCCTAAAGGCCACTAATGATGGAGCTAACTTAATGAATTTTTTTTCACTTAGTAATCATGTCCATTGTCCAACATTTAAAAACTTTTGCTTTGCATGTTATGTCTATTTTTCATATTTGTCTAAAGCATGAATCTAGACCTGTCAGGACCAGAAGCCCAAGACTAGTTTTCTTGCTTTTACTCCACTGTTTTAAATGTATTCATAATTTTTTTTGCATATTTCTTATTGATCTTCTAAAAAGTATTATCTGTAGCATTGTTTTCAAAAATGTCATCCATGAAAATATAAAATGGCTTGTGTTAGGTCCGGAGCCGAGAGAGAGACACACGAAGCCTCATGTGTAGCAAAATGCTGTTTATTTTGAGCATCTGGGTGCAGATGAGTGGAGGCGAAAAAGCTTCCACCCTGAGAGAGGGGAAAGCCTTGGGTTTTATAGAGGGTTTCTCGGGGCAGAGGAGGCCGTGGCGGGTGGGTGAGTACCTGGGCCAGAACAGCTGCTATAATAAAATTTTTTTAAAAACAACCAATTTCTGGGAGCCCTACCTCAGTCTCATCCTGTAGAGATAAGGGAGGGGGGTAGCTTCCTCATCAGGGGGCGTAGGAATGCTGGCTGCAGCTGTCTGTTAGATTTACAACATCCAGGGACACTCCAGACTCCTGCGGCTATTGATTCACAAACCTTAGTTTTCTATTAACCGAACTCCGTCCTATACATACTTTTCTGAGTTCCCACCTGGAACAAACCTAACAGCTTTGTTATAAAGTAGCTTGAGAAATGTATTTTTCTTGACAGCAGCAAACCTCAGAGCCATAAAAAGCTGATACGGATTACAAATTTTCAAGGAACTATATTATCTGCATTTTTCAAATTCATTCGACCACAGAATTCATTTTTAATAGATTGTCTGTGGGAGTAATAGAGAATGGATTACTTTTTGGGAAATGGTGCTCTGTGGATGCTATTTATTAATTTTATTAAAGATTTATATGCCTAATTAAAAAGCAAGCATGGTTACAAGTATCTTTTAAATTAAGTTTTAGATGAAATGGAAGCTTAGCTTCTCCCTTCTCTTTCTTACATCCCTCCACTCAAAATTGTTCCAGAAAGTTCTCAAGAGATGTATGAAGATTTACATGTACATACAGATAGGTTCCCAATGGTAAGTTTGCAGTTGGACTCTTTAAACATTTTATGCATCATGAAAAAAGGAGAGTTTTAGAGGGAGAAGTACAATTTTACACTATGAAAACCGGTATTTCATTTTGACATTTTTTTCAAAAAGAAAAAGGCATTTTTAGACACTATAAAATAAAGTCAGCACTTTTTATTCTGTGAAGTTGTCATCTTATCATGCTGTTTGATAAATGAGGTGTCACTAAAGATGTGAGAATGATGAGCCTTCAACAGCAGAGCAGCAGCTGGAGCTCTTCTCTGCCATTAATAATTAAATTATTTAAGTGTTTCTTACAGACAATCCTCCTTCTCCAACACACTCACACAAAGCTCTGGCTACAGCTGACTGGGGGGGGCATCTCCTCGCTGACACATGTCTAAGAATTTTACAGAAACAGCAGATGTGTTAACAGGTAACAGATGTGAGGACACATGACTAAGCCGGGATTCATGACCCAGGCACAATTTGATTCTTTAGTTAACTTCTGCCAAGCAGCCCCCCTCTCTGGACCTTCATTCCTCTAACAGGGAAATGAGTTCTTTGGACTAGATGATTTCAGAGCTTTCTTCCAGCTCTTATGTTCTGCAAATCTTGTTGAGTAACACTATGTTGACTGAACAGCAGTAACAATGTCATTTCTACAAAGCATTATCTCTCTGTCTGGAAGTAGGGGAGAAGTGTTCTAAAAAACAATGGAAAACATGGCTGTCAAGCAATTTGTACTTTCATTTTAGCTTTATACCTGTAAACAGAAAAATTCTTACTCTTCATATGTGGCCTTCAAGACTTAAATAATCCCCATAATCACAATCAATTTGTCATCTGTCAAAACCCCACATTTTAGTTGTTGTCAAGTGACAAAGGTGATGGCTTTTCTCCTGAAACTTTATTCTGACTTTGCTTCCTACTGATGGCAGAAGAGTACAAGGTAGGAGAGAGGTTTTTCCCCAAAGATAATAGAATTTTGCAGAGAACCAGAACAAAGGTGTTTGAATCCCTAAATGAAACCAGGAGAAAAAAAATAAGTCATTCTGATTTCAGTTGCTAACAAAGGCAGAGAAAGAAAAATCCAGTTGCTATGTTACTTCTCCATAAACTAAGCTCAGCATAAAGTGAAAAAGGATTTCCTGATACAGCACTACATTCTCTTTAATTGCATTATTGGTTTAGATTATAGCAGAAGGAAAGAATCAAAGATCAAAGACTTTGAGGCTACATCAAATGCACCTGTACTGTATCTATCCGAATGAGTGATACATATGGACACCTACTGAGATTTTCTGTGTTCTTCTCCTACCTGAGGGGCCAGGTGAACCTGGAGAATTGCAGGGTATAGCACCTGGGGCTGTGCTACCTTAAGCAGTGCATTATCTAGAGCTGTGGAGAGTGCTACCAGAGGGCAGTCCAGATGGGAAGCTGAGGCTTACAGGTAGAGATGCAGCAGGAGGGCCAGGCCTGAGGGTTAAGGGGACTTAAGCTCTAAAGCAAGGAAGATGAGGAATGGATTGGAAAGTGGAACATGAGGTAGGTCAGGGCAAGTGGTTCAGAAAGGAAACCATGAGAAATATGCAGGGACCTGATGTGTGCTTTTATGCATTACTTTGGCTGACTAGTCTCGGGGCTTAGGTGGAGCCCACCTTCCATTTCTTCCAATCCTTGCTCACTTAACTCTCAGCCTTAGAATGGGAGGCAGAGATGTGCTTTCGCCTGCTGCATTATTTTAGCTTTCTCGTTTTGAAATCTTCAACAGCACAGTAGCTAAGCACACAGACTTTAACAAAGACTAACTTTCTAACTACATGATTTGGGGCAAGATGCTTAATTCCTCTGAACTTCAGTGTCCTGCTCTGTAGAAAGAGGATAATAAAGTTAATAAAAATAAAATAGGTGGGGATAATAACCTTAACTTTAAGGTAGTGATGAGTATCAAATGAATAAATACAAGTAAAGCACCTAGAATCTGGCACATCAAGTCGAATGTTAGAACCATTATGGTTACATTCTACTGCCCCTAGTTTGGGCCGCTTCCAGTACAACTCTTAGCAGCTATTAGAACATAAGCTCTGTGAAGGCATGAATCAAGTCCTTCAGGCTCACAGTTGTACCTCCAGCCTAGCAGAGAGCCTAGCATATGGTAGGCACTTTGTAAATATTTGTTGAATGAACTAATGAATAAATAAATGAAATAAACTGACCAGAACTCCTGAACAGCCTGTTAAGGTATCTGTGAGGGAGGGTTATGCACCCATCAAATCATTAGTGCACCCCAAGACAACAGGCTCTGCTTGGTTTGGCCAGAGACTGACACAGGCCTGATCATTCCTTTTATCTGATTACACAGGAAAATGTATTTGCTTTTTATCACTGTTTCCAGCACTTTGGTCCAAGTCTCTTTTATATGTGTGTGGGAGTATAACAGGGATCTCCTTTTAGTATTTTCACATAAACATTTTTAAATTCATGGTGCTGGGCCAATAGAGTAGTAATATCACTTTGTCCTATCTCCAATATTATTCTCCAAAGACAGCAATTACAGCAGCTATTTCTGTAATTCATATGCTCTTCCATAATAGATATTATGTGTACACAGATAACTCATTATCCCAACACAAATTTTCCATGCTGAGATCAGCCACTCCAAATCTCACTTAAATGCGTTCCTGTGGAAAAACTGACACATTTTAATATCTCTCTTATGGGGCTTAATTTCATATGCAAGGAAAAGAGAGAAAAGATGAGAATCTAGAAGAAGGCACATCAGTGGTGGTGCAGACAGCAGGCTCAGGGGTTGAAGAGTGTGGTGGAGGAGGAGGAAGCAGAGTATTAGAGAGGAGTCAGGAAAAGGAAGGAGGTAGAAAGGAAGGCAGCTAGTCACCATCAAGCTCCCACAACATGCGGTTCATACTTATTATGCATATATCCCTTTTAATGAATTTTTTTCTTTTTTAAAAGTTGCTCTCCACCATGATGTACAGTCAATGATGTGGATCTGTTTCATTCTAAGACTAACATAGTCTTTGGTATACAGGAAATTTTTTAAAGTTTTGAATGGATGATTGAATAGGAGGATGGATGGATGGATGATCAGAATATAAAAGAGAAAAGATATGAGGTTATTACATAGAAGCTATCAAAGTATCTAATTTCCCCAGCACTTTCCAGGGCTGACCCCAATTGCGGATTCTCCTGGGATTCTCAGACTGAAGGAGCCTCTCCCCTGAGAAGGAGAGGATGGAGGGAGGCATGAATGTTATATTTGGTCAGAAGGTGGAGCTCAGTATGATAGGGACAGAAGGCCAAATATATCACTAATGGGAAGGCAGAATCAATATCTAAATCTGGGGTTGAAAAGAGAAGCTTGAAAAGAAGTGAACAAATAGTTCAGGGTACTTCCCAGAAACAGATAGTGCTATTTCATCAGATTTGATGTGTCTGTCTCAGGAGCACTAGGAACACACCCGTAATCGAACAAATTGGGTTTATTACTTATTGAAGTGAGGGATACTGCCACCGTGGGGAACTGTGCCTCAGTAAGAGTGTTAGAACAGATTTGTAGGTTTTAGTCAGGCAATTTTGGAGAGGGTCCCAGGAAATGTGGATTTGCTCAGACTTGGGTGCTGTCAGAAAGCAGAAACAATTCTACAGTTGGGTATCTTAATAAATCTTATCTAGAAGCAGGGTAAGCTAAAGCAAAGATAAAGCTGTAACTGAAAAGAAAAAGGCAACAGTCACTCATGTTAGCCAGTAGATGGGGATGTTTGGTATTTTGCAGTTTGCATGAAGACCTTGTTTTTGTCTGTGCTTAAAAAATTTATGAAGTGTTCTTGTTTATCTCACTCCATCATGGTCACAAAGTGACCTTGTCTGATACTGGTGTTCTGTGAAATTGTTTGTGTCCAACGAGAGAAAAACATGGTCTAGCTGTGAGCACCAGGCCTGATCTTAATAACAATGAGGGAGGCTTAGCTGTGTTAGTTCAGTTTCCCCATCTTAGAAACTGATGTTTTTTTCTTTCACCAGGCTTGTCACAATTGTTGCAATGGTTCATTTTGAGTCAGGGAGCATAATTCACTATTTCAAATGAAGAGACTTTAAAGAAGGGGCTACTTCCAGAGATGTGGGCCAGGTTAAGAAAACAAACAGGTAAAGGTGAGGAACCCGGAGACCAGCAACAAAAGCAAGGCATTACAACTGCCATAATGACCCCACCCTGGAGCTGATGGGATAAGGGCAGTAATTACTTTTACTGGAACCCAGTGAGAACTAGGACCTTAGAGGAGTGGCTGCCCTCCAGAAACAAGAGTTTTAGAGACATGTGGCAACTGTCAGGAATGCTTTTGGTGGAGCAGGAGGGATGGGAGAGAAATATCCCACCCTTCTCTCTCTCTCCTGCTAGTGCCTTCCACTGGCTGAACACAAGCTGAAGCTAGGAGCAAAGGTTATATAGTCAGAGCTTCCTGGGGCATATGGCAGGGCATAAAAGAGCAGGGAATCAATATGGGAGCGGGTATGGATGATGAAAAATAACCAGCACAGCCTCTACATCAGGAGGTAGCTAGGCAGGTGGTGGTAGGCAAAGAATGACCAAGATGTAATTCAGTTGTATAAACCATAGATGTAGATAATGTAGAAGGATGCTGATGTCCTGAGTTGGTATGAGTCACTTATTCAAGTTCAAGTGTAGCGACTAATATTGTCCTGCCAACCCACTGGTAATTAAAAACATAGTTTTGGGGCCAGGCGCGGTGGCTCATGCCTGTAATTCTAGCACTCTGGGAGGCCAAGAAGGGTGGATCGTTTGAGCTCAGGAGTTCGAGACCAGCCTGAGCAAGAGTGAGACCCCATCTTTACTAAAAATAGAAAGAAATTAGCTAGACAACTAAAAATATACAGAAAAAAATTAGCCAGGCATGGTGGCTCATGCCTGTAGTCCCAGCTTTTTGGGAGGCTGAGGTGGTAGGATTGCTTGAGCACAGGAGTTTGAGGTTGTTGCGACCTAGGCTGACGCCACGGCAACAGAGTGAGACTCTGTCTCAAAATAAAATAAAATAAAATAAAATAAAATATAAAAAAACCAAAGTCTTTGGATTTGAAGAGGTTAGGATGAGGTCTGAATACTAGTTCCAAAGGCTCTAATTAGCTGATTACATTTGAAAGGTGCAGGGGTTGGAGCCTTCAGATAGCTTCAAGATTGAATAGGGCTATGTTTAGGCCTCAGAGTATAATTCTTCTGGGACAAGGAGTACACGACAGTTGGTTTTGACCTCACACTTGAGATACCAGACACCACTACTTTGTCAGCCCAAAGATATGAAGCTCAGAGGCAAGAGCTAACACATTACAGTAAGTGAGCAAAAGCCATTAAACCTATGGCAGGAATGATGAGGATTTTAAATTTAGAATCCGAGATAGTTTCCCAGTAATAAAATTTCTACTGTAGGAAAATACCTAGAATATTTTATTTAGTGATATTTTAAGGGCAACCAGAATTTGTTTTAATCAGACATGGTAAGACGCACAGACATGACCATCATGGAGAAAGAAGTTTGTTATATCCACAGATCCCTGGAAACAGGAGGCATGGCATGCCACACAGGGGCCACATGTGGAAGCACTGGGCTCCAGCAAGAGCAGAGGGAGTGAGGAGAAATGTGGGCAAGAGCCTTTATTGTGGTTTCTGTAGGAAGGAACGAATGAGTGAGGCAGGGTAAGCAGGTTTAGGATTGGCAAGCTTGAATAATTTCAACAGGCTCTAGGATATAGGAGCTCTCCCTAGTTATCTGCTGCCTAGCTGTGATTGTTAATTTTATGTGTCAACTTGGCTGGGCCAGGGTGCTCAGATATTTGGTCAAACATTATTCTGTATGTTTTTGTGAAGGTGTTTTTTACATGAAGTTAACATTTAAATCAGTGGACTGTGAGTAAAGCAGATTTCTCTTCATAACATGGGTGGGTCTCATCTTATCAACCGAAGGTCTTAATAAAACAAAGGCTAACCTTCCCGAGCAAGAAGAAATTCTGACAGCAGACTGTCTTTGGACTCAAACTGCAACTCTTCCCTGGGTCTCCTGCCTGCTAGCCTACCCTGCAGATTTTGGATTTATCAAGCTTCCACAATCACATAAGCCAATTCCTTAAAATAAATCTTTTTATGTATAAGATGATCCCAACTTATGATGGTTTGACTTAAAATTTTTCAGCTTTATGATGGTGTGAAAGTGATATGCATTCAGTGGAAACTGTACTTTGAGTACTCATATGATATAACTTTTCTGTCTTTCACTTTCAGTACAGTATTCAATACATTACATGAGATATTCAACACTTAATTATAAAATAGGTCTATGTTAGATGATTGTGTCCAACTGTAGCCTAGTGTAAGTGTTCTGAGCACATTTAAGGTAGGCTAGGCTAAGCTATGATGTTTGGTAGGTTAGATATGTTAATATTAAATGCATTTTTGACTTATGATATATTCAACTTACGATGAGTTCATCAGGACAAAGCCCCATCGTAAGTTGAGGGGCATCTGTATACACACATCCTTTTGGCTCTGTTTCTGGAGGACACAGGCTAATACACTGGCCCTGGAGTGACTAGGGCAGGTGGATAGTGGTCTGCAGCATGAGAGCTCAATAAGGGAAGTAGCTGGGGTATGGGCTCTGGAGGAGTTGCTTACTATCTCTAGGAACTGGCTAACCCTGGGAGCTATAGTTCCTCCAGGGTCAGCAAGGCCCCAGATGTCAAAGCATCAAAATACAAAAAATAAAGAGACATGGCTAATACAAGTGAGAAAGGGGGAAGCTATGGAAACTGATGGAATACATTGGGGCCATTCACATCTCCAAACAAAAATCCTTTAGTAACAGTGACTGAGAAGCTTTGATGATATGCCAACACACACAAGAGCCCTGATCTCAGTGCACTTTCATTAGAATTGAATGAATGCTTGGAGATAAGCTTCTGGCATTTTGAATCTAAAAAACCTGGCAAAAATTAATGCGCCTGACCATGTGCTGAGGCTGATAACTGAGGCAGTGGGATGCTTGGCTGGGGGAATATAAGGTCTAGGGAACTCAGAACAGACCTGTTTAGAACAGGTGAGGTCACGAGCAATCAACATCATCAACATCAGCATCAACATCATCCTGACTGAGACTGACTTCTAAATGAGCAAGAGGAACTCAGCACAAAAGAGATTATTGCAGTAGTGCTAGAAGAAATACTGCCAGGTTGTAATTCTAAAAGGAGTAAAGGAGTGAACAAGGTGGATTTAGAAACTACACTAGCAATTGGAAAAGTGAGCACAATTTTTTTTTTTTCTAGAGACAAAAAGAGTCTCATTCTATTGCCCAGACTGGAGTGCAGTGGCACAATCATAGCTCACTGCAACCTCCAACTCCTGGGCTCAGGCAATCCTCCTGGCTTAGTGTCTTGAGTAGGTAGGACTACAGATGTACCACAATTCCTGGCTAATTTTTATTTTTTGTAGAGACAAGTTCTCACTATCTTGCCCAGGCTGGTCTCAAACTCCTGGTCTCAAACGATCTTCCCACCTTGGCCTCCCAAAGTGCTGAGAAACACGGGTATGAGCCACTACACCCAGCCAAAAGTGAACAATTTTAAAAAGCACTGCCTTTTAATTACTCAACAGGCCCTAGGATCTCACTTTCACATTACTTTGTCTAATTTCTTACAGATATGGCTTGCTGTTTACCACATCAATTTCCTCTGGCAGTTAATTTTCCTGGGTAGAGTTAGACCACATTTTCCAGACTCTTTTGTAGGTAAGTGTAGCCATATGACTGAGTCAATGGAATGTGAGCATAAGCAATGGGTATCATGTCTAGGCTAAAGCTTTTAAGATAGAGAAGTGTCTCCCACGCTATTTATGGTTAACTGGGATTGCAACCCTCAGGATAATCTTGCAAATCACAGGTGAAGATGGCAGATAAATAGTCAGCATGGGTCCCTGAATGACTGCATGGAGGAGAGCTGACCTGCAGAAACAAGGACATCTACTTTGGACTGTTATGTGAACAAGAAATAAACTTCTACTGTTTGGGAGCCACTATTTATATTAGGTCTATTTGTTATCATGACCTTAACTTATGAAAGGGTAAATTAAAATGATTTTCTCTGTTTATGAATGACAAAGAGACCATTTTCTCTTTTCTCCCTTAAAGTGTTTACTTGGAGCCATAATAAACCTGAGTTTTTACCCTAACCTTTGGAATCAAAATAAAAATCTAGGGATTAAGCTCAATCTCCAGGTTTTACAATATAGAGATATCACCAAGGTCATGAGAAATCTATTTATGTAAAATGTTACCTCTAGAATTAGCTCAGGAGTCTCTCGGGAGATAAACAGACAGTGTCATAAGCTTCAACGTCTTTGTCTCTTGAGGAGATAAGAGAAGTTTTAATTGCTCTTTCTACTACATTCCTGTATAGATTTATGTGAAATTCTGTCCAGACTTTGTAGTCACTTTTCTACTGCCTTACATGCATGTAAACCTGTTAATGCTTCCCGATAACAGTGTTCTCTCTCTCTCTCCTGTATTAGTTTCGAATGGTCTTTCTGTTGGCATGCTTGTTTTATTTCCCTAATAACTACTATAAAATTGACTCCAAGAAGTAGGGCTCTGCTATAACAAAAACTTAAAATATGTGGATTTTGCTTAGTGGTGAAGCATCTGCTGGAGAGTAATCGGACACCCAAGAGGCTGGAAAGATGACAACTCATGTTATACAGTGGCAAAACTTTTGATAATATTGTCACCTTCAGAAACTTGGAAGGCAGAACAAATGTATTATAAATCCTTAGTTCTAGTGCAATAGACAAGAAAAATCCAGTGTGTTTCTGTGTGCATTGTGTGTGTCAGTGTATTTAGCAAAGTATTATAAAGAAGAAATAAATACCTGCAAGGATTGGCTTGTTTGAAAGCAGAAATAAAAGTGATAGGAATGTAGAAATTTGGGTCTGAAAAGCCAACTACTTCTGGACTCCAAAGAGCAAGAAATATAAAGGCTTTGAGCAAAAAAAGTCTATAAGGACTTACTAATTTAATGAAGAAACTCAGTCCTGTAGCACATATCAAATTGAGGACATTCTCTTCCTGCCCAATCCTATTGTTTTACATATGTTTCAGTATGCTGCTAAATTTAGAGGTCAGCGTGGGGGTAAGAAAGCAAAGAAATACAGCAGACTTGAGCACTGTGTCTAGGAAATAACTTTGGATATGGTAACTGGCACATGGAGTTAACTGGCAGCAAACAGATCAGAAGTCTACTATGTTTTTGAGGGAAATGCATTGCTAAAAGAAACTACAAGCGTGAACTTAAAAAGTCTTGACTGTGAAAACCTCTGAGCTTCCAACTTCCCAGATGGGAAAGCTAAAGGCCATAGAAAACCATAGATTAGGAAATTCTTTCCAGGAATCAGATCCAAGGTTTATTACGAATTTCTTCCACAATAGAACAAGAGTTCTTCACAAGACCCATTCATCAGTATTCCACCCTTGCCATGGACCAATGAGGTCTGAATTTCCCATACTTTCTTACCCTGAAGGGGAGCCTTTATCTGGATATTATGTCCTGGCTCATCCCTGAATGGTGGGATACAATGTGGGGTGACTGAAACTTGTCTTTTCTATTAATATATCGTCAAACCACAAGTTGCCATACCCAGACTGGATGCAAAGGACCACATATCACCAAGAGATTTGGGACTTGGAGATGCTACAGAAACTAGATGGCACTTTGAGTTGTCTCTCTTTAGGAGGAAAATGGTTGGAACCTCGGGGAACAGATGGATAAAGAAGACTTTAGAAAGTTTTGCTTAATATTGTATTGAATTACATTCATTTCTTCTTTTTCTCTTCTTTAAGAGTCTTCAGAAAAGACTCAGGATATTTTTCAAGACTTTCAGAAATGAATTTTTCTTTTTCTAGACAGATATAGGCTTTAACATTGGAACAAAAGATTGACATATAACGGGATGACACACATACACATTTGTTTGGCTAAGTACAGAGTGGTAATGACACCACTAGTAAAGCAGTCTTTTAAAATGACCACTATGCTTTCATTTTTTACAATTAAGTTTTGACCCTGAGTTCTGACATTAATTTATTTATTTTCCTGACTTTCTTCTTCCATAAAGGAATGCTGTTTACTCGGTATATACATAGGTTATTTATTGTTTTTTAACTTCACGGTGTTTTTGTCATGACCTGCAAGGCCAAAGAAAGCTACAGTGTCCTAGTCATAGAAAATGTGTGCTTTGATTCTTATACTATGGGGATGGGGTGAGCCACAGGTGCACTGGCTTCATCACACCTGCACCTGGCAATCAATCACTCTTCTGGAGACTGCATCCCATTAGGCACAAGCACAAAAAGGACTCTTGCCAAGTAGAAACAGGAGCAGAAAATGCAATTCTGGTCTCTGACAGTGATTGAACATAGATTGTGCCAGATCTTTGCCTGATGTCTCTGGATTTGAAACACGCACAGGAAGTTTTCAGAATGAGTGGCTCATGCGTCCTTCAGAACAAAACTGCCATGCTCTTTTCATCACATAATTTATCTATAGCTAAAGCTCTACATTCCCTGGAAGAGGTATAATGTGATTAGAGAGGTATACTCCAAGTACACAGTTTAGAGATAATGAACTGCGCCCTGAATGCCTTCACCTACGTACTAGAGTTTTCTAAAAGTGGAAATACTCTGCAAAATTAACCTTCTTCTCCATTTAATTCCTAAACTGCCTACTTCATTTCTTCTCCTCCCTAAAAGAGTACATTTCAACTCTAGTGCAGTCTAAATAGATCTTTCCTGGAATCACAAGATCACAGAATGTTGACATAGAAAAGCCCCATGAGAAATCTGCTTCATTCTCTTATTTTAAGTACTGGGAAACTAAGGCCAAGAGTGATGAAGTGTTCAAACAGTCAGTAACTGACAGATTCTGGATTAGCATACCAGGCTTCCATCTCCTGGTCCAGAGCTTTTCTCCTATTTACAGATCCTTTTCCATTTACATTCAGATTTCTGAATGTTGGCAGGCACTTTATCAACTGAATTCCAAATTTTAATGATGCTGAAAACACACATAATAGGCCACCTGAATGCTCTGCTTGAAGAGAAACAAATAATGCTTCTTAGATCCTTTTATGAATTGCATCCTTTATACTCATAGATCCTCTCCAAACAAAGATTTGTTGCTTGATAATCTGTAGTGAGAAGTATTGGCTTGTCAAAAGAAGAAATTTATCCTGGGGAGAAGGAAGTTAGCAATTGTAGAGCTATGCATAAATAACAGTGTGTAAAGACTGTTTCCATTGATAATTATTCAATTAATTAGTTCATTCATTCTTCACACATTTCATATGTATATATTTAGTGCCTATGATGCCTGCAAGATACTATGCTAAGGTTCATGGGGAACAAGAAACTAAATAAAGCCATGTCTGCCCTCAACAAGCTAGTTTCTAGTCTCCTAGGAAGAACTAAGTAATGGATATTAAACAGGGTGATTTAGTAGGAAGGGACAGTACTTAGACACTTTTGGAGAAAAAGGGTTAGGTGGCACATTTTCCCTATGCATCCATTGTGTAAAACAGCTTTACTCATGTTTGATTGACATACAATAAGCCACATACATTTAAAGGGAGTAATTTGATAAGTTTTGACATGTGTGGACAGCCCTGAAATCATCATCATAGTCAAGATGACAAACATATCCATTACTCTGTAAAATTTGCTAGTGCCCTTCCTCTCACTTTTCCTGGACCCCAGTCCCCAAGCTCAAGGAAACACTGGCTTGCTTTCTGTCACCATAGGTTGAGTTGTATTTTCTATGATTTTATATAAATAGAATCATACTGTATGTACTATGTTTGGCCTTTTTTCACACACCATACTTATTTTGAGGTCCATCTGCAATGTTTTATGTATCAATGTTTGTTCCTTTTTATTGATAAGTAATATTCCACTGAATGGATATCTACCACAATTTGTTTATCCATTCATCTGTTGTTGGAAATTTGGGTTATTTCAAAGTTTTGGCTATTATAAATCAAGCTATGAACACTCATACACAAGTCTTTATTTATATGGATGTAGGCTTTCATATATCTTGAATAGATACTAGGGAGTGGAATGGCTGGATCATACAGTAAGTGTATGTTTAACTTTTTAACTGCCAAACTGTATTCCAGAATAGCTGTACCATTTTTTATTCTCACCAGGTGCATGAAAATTCTAGTAGTTCTACATCCTTCCCCACACTTGCTATGGTCAATCTTTTTGGTTAGTTATTTTAATTTCAGCCATTCCAAAAGTGTTCATATGTATCCATTTATGCCTACTGATCTATAGAGAGGCTGGTAGCCTCTTTGGAAAAAACCTTGAACCCCATCTACCATTTGTGTTCAGGCATATGCCTGCCACTGTGCAAAGAGAGACAAAATGAACCACTGGAAAAAAATTGTCACAGAAGAAAAAGGAGTCTGTCACAGGGAATCAGACTTAGCAACAGAATTAAAGAATGGCAGTCCTGAGGACCGTATAGTGGGAGGAACAGAACTCAGCTTGCTCCAGTTTTGTGTATATGCACAGGGAAAGAGTGTGTGCGCAAAACCGTGTTGAGAATCTCTTCTCTGCCCAAGTATCACACAGAAAGTGTGTTGTCCTTTTCACTTCGTAAGGGTGACAGCAGGGATCTCTGTGGCCGAGTTGTTCCCATTCTACCAACACTGGGTGTGGTAGCTTCCCAGCTCCACCAGGTCCCAGGTGATGGGCCAGTGGTATTGGTGGGTGCTGAGTTCCAACCCCAGGTGACACCACTGAGGAACTATTGGGGCTCTTGCTGATTGAGGGGATGATTTGTTTTTCAGGATTTGATTATGGAAACATGAAAACACTTTTGAGGAAAATTGAGAAGGGACTGTGATTTTCTTTTTGTATTTTTAAAACAATCAGTAAGAGGATCACAGTCATTGATATTTGACATAACAGACAGGATTACATCTCTACTCACTGGCTGCTGAGGCCTGACATGCGCAGGTAACATACACACATAGCCATGAAGCCAGGTAGAATTTTAAAGGGCCATAAGAAATGGTTAATGACAGCTGACACTTACTGAAAACTTAATGATGTGCCAGGCAGTACGCAGAGTGATTTAAATGAATGAACTCATTTAATCTCATAACACAGGGCATTTTATGTTGGGCTGCAAACCCAACATAAAAGCTAAAAAAAAAAAAAAAAGGCTGAAAATATCCTCATAGAAAATGTGTGCTTTTCATCTTAAACTGTGGGGATATAGCTAGCCACACATGGATGCATTTGCTTTATCATGCCTGTACTTATGCCCTGCTGTCAAAATTATGATCTTCCTATTACAGGCAAGGAAACAGACTCATTAAGCTTAAGTGAATTGCCCAAGGTCATACAGTTAAGAAGTGATAGGGCCAATATTAGAATCAAGGCAGTTTGGCTACAGACTCCATATTCTTAATTGCTCTGCAGTGTTAACTCTAGAGAAAAATACAGAATACTCTAGAATTTGGAAAAATGTCACATTTTTTTTATTGAGAGAATAGGAAGGGCTTCATGCAAGACATAATATTTTAACCTATATATTTGCAGAATTATGATAGTGGAGAATTAGAGGTTTGTAAGGGTCAGGACAGGGTAGAGAGCATTTCTGTTGGACACATTAATTATGCTAATGATTTTGGATACACTGACTTATTAAAGAACAAATATACGTTTTATGAACTTTTATACAACACATCTGAGTGTTATCCACCTGTTTTTTGGCCACTTGGAGCCACTATTTCTTTTAATATAGCAAGATGACTGAGAGAAAGCATGTGCTAGGGAGGAGAACTACTTGTGCTGGTCCATTTCCTGGCTCCACTACTTTTTAGCTGAGTGATCTTGGGAAAGTTGCTAAACCTCTTGTAAGAACTGTGAAGACTCTGAGATTTTACCCTATTTGCAAGCTAACACGTTAACTGCCAACAGTTTCATGGATACTGGCAGAAGACATGAGACTCTTGGGTCAGAGACAAAGGATTAGCAGTAGCCAAAACATTAGCATTTGTTCCAGTTCTTTGAGCCCCAGTTCTTACAGGGTGATGCAAAGAGGGCAGGAGATGTCTGTACATGCAGTGGGTTGTGTTATAGGAGAAGACTCTTGAGTGTATGGAACCCAAATGTTTTATAATTGGCAGTAAGCCTGGCCAAACTTTGCCCTGGAGACATTATCTTTATTATACTAAACAATAAACAAATCTGCCTGTTGCATCTAAAGAAGACACTATCTTTATTTTCCAAGTCTGTTTGTTATAAAAATATCCTTGAGAGGATAGTCTGGAAAAAGGACAACCAGTGTCTCTGCTCACAAGACACACATAAACATGAGAGTCCTGTGGGAAATTGTACCCTGACCCCTCTATGTGCACCATTTATCTATCTAGAAAAGAGGAATAATCATAATTCTTCACAGGGTTGCTGTGAGAATTCAATGAAATTTATTTGAGAAGAATTTAGAAGGATATCTGCCACATTTCCAGTATTCAATAAATGTTAAATATTCTTTTCTTTAATTGCAGTAAAATATATGTAACATAAAAATGATCATTTTAACCATTTTTAAGTGTAGAGTTCAATGGCATTATGTACATTCACATTGGTGTACAACCATCACCACCATCCATCTCCAGAACTTTCTCATCTTCTCAAACAGAAACTCTGTACCCATTAAATATTATATTTAATATTAACTCCCCATTTCTCCCTCCCCACAGCTTGTGGCATACACCATCCTATTTTCTATCCTGATGAATTTGACTATTTTAGGTACCTCATATAAGTGAAATCATACAGTTTTGTTCTTTCGTGAATGGGTTATTTTACTTAGCATAACGTCCTTAAGAGTCATCCATGTTGTAGCATATTTCAGAATTTTCCTCATTTTTAAGGCTGAATAATATTCCATTGAACATTTTGTTTAGCCATGTGTCCATTAACATACATTTGAGTTGCTTCCACACTTTGGCTATTGTGAATAATGTTGCTACAAACATAGATGTACAAATATCTGCTTGAATCTTTGCTTTCGATACTTTTGGGTATATACTGAGAAGTGGAATTGCTGAATTATATGGTGATTCTATTTTTAACTTTTTGAGGAATTATACTAGTTGCAGTTTTTATTGTTGCTATTATTTATTATTATTATTATTATTATCTCCCCCTACTCCTCCCAACAAAGAAAGAAAACTTGAGCACAATCTCATTTAAATGCAGGAAGTCTTACAAAGGATTATCTGGGGTTTGTCTATTACTCATTACTCGAAACTCGTATTCCTAATTCAATTATTTATTACTTCAATGTCCCTCTTTCAGATTCCCCAACCCTCTTTGGGTTCCTTTATTTCCAAAATGTGACCACAGTTGCATCTGTTTTACTCCTCAAAAATCGACAAATGAAATATTTTTCTGTGTAAGCAATTTCCACTGAAGGTTTGCCTAAAATGATTCCTGCTGAAACTTGACTATTGGTCATTGTTGTTTTAAAATGTTTCAGCTGTGCTCTACAACTCACGTGATCTTTCCCAAGCTCACTCTCACCCCTACCACTACCACTTGGAAAACCTTGCTGTCTTTTACTTTATTATGCAGAGTCGTTTACTGCCAATTTATCCCAAGACTAGCCTGGGATCTCAGGCCTATTAATGTGTTTTTCATAATTAAAAGAGAAAATTTTACCCTAAGACAATTTCTGTAGTTTCTCTAAAATACAGAAGTGTTTAAGGTCAGATTTAGGAAAAAAATACATAGTTTCCCTCTAGCTCCAAAAGAAACTATTTGGGGTTGTTTTCTGGCAAAGGCGAAACAAGATAGTGGAATAGAAAACTCCAGTGATCATCCCTCTTCCTCCTCCCCTCAACCACCCCTCCAACAAACATCAAATTGAACATCTATCCATGCAAGAAAACACCTTCACAAGAGCTAAATAACCAGGTGAGCTACCACAGTACCAGGTTTTAGCATAATAACAAGAAAAGACATGTTGAAGAGGGTAGAAAGAACAGTCTCACATTGCCTACAACCACGCCTCCTCCACCCTCAGGCAGCAGACTGCAGAGAAAGAATCTGTTCCCTTGGGAGAGGGAGAGGAAAGTTATGTGTGGGATTTTGTACTGGAACTTGGTACCAGCCTCGCCATAGTAAAACACAGCATGTGCAGAACTTCACAGCCCCTGCTTCCAGGCTGGTGCCCACAAAGGGAGCATTTAGACTTGTCTGGGCTAGAAGGGAATCCACCACCATAGCAGGAGGAACCTGAGTCCCAGCCCACTTCACCACTGGCTAACGTGTCCTTGGTCCCTAAATAAAATTCAGTGGCAAGCAGGCCACAGCGACCATAGACTTGGGGTGACCTCTAGCACTGCACTGGTCTGGGAGGTTGTGGGCTTCAGGTGCAGCCCAGTGCAACATCACCTGCAGCAGCCATGGGAGTGTCTGTGTCATCCCTCCCCCAACTCCAGGCAGTGCACTACAAAGAGATTCCTTCCTCTTGGGAGGAGAGGGAAGTGTGCAGGGGATTTTTCTTGGTAGCCTAGTATGAGCTCCACCACAGTAAAACATAGCAATGGGCAGAACTCCATGGTCCCAGATTCTAGGCCAAGTCGGTGCTACCAGAGGAAGCTCTTCTACACCTACCCGGGGCCAAAGGGAGTAAGAAAACCTGGCAGGATGACCTGAGTTCCAAAAGGCAACACCGCTGGCTGACTAAAGTGGCCTTGGGCCCTGAATAAATATCAGTAGCAGTCAGGCAGTAGTGGCTATGGGCCTTGGGCAAGCCCTGGTGATGTGCTGGGTTGGGAGGCCATGAGCTTTAGGTGCGAGCCAGGGGAGTGCCTATATTACCTCAGCCTCAACTCCACGCAGCACATCCTGGAAAGACATTCCTACTTGGGGAAGAGAGAGGGAAGCGAGCAAGGGACTTTACTTGGGAACCCAGGGAACTCTCCCTGATCTTCTGCAAGAGTCGTAGCCTACCTAGGTTTAAGGGCATCCTCTAGTGCTGAAAAAGCTGCAGTGACCACAGGCTTAGGGAACTCAACAGTCTCCTTTGAATTCCTGGAAGTCCCTCTGAAGAAGGACAAATACAAACAAGGCCACACTACAAAGACTGGAATAAATACCTAATTGCATAATTAAGGGTAAAACCAGTAATATTTGGGAAATGTTTTAAAGAAGTAAAAATGACTATTTATATTAAATATGAGGCATTTCTTGCTATTACCCTTCAATTATAACTAACAGTAATAGTATTCAATTATTGCTCTTTAGTACACTATTCACACTTAGTAAAATAGAATGTCCACTACTATAACAATGAAATACTTTGTCTTTCACTTCCTATAAAAGATGCCAATATTTATAAAATAGAGATATTTATTTATTTATCTATCTATCTTTTGTAGAGACAGGGTCTCGTTACATTGCCAAGGCTGGTCTCAAATCTATTATTGATTTGTAGAAGTTCTCTATTAAGGGTACCATTTCTGTGTGTGTGTGTGTGTGTGTGTATGTCAAAATAATCATACCCAAATATGTACTGTTATTCAGTAGTTTAGTTCTCTAATGTTCTTTTTATTATTTTAATAGGGTTAGGGGATACAAATGTTTTCTTGTTTGTTTGTTTATTTGTTACATGGATGAATTGTATAGTGGTAGAGTCAGAGCTTTTAGTGTACCCATGACCAGAATAGTGTACTTTGTACCTGATAGGTAATTTTTCATCCCTCACCCCCTCCCAAGCTCCTCCCTTCTCAATCTCCAATGTCCAAATACCACTCTGTGTCACTACAGATACCCACCATTTAGCTCCCACTTATAAGTGAGAACACATAGTATTTGTTTTTCTGTTCCTGAGATACTTCACTTAGGATAATGGCCTCCAGTTCCTTTTAAGTTGCTGCAAAAGACATCATTTCATTCTTTTTTATGTATGGCTGAGTGGTATTCCATAGTGTGTGTGTGTATATATATATATATATGTGTAAATATTATAGACACACACACGCACACACACACATTCCAGATTTTCTTTATCTACTCATCAGTTGATGGCACTTAGGTTGATACCATATCTTTGCAATTGTGAATTCTACTGTGATAAATATACGAATACAGGTATCTTTTTCATATAAAGACTTTTTTTTTAGGTAGATACCCAGTATTGAGATTGCCTGATTGAATGGTACATCTACTTTTATTTCTACTTTTGTTACTTTATTTATTTTATTTCTTTGAGGAATCTCCATACTGTTTTCCATAAAGGTTGTACTAATTTACATTGTATAAGAGTTCCCTTTTCACCACATCTATGCCAACATCTATTGCTTTTTTGACTTTTTAATAATGGACATTCTAATGAGGGTAAGGTAGTATCTACTTTGTGTTTTTAATTTGCATTTCTCTGATTATTAGTGATGTTGAGCATTATTTCATATGTTTGTTGGTTGTTTGATTATCTTCTTTTGAAAAATGTCTGTTCATGTCTTTTGTCCACTTTTTAATGGGGTTATTTGTTTTTTTCTTACTGATTTGTTTGAGTTCTTTGTAGATTCTGGATATGAGTCCTGTGTTGTATGTATAGTTGCCTAGGCCAACATCCAGGAAGTTTTTCCTATATTTTCTTCCAGAATTTTTATGGTTTTAGGTTTTACATTTAAGTCTTTATCCATTTTGAGTTGATTTTTGTATATGGTGAGAGAGAGGGATCCTGATTCATTCTCCTACAAGTGGATATCAAATTTTCTTAGCACCATTTATTGAATAGAGTATCCTTTCCCCAGTGTGTTTTGTCTGCTTTCTCAAAAATCAGTCGGTCATAGCTATATGGTTTTATTTCTGGGTTCTCTGTTAGGTTCCATAAGTCTGTGTCTCTATCTTTATAACAGTGCCATGCTGTTTTGGTTACAATAGCCTTGCAGTATAATTTGAAGTCATGTGATGCGATGCCTCCAGATTTGTATTTTTGGCTTAGAATTGCTTTGGCTAAATGGGCTCCTTGTTGATTCCATATGAAATTTAGGATTTCTTTTTCTAATTCTGTGAAAAATAATGTTAGTATTTTGATGGGAATCTGTAAATCACTTTTGGCATTATGGATTTTTTTCTAAATTTTGAAATATAATTGGGGCACAAACACTTTGGTCACATAAATTGCTTTTCATGGCCCAAATTAAAGCTACAAGTGTGCCCATCCCCCAGACAGCACACATCACGCCAGTTAGGTGTGAATTTACCTATTTCTTCCTTTCCCCTCCTACCTGCCCAACACCCAATGAATGTTACTTCCATATATGCCTGGAAGTGTTGATTAGTACCAATTTAATGGTGAGTACGTGTGGTGTCTGTTTTTCCATTCTTCTGATACTTCACTTAGAAAAATAGGATCCAGCTCCATCCAGGATGATAAAAGAGGTAGTTCACCATTTTTTATGGCTGAATAGTACTCCATGGTATACATATACCAGATTTTATTAATCCACTCATGTATTGATGGGCACTTGGGTTGTTGTTTCCACACCTTCTTGAAGTGCTCTTAGATTCATTTTGCTAGTATCTATGTATCTAGTATCTATGTTTATAATGGATATTGGTCTGTAGTTTTCTTTTCTTGTTGTGTCCTTTCCTGGCTTTGATATCAGGGTGATACTGTCTTCATAGAATGAGTTAGGGAGGATTGCCTCCATCTTGATGTTCTGGAACAGTTTAAGTAGGATAGATACTACTTCTTTGTAGGTCTGGCAGAATTTGCCTGTATACCTTTCTGGTCCTGGACTTTTTTTGTTTGGGAGATTTTTTATTACTGATATTACTGATTCAATCTCACTATTCATTATTAGTCTGTTCAGGATTTCTATTTCTTCCCAATGCAAGCTTGGGAAGTTGTGTATTTCCAAAAATTTATCCATTTCCTCTAGATTTCCTAGTTTGTGTGCATAAAGGTGTTTACAGTAGTCTTAGAAGATCTTTTTTATTTATCTGGTATCAGTTGTAATGTCTCCTTTTTCATTTCTGATTGAGCTTATTTGAATCTTCTCTCTTCTATTCCTGGTTAATCTAGTTGGTGGTCTATCAATTTGGTTTATCTTTTCAAAGAACCAATTTTCATTTAATTGATCCTTTGTATTGTTTATATGGTTTCAATTTCATTTCATTTTCTTCTGATCTTTTTGTTTCTTGTCTTCTGCTAGCCTGTGGTTTGCTTTGCTCTTATTTTTCTAGTTCCTTGAAGTGTAACATTAGGTTGTTAATTTGTGATCTTTCTGTCTTTTTGATGTAGGCATTTAGCAGTATAAAATTGCCTATTAGCATTGCTTTTGCTATATGAGATTTTTGTAGGTTGTGTCACCCCTGTCACACAATTAAAAATATTTTAAGTTTCCACCTTGATTTCATTGTTCACCCTAACATCATTTATCAGCAGTTTGTTTAATTTCCATGTATTTGTATAGTTTTGAGAGTTCCTCTTGAAATTGATTTCTAGTTTTATTCCATTGTAGTCTGAGAAGATACATGACATGATTTCGATTTTTAAAAATTTGCTGAGACATGTTTTGTGGCCTAACATATGATCTATTTTGGAAAATTCCATGTGCTGATAAGAAGAATGTATATTCTACAGTTTGGGGGTAGAATATTTTGTAAATGTCTGGTAAGTCCGTTTTTTCTAGAGTCTTGTTTAATCCACGATTTCTTTACTGATTTTCTGCCTTGATGATGTGTCTAGTCCTGTCAGTGAAGTATTGAAGTTCCCCACTATTATGTTGTTGTTGTTTATTTCATTCCTTAGGTCTTGTAGTATTTGTTTTATGAATCTGGGAGCCCTCTGTTATGCACATATATGTTTAGGATTGTCATATCTTCTTGTTGAATTGATCTTTTTATCATTATATAATGACCATCTTTGTTTTTTTTTTTTTTTACTGTGGTTGATTTAAAGTCTGTTGTATCTTATATGCAAATAGCTATTCCTGCTCACTTTTGCTTTCCATTTGTTTGGAATACTTTTTTCTACCCCTCTATCTTGACTCTATGAGATTCTTTATGAATTAAATGGATTTATTGGGGACAGTAGATATTTTGTTGTGTTTTTAAATCCATTCTGCCAATCTACATCTTTAAGTGGAGCTTTTAGACTGTTTACATGCAATGCTAATATTGATATATGAGATACTATTCCAGTCATCATGTTGATTGTTACCTAGTTGCTTTGTCTTCTTCCTGTGTTACTGTTTTATTGGGTATTGACCAGTCTTTTTGATATTTAGAGCACTTTTGACCATTTCTTGTAGGGCAGGTCTAGTCGTGATAAATTCCCTTAGAGTTTGCTTATCTGGGAAACTTTATTCCTCCTTAATTTATGAATTTTAGTTTTACACGATACAAAATTCTTAGCTGATAATTACTTTGTTTAATAAGACTAAAGATAGGACACCAATCATTTCTGGATTACTGCTGAGGAGTCTGCTGGTAGTCTGATGGGTTTTCCTTTATAAGTTACTTGATGTTTTCATCTCAAGGGTTATAGGAGTTCCTCCTTCATGTTGACTTTGGCCAGGCTTGGTGATGTCCTTTTGTGATGAATCTCCTAGGTGTCCATTGAGCTATTTGGTGTTTCTTTTAAAAATATATCTATCTTTTTAGTAAATTTTTCATTCATTTCCTGAATTACTTTTCTGGTTTCTTTGAGTTGGTTTTCCATATTCTCTTAGATCTCATTGAGCTTCCTTACTCTCCATATTTTGAATTCATTATGTGTCATTTCAGTATTTTCATTTTGGTTGGGATCCACTAGTAGAGATCTGGTGTGATCCATGGCAGGGGGGGTTACACTCTGTTTTTATTCATATTTCTGTAGTTCTTGTGCTGATTCCTTCTCATCTGGAGAAGCTGTTGCTTCTTGGTTTTGAATTTTCTTTTGTTTAGATGGGACTTTATTTTTTCCCCTCTTAAGGGGGTGACTGCAGCATATGTTGGGTAAAGACCTTTGGCTTTGTTTGTGGGTACTTTCAGAAGGTCCTAGGTTCTGAATGAATTCTTTGGTTATAGGAGGCCTTAGTATGGTGGGTTTCTCAATTGCTAGTTATTTGTAGTCTGTAGCAGTGGTATCCTATGCATGTGGGCAGATTTCCTTCCTACTGTCAAGAAGGAGAGATGGAGTTCTCTGAAATCTTATCTCTTTCCATAGACCTGTGGATTTCTAATAGCATGAATTATATTGGGATGTCCAGTTTAATCTCCATGTCAGTAGGTGGTGCTTGCAGGTTAAAGTCTGCCAAGCCGTGTACAATTGAATCAGTAAGTGATGTAATGGGCTGTATGAGTTGACCTCCGTGCCAGAAAGTGATGCTTGCAGGAGAGAGTCAGCTGCAGTGTTATTGTGGGACCTATACCCAGCCCTACTAAATCATGAGAAGTGCTCAGATGTTGCAGGCAATGGGCAGAGCCATGACTCTGGGGGGCCCAGGGGACCCCTTCTTGTGCTCCACCACCACTGAGGCAAATAAGGGACTGAGGTTGGGTGGAGCTTGGTAAGGTGAACATGTGTTCAGGCTTCCCAAACGTGGTTGCAAGCACTGTCTCAATAGAGGTTATGATAGGTCCTGAGATATCCTTACCATGCCAAAGAACCTGCTTACAGGTGAGGGGCAGTCTAGAATTCATAGTCCAGCAGGAGGGAGTAGGTTTCGCTCTTTTCCCATTCCCCTTACCCAGCAAATCTCCCTCCAACATCTGACTACCAGCAGCAACCCAAACCAGCCAGGATAGTCAGAAAATGAACAGCCTCACACGGCAATGCCACCACAGGTTGCAAGCCTCCCCACCAAGGAGTGAAAGTGTGGCTTTCTCAGCCATGCTTGTCAGGGGAGGGCTGCTTCTCACATGCACTGCAGCACAGGCCCACACCACAATCTCTTCTCAGTTCTGCCTTCAAGGGCTTACTGGCTCTACAGATGTAGCAGCGAAACTTGACCTAGGTGCATGGGAGATGGCCTGGGTTCCCATGTCCCTCCATGGCTCAGTGGTGGGGCAGAAGTGTCCTCAGGGCACGGCTTAGAGCACTGGGAAAAGGGCTCCTCAACTGGTTCTCGGTGCTAGTACCCAGCATTCCAGAGCCTGTGGGCTCCACAGGAGTTCAGGCAGTGCCTCAGCGTGATCTCCTGGCAGTTCCCCAGGCCACTCCATAAGCCTGTGGAGGTTGATGAGTGGCCCTATAGCCAAAGCTGCAAAGGTCTGAGGTGGGAGTGCGAAGCCCCGGAGGTCTACTGCTTACCCTTCCCTTGGTCTGGGTCCACAGGTCATTCAAGACTCTCAGCAGACCCACACTGGCAGTCAGGCTTCTATTCACTCTCCGTGTCTCCCTGTCACTTATCTGTTATCTGAAAGCATATTTTTCTCTGATAATCTATTCAAAATATGGGCACTTGATGACTACCCTGATTGCTCTCGGAAGAAGAGATGAATGCCAGCTGCCTCTAGTTAGCCATTTTAAAAAAACTCCCCGAGATATTTATTCTAGCACATTATGGTTGCTTGACTTTTTTCAAACATATTTTCATATTACCTTCACTTTTGCATATTTAGATGAATAATTTTAACTTTTCCTACTGTTCAAAAGCAATAAAAACACAACATATTTTATATAAGAATTTTAATGAGCTTTGCTTTAATGACTAATTCAATGTAAAATTAGTCAACACTTAATTGAGTTATAAAAATAGAAAATAATTATTCAGATGTCTAAGTTAGAGGTACAATGATAGTCAAGTACAATAAAATCCTGCTTAGCCAAACTTATCTAACAAGAACTTTCAATTAAGATTTCACTTTGTTTGTTTTGGAGAATCAGATGGATATGGAAGGAAAAAAGACATATTATTAGGTGAGATAAATTAAACAGCTTCAACCTTTATTCTTTGTCCTGAGAAATTCTGGGGTGTTCTTAACTAGCGGCTTTCTATAAAAAATCCTTTGCTATTTTAAGTAGAACAAGAAGTCTTATCTATGCCGTAATCCGAAATGGAAAATCCTAATTTACCTGTTACACCTCTAATAGGAAAATGAGACATTCCCTACTTTTCTCTTCCTAATAGGGACTGAAACTCATTGCAAGGCTTACCAGAGATACCTAACACAATTAACGGCAAATAACAGGAGCAGAACGTGGGACATTCACAACTATTACATTTGATAGCTTAAAAGAGTGAGAACATAATTGAACTTCTTAGTGAAATTATAACTTTTTGTAGTCGATAATAGGTCTCTACAGTATTCCGCAGTCAGGTTATTTAATTAGAATTCAACTACTTCCTTAAAGAATTTGGGAATTTTTCCATTCACACAGAAGCACACACATAAATACAAACACAAGTACACATGTATATGAACATGCACACATATACACACACCATGGAACAATTAAAAATAAATTCAGATTAAAATACTAGAAACCAAGCAGAGGAGGGGCACAGATGAGATGTTAAGAACCTGGGGTGGAGGTGATGACAATTGTGGTACTGATGATGATGGGAGCGGTTATTTACTGGTTGCTTACTTTGGCTAGTTGCAAATGCCACAGATGTGCTGAGGGACTCACTGCATTTGAACACCATAGACATTTAGCTCCAAGATTCTTTTTTTTATGGAGACAGAGTAGAGTGCAGTGGCATCATCATAGCTCACTGCAACCTCAAACTCTGGGCTCAAGCGATCTTCCTGCCTCAGCCTACCAAGTAGCTGGCACTACAGGCATGCACCACAATGCCTGGCTAATTTTTCTATTTTTTTTTTTTTTTTTAGTGGAGACGGGGCCTTGCTCTTGCTCAAGCTAGTCTCAAACTCCTGAGCTCAAGTGATCCTCCCACCTCGGCCTTCCAGAGTGCTAGGATTACAAGCGTGAGCCACCATGCCCAGCCTCCAAGATTCTTGTATCCAAGTCAAAGGGAGGAAATATAATAAGTGAAAGGTGAAAATAATTTAGAAATTCAACAGTATCTGCCTAAAATAAACATTTCCCCATGCTAATATTATATTACACATAAATAAGTGATAGTTGGCTTTTACATTTTTATTCAGAATCTCTCTCTCCCCTCCCGTGAAGAAAAACAGAAAATTAGAGAATTCAAAAAGCTTTTTAACAGATTTACTGATGTATAATTCACAGCCTAAGCTCACTCATTTACAGTGTACAATACAATGATTTCTAGTGCATGTGCAATAATGACAGTCAATTTTAGAACATTTTCGTCACCTTACAAACAAACCTCATACTGTTCTGCTATCATTCCCCAATGCCCCAATCTTTTCTGCTGCCCCTGGCCCTAAACAACCATTAATATACTTTCTGTCTCTGTATATTTCTCTATTCTAGACTTTCAAATGAATGAAATCATATAATTTGTGGTCTTTTGTAACTGACTCCTTTCACTTAGCATAATGTTTTCACGTTTTTTCCATGTTACAGTGTGTATCAGTACTTCATTCCTTTATGTGGCTAAATAATATTCCATTTATGCATATACAACTTTTGTTTGTCCATTTGTTGACTGATGAACATTTGGGTTGTTTTTACCTTTTGGCTTTTATGAATAATGCCACTATTAACAGTGTAAACACAATGTGTTTTTATGTGCATGTGTGTTCTCATTTCTCTTGGGTATATACTTAGGAGTAAAATTGCTGGGTTATATGATAACTCTAGGTTTACTTAAGGAACTGCCAGATTTTTCTCCAAAGTCATCATTTCCTTAGGCAATATGACTTTGCACCCACCCACCTCCTTTCTCTTTTCATTGGCAAATATATCACACACATTACATTTGTTATAGGCCTCACAACACATTAGTTACATGTTATTTTATAGAATTGCTTTTAAGATCCATTAGTAGAAGAGCAAAGAAAAATATGCATGTATAGAATCTTTTATAATTACTTAATTACCTTTACCAGTGCGCTTAGTTTTTTTTTTAATAGAATTGAATTACTAACTGGGGTCACTTGATCTCATCTTAGGAACTTCCTTTAGTATTTCTTGTAAAAAAGGTCTGCTGGGAACAAATTAAGTTTCTGCTTCTCTGAAAAATTATTTTGCTTTCATTTAAAAAATATTTAATTTTATTTTTCATTGACAATAATTGTACATATTCATTGGGTACATAGTGATGTTTCAATACATATAATGCATAATGATCAGATCAAGGTAATTAGCATATCCATCTTCTCAAATATTTATCATTTCTTTGTGTTAGGAACATTTAATATTCTCCTTTTAGCTATTTGAAACTATATATTATTGTTAACTATAGTCATCCTACAGTGTTTTAGAACACTAGAACTTATTCCTCCTATCTAGCTGTAATTTTGTGTCCTTTAACAAATCTCTCCCTATTCCTCCCTTTCTCCTACCCTTCCCAGTCTCTAATATTTTCTGTTCTACTTTTTAATTCTATGAGATAAACTTTTTTTAGCCTCCAGGTATGAATGATAACATGTGGTCTTTAACTTTTTGTACCTGGCTGACTTCACTTAACATAATGTCCTCCAATTCCATCTATGTTGCTACAAATGACAGGATTCCATCGTTCTTTATGACTGAATAATATTCTATGGTGTATATATGCCACATTTTCTTTATCCATTTATCTGTTGTTGGAAACCTAGGTTCATTCCATATCTTGGCTATTGTGAATAGTGCTGCAATAAACATAGGAATAAAGATGTCTTTCTGACATAATGATTTCCTTTCCTTTGAATAAATTCCCTGTAGTGGAATTACTGGATCATATGGTAGTTCTATTTATAGTTTTCTAAGGGATTTGTATACTGTTCATCATAGTGGTTATAATACTTTGCATTCCCACCAATAGTGGAATCCTCTGCATTCCCACCAGCATTTGTTATTTTTTGTTTTTTTTATAATAGCCATCCTAACTGGAGTGAGATTTGGTTTTGATTTGCATTTCCCTGATTAGTGATGTTGAGCACTTTTTCATTTATTTGTTGAACATTTGTATGTCTTCTTCTGAGAAATGTCTGTCAGATCACATTCCCATTTTATAATTGGCTACCAAAAAAAAAATACCTAGGAATAAATTTAACTGAGGATGTGAAAGACTTCTACAAGGAAAAATAAAAGGTATTGATAAAAGAAATTAAAGAAGATAAAAATAAATGAAAAGACATCCCATGCTACCCAAAGCAATCTACAGAGTCAATTCAATCCCTATCAAAATATCAATGACATTGTTCACAGAAATAGAAAAAAAATCCCAAAATTTGTATAGAACCACAAAAGACCCCAAATAACCAAAGCAATTCTGAGCAAAAAGAACAACATTAGAACTATCACACTAATAGACCTCAAAATATGCTACAAATCTGTATAATCAAAACAGCATGTTATTGGCACAAAAACAAACATATAGACCAATGGAACAGAATAGAGAACCCAGAAATTAATCCACATATCTAAGGCTACCTGATTTTTGACAAATATGTCAAGGACACTCATTGCAGAAAGGACAGGCTCTTCAATAAATGGTGCTGGGAAAACCAAATATCCATATACAGAAGAATGAAATTAGATGCCCCCCCTTACTCTATACAAAAATCAGCTCAAAATGGGTTAAAGACCTAAATGTAAGATCTGAAATGATAAAAATACTAGAAGAAAACATAGGAGATATGCTTCAGGAGATTGGTTTAGAAAAAGATTTTGTGAATAAGACCACAAAAGCATAGTCAACAAAAGCAAAATATAAACAAATTGGATTATATAAAACTAAAAAGTTCTGCACAGCAAAGGAAACAATTAACAGAGTGAAGAGAAAACCTACAGAATGGGAGAATATATTTGCAAACTACTGATCTGACAGGGAATTAATACCCAGAATATACAAGGAGCTGAAACAGCTCAACAGCAAAAGAATAAATATTCTGATTAAGAAATGAGCAAATGATTTGAAAAAACATTTCTCAAAAGAAGACATACACTTACACTGCTGGTGGGACTGCAAATTAGTGCAGCCTTTGTGGAAAAGAATTTGGAGATACCTCAAACAGCTAGAAATAGAAATACCATTCGACCCTGCAATGGCATTGTTGGGCATCTACCCAAAAGAGCATAAGTCATTCTATTATAAAGAAATCTGCACCTAAATGTTTATTGCAGCATAATTCACTATTGCAAGGTCTTGGAAACAACCCAAGTG
>VBSM01000272.1:45150486-45190601 GCA_008086735.1 Cheirogaleus medius
GTAACCCTAACAATATCTGTACCCCCATAATATAATGAAATAATAAAAAAAATAAAGAAATACGCCTTGAAACAAAAAAAGAAGAAGACATACAATAGCCTTCATTTTTAAAATGATAGATGTAAGATTCTTGGTGGACAGTGCTTTTCTTTGAGTACTTTGAATATGTTATCCCACTGCCTTCTGGTCTCCTTTATTTCTGCTGGGAACTCAGTTGCTATTCATTTTTAAGTAATGTAGCATTTTTCTTCTTGCTACTGTCATGATTTTCTCCCTGCATTTGACTTTTAGCATTTTTACTGTAATGTTTATTTTGTGGCTTGCTTTGCATTTATACTACTTGGAGTTTGTTAAGTTTCCTGGAGTTATTGTTCCTTCAATAAATTTGGAAAGTTTTCAACAATTATTTCTTCAAATGATTTTTTTCTCCTCTTTTCTCTCTCTTCATCTTCTGGTACTCCCATTGTGTGTATTCGGTATGCTTAATAGCATCCTATATTTCTCTGAGGCTCTGTTAACCTTACTTCATTATTTTTTCTCTGTTCTCTGACTTTTATAATTTTCATAAATCTATGTTCAAGTTCACAAATTCTTTTTTCTGCCAGATAAAACCAACTATTGAGCCCATGTAGTGAATTTTTTTATTGCAGTAATTGTACTTTTCAATTTGAGAATTTCCATTTGGTTATTTCTAGCAATTTTTGTCTTTATTGATATTCTCTATTTGATATGTTGTCATCATACTTTCCTTTACTGCTTGAATCATGCCTCCCTTTAGTTTTGTAAATGTATTTATGATAGCTACTTTGAAATCATTTTCTGTTCATCTGACATCTGTTCACTCTGAAAGACAGTTTCTGTTGCCTACTTTTTTAAAGGTACATGTATCAGTTTTCTGTTTCTTTTTATGCCACGTAATTTTTGCTGGAAATTGGACATTTTAGATAATGTAGTGTAGGGTACATTCCAGTCTTCTGGGTCTTATTATTATTATTTGCTTGTTTACTTGTTTATTGATTCCCTAGATTATTTTAATAAAATATATCCTCTCACCTCCACAGTGTTAAGCCTCTGATATCGCTCCTCAGGGAGATGAAGCTTTGGATATGCCCACGGTAACCCTGGGATGACATTGGTACTCGCCGGGCTCTCTTCCACTCTTTTCCTGACCATACCCCACTGTCAATCTCCAGTGACCATACCCAGATATTTATTGCCCACTTAGTGCTCTATTGCTTTCAACAATACCCTGGCCATAAATTCTTTCAAACAAGTCCAATCAAATGTAGTTCCTTTCACAGATAGCTTCTGAGGTAAAGGTCTAATATTTTTCCTGACTTTAGGAGAGTTTCTCCCAGCTGTCTTATTCCCTGGCTTTCTCCAGAAAACTAGCTGGTTTTACAGTCTAGGATGTATCTTCATTAGATCTATGAATCTCCTCCCAATTGTCTTTTATTCCAACCTCTACTATTCTTCAGAGCAGCCTTGGGTTTAAATTTTTCCACATACCATTGCATATGAAGTCAGTTTTGAGGGAAAGATTAGAAACTTTCTGTTATATGACCTACTTCTTCCCCCAGGCAAAATCTCTGAGGTGGGGAAAATGGCAAGCTCTTCTCTGAGTGGGAGCAGAATGCAAGGGGAAGAGGAATAGTACCCAGGGTCCTCTAGGCTTGTCACTCTTAGCATGAAACCAGCACTTCACAAGCAGAGGGAAGGGCTTTCAGGGCCCCAGTATTCTCAGCATGCTGCACTCAAGGCAGAGTCTCAGATCTAGAGTGGAAGTTGGGTGGAGGAAGGGATTCCTACTCTTTACCACACTTACTTAGGATTTAGCCTCAGCAAATGGAACTGGAAACTTGGATGATAAATTCCTGCCCTCTAGCCAGGGGCCAAGGTGGAAGGGGCCCTGTATTCTTGGCTGCAGAAATCTTGAGTAGGGTCTCCACCTGGCTTAACTGAGAGAGGGAAGGAAAAGAGTAGTCTTGGCTCAGATACCACAGCCTCTCACCTTTTTTTCCAAGTGTTTACAGATAAATAGATGTTTCTTCATTTGCTATTTGCTCTTATGACCATTTTCAGAGGCTTTAAAAGTTTTTCTTTTAAAAAATAATTTTTGCAAATTGTCGTAGGAAAAAGGTCACTGGAATGCCTCACACTACTGTGCCATAGGTCAATCTTTCCAAAGTACTTTTTAATGGATATATTTCACAGTGTTCTGAAACATGCAAAAGTTGGAGATACCTCAAAAATGTACTTGAGTCTTATAAATTTCATAATTTATCCTATATCCAGACAAGTTCCAAGTTGGATTTTTTGGCTGGCAGTAATCGCTTTACATGACCAGGCTCAATGTGGGTGATTTGTGTGACTTATTATTATACTATAGTACAGAAAATACATTTGAGCTGCAACCTAAAAAAAGACAGACCTCCTACCATGTGCCTATCTTGGAGAATACTGAAGTTGAAAAGGGGCTGTCTTTCTTTCCCTTTGTGGGATTCAAATTCAATTAGTTCTTCACTAGTTATTTTACTTAGGGACAGAAAAAGAATTAAATCTCCAGATTTCATTTTAATAAATAAATTCAGCTTTTTTTCTAACTAAATTTTTTTTCTCAGTCTTATTTAAAAGTAAGCAAAGTAGATGGAATTAATTATGAAATTTCCCTCTAGTTGAGGCAAAACCATAAAATTTCCAGGTAATCATCCTATCCGTTAGGATTAATTTTGCTTGCATATAAAATGAAAACCAAAATAACACCTATTTAAATACTCAAGACTTATTCTTCTAGTATAAAGAAAGTAAAGTCAGGTCATCCAGTACTAACATGAATGCTCTAAAAATATAATCAGGATCTCAGGCCTCTTCTCTCTCTCTGCATATGGTTTCCATTCTCAGTGTCACTTTATGGTCCACACAACTACAAGAGCTCTAGCCACCATGTCTGTATCTTACATAACAGAAACAAAGAATCAGGAGAAAAGAAGGGCACATCTCTCAGCTGTGTCAACTCTCTTCTGGAAATACCACAAAATTATTCTATGGCAATTCTTCTATTTTCATCTCATTGCTTAATACATAGTTATATACCCACACATAGCATCAAAGAAGGTTGGTAAATACAAGTTTTAGATGGATATATTGTCAGTTCAAATAAAAATGGGGTTCTTTTCCTGATAAAGAAGTGAAAAAAGCATTTGGTTAGGTAATTTGCCACTATAAAACAACCTGAAAAAGATAAGCATCCATACCTATTTCCTCCCACATCAATTTATGGATGCTGACTGTACAAGGAAACCATACAGAATAAATGTATACCTGACACTTTTTACCTGAGTAACTCTCTCAACAGTCCTAAGAGAAATCATCCTAGCTGCTAGTGGACCTCATTCAGGTCAGGACCTGACTGAGATCTAAACATCCAGCCTGTTGCATCAGGCAGAACTAGGTTTGAGTCCCTGCTCTGAACACTCAAACTCTGTGACTTCATGTTTCTTAACTGTAAAATAAAGCTAACAAGAGAACCTTCCTCAAAGGATTGTTGTGGGTTAATAGAATACAGGACAATCCTTAGGGATTGTATATTGTGATTACTCTATAAGAGTTAACTATTATTATTAATATTATTCTCTACAGCAGCTTTCCTTGTCATTTATACCGAAGGCTTTTAAAGACTTTAACCAAAATAGATTTATCATCCTATTCTAAGCAGAATAAGACAATATATATTTTTTGTATATCTCATAACATAAAGTCACACCATTGCTCAAGGAATTTCCATGTAGGTTAGTCACCTCTCTGATAGGTGCACAGACATATCTAGCCATGGCTTTTATTTAGCCTATAATCAATGCCTAACAAGTCCCATGTGGCTAACCTGAGTCTGGAAGTGTTGTCTCACAAATAAATGGCATCGATGGTGACAACTGGTCAAAGTACTTTGAATTGGGACAAGGTAGGAAGGGTCCCATGTTATGGGTAGAAAAGATTGGTCTTTCACCTGGATAATAAAATATGTCTTAGGCATTGTACTTAACTTGATCATCCAAAGAAATGTTTGTATTTCATGCATTGTATTTAATTTGATGTTCCTGAAGAAAATAGTTGTGGGAAACCTCAGAGAGCCAGGGCTAAGGAATAAATAATAATATAATCCTCTATCCCTCCTTGTGAATTTTCTATTTTGTAAATTGATTTCAAATTCTCTACATCCTCTGAATTTCATAAGAATCCAGTAAAGTCAGCAGAGCAGGGGAGAGGATTGCATTCCTTTATTTCGCACACGAGGAAACAGAGACTCAGATCCTACAGGAAGTCATATGTTTCAAGCCGCCCAGCCAAGATCAGAATTCAGGCCTTCTGACTACAAGCTGGTACCTATTCAGCTCCACCAGAAAGCAAATCCGCAGGGAGGGTGCTGAATAGCTTCTGAGTTGTCTGAGAGCCAAATTTGCTAGCAGCTTCTGAACAGTACTAATGATAGCAGGTGAGGCAGGGCAGCTGTTTTTATCAGCTTACAATTTTGTGTGAGGAGTGTCCACAGATCATCCTTCATTTACTCTCAAGGAGTCAGTGAGATGCACCTCACTTTCATTCGTATCTGAGGTCTTGCAGGGATGCCGTATCAGAGCAGTGAGAACTGGCACTTGTGATTAGCAAAATGACTCCCTGGTGAGAACTATAATAAAGGGAGACAGAACATTTTTAAAAGGCGGGTTTGTTCATTTTATCATTCTTTTATGACTGCATGTGCCTGCAGTCCTGAGTTAGGTATTAGAGACACAAATGTGAATAATATTCAGTCTTGACAGTGAGGAGTTCATGATCTACTGGAGGAGAGAGAAAATCACCTATGATAAGCATTATTTTTAAAAGTTATGAAAGAAGCATAATGAGAGAAAAGAGGGAAACACTGCTTCATTTCCAGAGTGGTTTGAATGGGGCCTTGAAAGATAGGAGCTTTTACAACAGAAACAGGAGGCATAAGGACAAAATGGACATGGAGACAAGATGCCATCTGTCATGGTCAGGGAATTTTAAGTGGTTCAATGTAGCTAGAACATATGGTGTGGGGACTGGGGGTGGCTGGGTCAGAGAGAGAGGGAGAAGTGGGACATGAAGCTTGAAAGGTATAATGGCATCTGATATCTAGGCCAAAGTGAAGGGCTGAGGAATTTACACTTATCTTGCAGGTGGTAGAGAAGGCTTTTATCAGAGGAGTGACATGATCGGATAAGTGCTAGAAACTTCTGGCAGGCCTGTGGAGGTTAAACTGGGATGGGTGGTGCAGGTGGGCAGGAAAAAGTAACTCGGCAAGAAAATGGATGGTTTGCTGGTAGCAGGGCTTTTTTTGTCTTTCCTTTCCCTTAAGCTTCTATTTTTTTACTTTTTTTTTTTCAGAAGTTTTCAGTCATTCTGGAGATACTGGTGCTATTTCCAAAGAGCCCAGGAGTTACTTCAAATGGTTACCCTGGATATTCATGAGGGACCATGATAATATCATTACACAGTCATTAAACACGAATCCAAAGAGTACTGGGCACAGGCTGCAAAGTCCCTCATGCAAGCAGCGGGGCTGCTGTGCTGCAGCCACGCAGCCATAGCACTTGCAGGAGTCTTCACCTCTGGGTTCATCGCAGGCCAATTTGCCTCAGATAACCTTGCTGTACTTCTTATACAAAATTCCAGGCTCTGGTCTCTAAGCTGACAGCATTAGCTGGGTAAGACAGATACTGAGTCAGTAGCCCAAGGATTCTTGACATTTCTTATAGCAATAATCCACAGAGCATGGCATCACTATTTAAAGTTTAAAATTAAAAAGCTGAACTTCAGGCAGCCCTAGGAAGAGTAAAGATTTGTTATCTGCTACAAAAGGGGGAGGGAAACTGTTCCAGGCAGCCTAGAAGATACCTGTTCAACTGGCTTTGTGGTATTATGGAATCAATCAGTTCGGGCAGGAAAAAATGTCACTTGAATTAAAAACTTGGTTTCATTGATTTAGTATTCTGGACTGAAAGACTAGTTTCTGGCTAAATTTCAGCCAGTTCAGCAAAGAGTCAAGTTTTAGGTATAGTCCAAGCCATAAGGAAATAAGTAGGTGTGATCCATTTTATAGAAGGTGATGTCTTTTATATCTTTTGAAATAAATATTATGCTATAATTTCTTATTAACAGGTTTTTTTAATTCTTTTTTACTTAGAAATAAAATATTTATTTTCCCTATGTCCTTAAGTTTACTTTGTCAAAGATTTATTTTCACCATATTCTTTGAAGTTTTCACTCACTGATCACATTCCTACTTTGGGTAGCAACAATAATAGTAATAGCTAACACTTACATAGTATCACCAGGCATTCTTTTAAATATTTATTATTTATTAATTTATTTACTCCTCACATCAACCTAAAGAGGTAGGGTAGGAGATAGGAAACGTGGAGAACAGAGAGGTTAAGTAACCTGCCATGGTCACACTGCTACACATGGTAGAGCTGGAACATAAAACCAGGCAATTGGACCACACCCTGGTCAAAAGTTCATCCACGGCAACTGCAAGAATTTGGCTAAGAATAAAATTTTCTCAAGGGCAATGTGTTTACCTTTCATAGTCAATCTCTTCTTATTTTCTTTTTTTGATAATTTAATAGAAATAACTGAAAAACATTTTCTAATAGACTGGAGAACCTGCTAATTCAATATTAAGAGGCATTATATATGAACCTGGAGCAACAGACCTGTGTCCTTATCCTAGATGCCACATTTGATAAAAGATTTCACAGCCAGTGGTGATTTTAATTAATTCTGTCTCACCTGTTTCTTACCCATGCTTTTTGGCAAAAGATAGCTGAGTGACTAAACATTCAAATGTCATTCATTTTAAAATGACCACTCACATGCCATCCTAAATGTCATTACAAAGTGTGAAAAGCTTTCATTTCCCTTTCAATGGTTACAGGAGAAAGCAATAGGGTTATACACATCTTTGTGATCACACAAAGTAGGGCTTATCTGACAGTCTGGTAGTACAAGCACTCATATCTTAAGGTCCAAGCTTTCACACCCTCTGAGGCTGTGGTTGTTATATTAGGATACTCATACCTCATAGAAGACATGAAAAGGGGAGCCTATTGGGGGGATCCTAAGTGTCTTTTCTAGACTCCCTTAGAATTTGGAGGACATCGTCATGGGCCACAGCATCAATCTGCCAAGAACTCAGCTTTTGTAAATTATTCAAAAGGAAAAAATTAATTTATATGTAACATTTTGAATGTCTGATTTACAAATGTTACATAAAAACCTGGTCTTGGTTCTTTTGCAAAGCATGAATAGGGATGTAAAATCAAGTAGGAAAGTGTTGCCTCTGGCCTGCCCACACCCCTAACCACCACCACCAACATCTCTCTCAGCAGACCTTTTCTCAGTTTTTCTTCTTTCATCCTAATCTGAGGTATGCATGCCTTTGGCCATTTTTCTTCGTCTGCTGACCCAGTTCTCCCCTTGGTATACCTTTCTATCAACCTTCCCTAATTATAGAATTACATATGTAATTTTTCCATTGTAATTACATATGTAATTTTTACATTGTAATGTACATAAATATGTACATAATTATTTGAAAATGTTTTCCTTTAACAAGATAGTAATTAAATTGAGAAGATAAGTCATATAAATTGCTACATTTTCAAGATGTAAAGGGTGGGAAAAGCAGGAACAATACAGGGTGAAAATACTCTACTGAGTGCTTCTGAAGCTCATGGTTTACCAAATCTCTAATCAGCCATGTGATATAAGGGTGTACTCATATGGCATTTTATTGACATGATGGTTTTATTAATCACGCTATTTTTCTCTTGCCTGTCTCCATCTCTAAAGGTTAGAAAAACCAAATACTCACTTTCCCAACCTCTCTTGTAGATAGGGGTAGGCCTTGACCTAATTCTTTTTAATTTTCTAAACAATTTTTGTTGTTAATTGACGCATAATAATTGTACATACTTATAGGGTATAATGTGACATTTCAGTACATGTATACATTGTGTAATAATTAAATCAGGGTATTTAGCATAGCCATCACTTCATACTTTTATCATTTCTTTGTGGTGACAACATTCAAAATCCTCTTTTCTAGCTATTTTGAAATATACACTATAATATTGTTAACCATAGTTATCCTACTGGGCAACAGAATATCAGAACTTCTTCTTCCTATCTAACTGTGTGACTCAGTTCTAACCAATAAAATGTAAAGAGAAATCTAGGAAAAATCTAGAATCTCCTAAAGATTGTAGGAGAGGTATTTGTTAAGAGAAAAGTACAGGAGGAAAAAGGCTTTGTCCCCACTGCATCCTATTTCTGAAGGTGGTTGTACGAGGACGTGCTGGTGGGAGCTGCAGCTACCATCTTGCAGCAAGGAGAAGGCCAAGGGAATTGCGGAGACACTACAGAGAGACTTGACAACATTCAGGTACTGAACGATTCATCCAACAACTAGTTATTGGATGCTTATTACATACCAGGCACTGCACTAGTGCTGGAGATTCATATGTACAAAATAAACAATGTCTCTGCTTTCAGTGACCTTATATTTTATAGGAGGCAAGAGAGCCAATAATGAATATATATCAGGTAGAGTTTAGAGCTATGGTAAAAAAAAAAATTAAACAGGGTAAGGGAGCTGAAGAGTGATAGGATGATTTTTATATAGGTTGATAAAAGAAGGTATAACTAATAAAATAACATTTGAGAGACATGAACAAAATGAGGGAGAAAGTCATGCAGATACTTGGGGGTGGGGGAGAAGAGTGCTCCAGGAAGAGGGAACAGCACATGCAAAGGCCCTGAGGGAAAATATGCACAGCTTGTGCAAGGAGCAGCAAGAAGACCAGAGAGACTAGAACTGAGTGAGCACAGGGAAGGTGAAGGGAATGAGATAAGAGAGTTCACCAAGGTCCAGATCTTTCAGAAGGTAGGAAGTTATGTTAAGGATTTTAGATTTTATTTTGAAGGACATAAGAAATTATTGGAGGATTTTTAGCAGGGGAGCAACATGTTACTAAAATTTTAATAGAATTTTTCTGGCTGCTGGATACAGAAAATGTTAAAGGAGAAAAGGGGAGAAAACAGGAAGACAAGCCAAGAAAAGCAACAAAAAATAATAGTAGCTGGACAAAGGTGGAAGTGATAGAGGTAGGGAGAAAGGTTAGATTCTAGATGTATTCTGAAGGTCAAACCACTAGGATTTAAAGAAGGATTTAATGTAAGGTATCATTCCAGCAAGAACCTATCTTCAGATTTTTTAATATTTGAGAAAAATAAATCCATTATTGTTTTAAGCCACTTTGTTTTTGTTTTGTAGAGACAGGGTTTTGCTGTGTTGCCCAGGCTGGAGTGCAGTGGCACAATCATAGCTCACAGCAAACTCCTGGGCTCAAGTGATCCTATTACCTCAGCCTCCTGCATAGCTAGGACTACAGGTACATGCTAAGTTTTTCTAATTTTTTTGTAGAGATGGGGTCTTGCTAAGTTTGCAAGCCACTTTTAATGTGGTCTTCTCTTACTTGCAGCTGAAAATATTCCTAATACAATTGGAAACAAAACTAATTTCTTCATGTGCTCCTTTTTCCCCCAGTTTTATGAGTTCAAAGTGAATCACTAGAGTCTGGATCAGTAAAAACTCTTAGACAAGTGCTTATCTATAAGATTTATTTAATTATTAAACTTCATTAAAATACATTAGAATAAAAAGAAAATTAAAGTTCAGAGAGCTAAAAAGATTTGACAAAAGTCACACAGCCCATTCATGAGTATTGAGATTACAACTCAAATTATAATCTGAGTTCAGATTATAATAATAATACAAAATGATAATACAAAATAGCCTCAGCTATTTTCCCATTATAGTTGGAAGTGGCTGAGCCAATTCCACACAGGCAAACACTTCCTTCCTAGGGTGCTTGTCAGGCTTTTCCTGGCAAGCTGAGAGTCCAGCATGGGTGGGCTGACTGCATTTCACAAGGGGATGCTCTGCCTCATTGGTTCTCAGAAAGCAAAGATAAAAGAGAATAGGGTTGACTTGCTTACTGGGATTTGTCGTGGAGAATTGCATGGCAGAAAACAGAAACCTGGCCCACAAAGGGAAGGATAATGTAAAGCATTTCTCATAGGTGAAAAAAATCAGTGTAACTAAGCTTGTTCTGGTGAAAAACATGGTGAGTTAGTTGCAAGACTAAGCAAGTCTGGCATACACTAAATGATTTTTCAAAAAGGCACCTTTTGAAAGCTCTGGACAGTTTCATTAGAGCAGTGCTGTCCAATAGAAATATAATGCTAGCTATATATATATTTTTAAATATTTTAATAAGCATATTAAAACAATTTTTAAAAATAGGTAAAATTAAAGCAGTATATATTATTTAAACCAATATATTCAAATATTATTTCACATGTGGCACTAGCCACATTTCAAGTGCTTAGTAGCACATGTGGCTAATGGCTACCATGTTGGACAGTGCCTCTTTAGAAGAACAAAAATGAAAAAAATTCTGTGAGGAGAAAACAAAGTATTTTTAAGAACTCACTAATGATTTTACCTGTTTTGATGTGTGTCAACCAAAACACAGACCATTTCTAAGTTATTCAGATCTATAATAATGTTTGAGAAAAAATCCAGGACTTGGCAATAGAATGGAAAATGGGGATACTGATATTCATCAAGATTGATGTAAGAATTCAATGAAATGATATATATGTTTTTAAAAAAAATAGAGTGTTGCATGAACATGCCTTCTTTATTATATGCCTTCTTATTACTTCTTTATTTTATTAGAATATCAATCCTTGGTTAGATAAACACTTCAGATATTTGTAGGTGATTCTTTTCCCCAAATGTTTATGTTCTTTGTTTTTAAGGCCATTATATATGTGAACACACTGTCCAGGAATACATTTAAATATCCAGAAATAATCAGCTTGATAAACACTTGTGATGTTCTCTCCCAACGTTCAAGAAATACCCTCATCTGCATACATAAAAAATCTAGAGAGTTTTAGACTGTCGCTATAAATGTGTGGGGAGAGGGAAGGATTGATGACTTTTCAAGTCTTTTCTGATTAAAAATATGATTTCGAGACACTGTCTTCTAAAAGATATAAGTACAGGTAAATAAATAAACATGTTTTCTTCTCAGTAATGTCTGAGATTTCTGAATTTCTCCATAATAACATTTAGCAGGAAAAAAACAACCTCATCCCTGCCTGTGCAGAGTAGCTCTCAGCAATCTGTCAGCTTTTCACAGCATAGTAACCCACTGATCACTGCCTCAGCCCTTCGATAAATACTGCAGGCCGTGTGCATGTGCACTTACAGAACTTCACAGGTTTCCATGGATACGTGAATTTTAGTGCTAAAGCACATTTACTATTGCTTTTCTTGTCACCAAGAGTCCTGTAAACACTTGTGCTTTAAGATTTTGTACAAAAATTTAGCATTTTATAGAAGACAAGTCAGAATTACCTTTTTCCAAATGCACTGTAAGATTTTCCTTCAGGGCAAAGTCCCTGAAATCATTTATATTTGTAGCCTCTTCATAGTGATGCATTTTTATTTATTAGACCAGTAAAAGATCATAAAGCCTTAACTACATTGTCAGTATCACTTTTTAAGTGACAGATTTGTACATTATTTAAGTGTTACAATTAATAAATATGACAACTTGCTCTGAATTTAAAATGGAAAGAAGCAAATAGGAAAAACAGAATTAGGAACATTATATATGTATTTAGTCATTTATCTTCCTAAATATGGTGAAATTTAAGTGTAATTCTCAAGGATATTTTTGTGGTATATATATTGACCAATTATAGCCTGAATTTATTCTTTCTTACACATATTAAGCTATTAATATATATTTAAAAGAACTTTTCACAAGTCTGTGAAGATGGTAAGCTATGTTATTATATTTCTCCTTTCATGCACATACAAGCTGAAGCTCAGAAAGTTTAAGAAACATGCCCCCTGTTGTATAGCTAGCAAATGGTAGACCTGGGATTAGAACCCAAGGCTCCTGACTCACTGTCTTTTTCCTGGGTAGAAGGTAGGCAACTTCTTCTATAAAAGGCATACCCATGTCCTTCCTTCCTCGCCATATGCGCTAATAGATTTCTGTGCCTCTGATCTGGGCTCCATTAAATCATTCTTTTCTCCATTCATCCCTTGACTGCACCACAGACTTGACTTAGCCTAATTTAACAAGCTTAGTCATTTCAATTGAATATAACAATAGGGAAGCAGCAGTCACAGAGATATTGCCTAGTCTGGATGTGGACTACATGAGGAATCTGTAAGGAAACAGATTTGTAGTTCCAATCATATTGACCAAAAATGTACAAAGTAGATTTATGAGAGTCTTCAGCAATTTGTATAAAAAATCTAATCTGAGTAGAAAGGTAGCCTAGACATTCAAGTCAAGAAAAAAGCTTCTACTTTAACAGCATAGGTTTTCGGGGGTGAGGTTGGAACTAATTGAATGACTGTCTCAACTCTCATGTAGCCAACAATCTCTGTATTATCTCAGCAAATATCTCAGTTAAGGCCACAAAATCTTGACAAAGACTGTTTTCACAGTAGGTCTTATTCACCTTGTATTTGTTCAGATCTTTATTTTTGTGGTTTTTTTTAATCTAAAAAAAGGCTTTGCTTTTGCCGTCTAATAGAAGAGGGAGTCTGAGCAGAACCCTGACCTCAGTTCCATACCAGGAGACTCTGAGTATGGACAGCTCCACATCTCAGGCCTCACAGCAACTTCCAGGAACTGAGTAGCCACAGGTTTGTTGTGAAGATCAAATGAGACAACAGATATGAAAGTGCTTTGCTAATTGTAAAATATGTACAAAAATATATAGGGTTGTTTTGAGACCTCTGTCTAATATCACACAATGCCAATCGATTTCAGTTTCCACATGTTATATGGCAAGTAATGCCTTTTGTTACCTCACAGGGCTTTTTCTAGAATGTATACTTTATTCATTTAACAACAAATGTAACTAAACCATCTCCACTATGGTTATTTCAGTATGTTTCAACCCTTGCAACTCAACTAGGCTGCAACAGAGAGCGCCATCCATATAATGCTTCACTTATAATAGCCAAAATAATAGGAACTAGTTATTTGGTTGTACTCTAACATCTAGTTGAAGCCCTTGAGATCCCAGGATTACAGCTCTAGATTCAGACAAACTTTGCTTATTACTGTCTGAGGACAATTCCTCATTCTTTCTAAATGGAAATTTTAATTCTGCATTGCTCATCCATAGAGTACCACCATGTGATCAACTATCTCTCCAATCTATATAAATGAAGGGAGAACTCAGGGCTCTCCTAAACTACAAAGCTTTCTGTTTCTCCTATAAATTCCCTTAGGCACTGAATTGAATTTGCGCTTAACCAAATGCATTTTATCTATACTTGGCAGGAATCTAGAAGTAAAATTACAAGATTTATTTCATTTTAATTCTATTATGAAGTATTTAATCACAAATACCCCCAAAATGAAAAGATAATTTATCATCTTACCTTGACTGAGCAACTCTCCTCAGTTCACATTCATGAATCCATAATGCAGGGAGGAGACTGGATGATTAAGTGTCTGATTAGAGAAAACAGATTAACCCAGCAAACATAATAAATTTAGCTCATAAGCAGGATGGCTTTATAAATGCTCACAATAACTCTCCTGTATAAAATCATGAACCATTTCCTTCAGTGATGACTCAATTGAAATAGTTGAGAAACATAAAACAAATGCATGTTTATGGCTTCTCTTTGAGACATTAAAAGGGTATAGAAAAGCATAACTGATTCAGTTTATAACTCTAAAATATATTAAATAGGGAACATGTAAGAAAAATATTAAAGCATGAAAAAGCAAAGCTACAACCTCTCAAATGTTCTAGGTTCGACTTTGCCAATAATTAATTACATCTAGATTCCAAACGCTTTCAATGTTTTTCAATGTACATTTCCAAAGGAGTCAAATCCAGATCTGAAGGTTCAGATCATGCAGATCCACCCTTAACCTTCATAACAGAACCTGATTCCTTTATAAAAACAGGTGCATATTTAGGTAGTTCCTACCCCACTGTGACAAAACATAAAATTAGAGAGCTATTTTAGCCTTCGAATCAGTGGGGGGAAAAATCCTTTTAGCTGAGATTCCACTTTCATCAGAGTAAAAATCTAGGTTAGGACTAGGTTGAAGAAAAGTCCTGTGCAATGCTCCAAAAAGTTCACTTAAAGAGTCTGCCAAGGCTTCCTTACTTAGATGGTTAGTATTCCTGGCCTCTCTTTTTTAGCAGTGAGAAAAAGGATACTCATCATGGTCCAACTTTATTTTTAAATTCACATGGCTGTATTCCTCCACTGGCCTCCACTGGCTTAGCTGACCTGAAAAGTCACCTAGTTAGGCCCTTGTCTGTCATATGCACTCAAGTCACAGCTGCATGAGGGACCTGCTCTGTTTACAAGAGCAGGGCAGGGCAGGTGCTGAGGGGAAGGGGCTGCCTGAGAGATAGTCTTTTCTTCAATGAAGGCCCCATCCCATCCCCAGTCAGGTATATTTTCCACTGGGGGATGCCAGTATCTGAAGATCAAAGGGCTGGCCTGCTCTTCCTTTTTCCGTTCTCCTTTCTCACTTCTCCTCGCTCTGAAGTTGATCTTGGTGGGGGGGGGGGGTGTACTGACAAGAAGGAGTCCAGAGGAAGCAACCACGCGTCAAAGCGACGAGCAGGCAGGCTCACAAGCACATAGTGTGTTTGTGTGTGTGTGTGCAGCGTGATGTTTTAGGACCACTCTTTTCCCCACCCTTTGTTGACTCAAAGACCAAGAGGCTTTCTTAGGGCTCAAGGACCAGGATCCCTTCCGCCCTGAAGGAATTTGTGTCGAGCTAGAAGAGGGCGTACTTCTAGCGGGCGTAGTGCGTACCCATGACGGGTGTACCAAACACTTCTGGGCTCAACAAAACCGATTATCTCTATAACCGCAGCGCCTAGTTCAGCGCTGGGTACCGTAAAAGTTTGAAGCAGGAATTCCTAAATGGCTGGGAGGGGTGTAATTGGTTAGCTACCGTGCTGGGGCTGCACTTCGCCGGATGGCTTCGCGTGTACGCTCGCGTGTGTGGGAAGGACGAGCGCAGGTGCGGCGGGCGCTCCCTGAAGGGAGGCGGCGGCGGCTAGGGCGCGGAGACGGGTGTGTCAGGGTGCGCGAACGCGGACGTCCCCAGCGGCCGGGCGGAGAGGTGCTCCCGGCGGCGCGGGGCCCAGCGGGCGGCTCCCGAGAGCCGGAACGCGGAGCTTGCGCGGTAGCGTCGGGCGCCGGGCCCAGCACGTTGGCGTCGCTGCACGCCAGCGTCTTGGACCCGCTGAGGGGTCGCGGGGAGCCTCTCCGCGCGGCGGGGCTGAGGCCGGCGTGGGCCCTGCAGGGCGGCCCCGAGTGGTGGCGGGCTGCTGCCGCCTTGGCCTCTCCCGAGTGCAGATGGAGGCGTCCCGCGGCCGCTAGCAGCAGGGTGCTGGAGGACGACCCGGGCTTACGAGTGAGGTGTGCTGGGCGAAGGGAGGGAGGACCTCTAGGCGCCCAGGCGACCATGTTTCAACCAACTGTCAAACGGAAAAGTTCCAATGATTAGAGAACATCTTATCTGATTCGTCCTCCTCTTTTATTCACAAATAGGGGGATGGCGTCCACATGGAGAGACTTGCTTCTCCCAGTCTCACAGCTGTTCCAGTGGCAGAACTGGGACTAGAAACCCAGTCTGTTTACGAAGGCCTTTTAAGCCTGCTGTCTTCTCTGAAGTGAATATGACTAATAATACAAGTAATTATTATCATATGAGATTTTGGAAACATGGATGGTGGTGTTCCTTTGGCATTCAGAACTATTAATAGGACTCACGGGCTGGAAAAACTCAGCCACTCATATCCCCCCTGGGCTTAGGTTCCTCATTCCTTCACTTGCTCGGTAGTTACTGGTGCCAGGCACTCTGCTAGATACTAAAAGTGTAGAGATAAACAGGAAGCAGCCCTCCATATCGAGCCTGAGAAAATTCCCCGGACACCGTAGCTGATGCAGGTGTAGGGAAGTGGGACGGGCGGTTAGACATACGCGCTGTGGAAACATAGAAGGAGACGCAGTTCTGGCTGACTGGAGGAAGACCTAGGGGAGGAGATGGCATCTCACCTGGATCTTTAAGAGTGGGTCGTTTGGGGACATTTGGAAATGGGCATTTGAGGTGGAAGTTTCAGTGTTAGCAAAAAACAAAACAGAACTCTTGAGTGTGAAGAATAATGAACAGTTTGGTTTGCCTAGAATGGAGGAATGAATAAGGACGCCAAGATGATAGAGTTATAGAGAGGGCAAAATGGGGAAGTCAGTAGAGGGAAGCATGGGAAGGATTCCAAGCAGAGCATGTTAGTGCTGTGACAGAGGATAGTTAACTCGGCCCAGAAGCGGAATACTCAGTTGTAGAGCGAGAGTGTTGGACCAAGGATCCTTGCAGCCCTGAGGGTCTGCGAATTAGCCAATCTAGGAGCACAGGGCGAAGGACGCATCTCAGTGTAGCAGGATTATGGATGAAAAGTAACATCTGGAATGGGACGAGGTCTACATTGAATTGGGAAACTGTTGGACTAGGGGTAGCCAATAATCACCTGTGGTCGTGTGTCAGACTTCTAATAGTATTCTTGGGAGTAGTTGGCAAAAAGTGCCCTTGGTATTCCTGTAAAACAGGTGGCCTCTTGGACATGAGCAGCAGGGACATAATCAACCTGTCCCTATCTGTGCAGGGAGCATTTATTTTTTGATGCATCCCCGGGGACCAACATGGAGCTATAAAGAGAGAAGCCTGTTTTGGCAGTTGAAATGGGAAATTTCTTATAGAAAGATTACATACTTACCTTAATATCACTCTTTATTACAAACTTTTCATACAATTTTGTGTAGATGGATGAAGCATTTTCACCTTAAAGATTGTAGTAGAGAATTTTATAGATGTATCTTTAATTGGTTTTGTGTTGTTTCATACTTACAAAGCGGTACATTACATACCTGTGCCTGAATGAAATTAGTAGATGTGATCCATATAAATCAAAATACCCAGTCAGACAGGTTATAGCCATCTGCCTAAGATCTGAGTCTAGCCCCACCTGACACCTCCCTAACAGACAAGAAGCAGGGATTTCCCAGCAAGGCTCCACTTCCCATTACTTGCTGGTTCTGCATATGAATGTTTAAAAACTTCCTGTCTTATTATATGAAATATATATTTGTGTGCTTTTGAAGCTTCTCCATCTAATGGGCACTCGGGAAGAGGGAAAAGATGAAATGTTGTTTAGCAGCAATTCCCTTGGTTAATGATGTTATTCAGTGGTGTAAGGAAAGAGCATGAAGTCTAGAGTATGAAGATAGACCTGAAGTTGAATTCCAGTTTTGTCATTTACTGCCTGTGTGAATTTAGGTCTGGGACTTAAGTCATCTGTGTCCCAGTTTGCTCATCTGTAAAATGATGTTCATAGTAATTAGCTCACAATTATTAACCAGTCTAACAGAACATTCCATCACCACTAGAATCCCACATGTTGCCCTTTTATAGCCAGATCCACTTCCCTCCCACCACTTCCTCCACTTTCTTAACCCCTGGCAACCATTATCTGTTCTCTATTTTTATAATTTCATCATTCCAAGAATGTTATACAAATGGACTCATACAGTATGTGACCTTTTGGCATTTATTTTCACTCAGCATAATTCTCTTGAGATTCATTCAAGTTGTTACATACATCAGTAGTTTGTTCCTTTTTATTCCTTAATAATATTCCATGGTATGCCTGTAACACAGTTTTTTAAACCACTCACCTGTTGAAAGTCATCTGGGTTGTTCCCAGTTTGGGGCTATGATGAATAAAGCTGCTATAAACAATCACGTGTGGGTAATTGCATGGCTATCCATTTTGAATTGTCTTTATTCTCTAGGTTAAATGTCCAGAAGTTCGATTGCTAGATCATATAGTAGTTACAAGTTAAATTTTTAAAGAAATTGCCAAAGGGTTGCTAGTCGTTTCTCAAATAACATAGTCTGCAAATATTTTCTTCCATTCTGAAGCTTGTCTTTTCATCTTCTTAACAGAATCTTTTGTAATGCAAAAGTTTTTAATCTTGAGGACAACCAATTTATCAATTTTTGCTGTTATGGATCATACTTTTGGTGTCATCTAACCCCTTTCTAGGCCCTGAGAATTTTCTCTTATGATTCCCCTTATATTTTATGGGTTTACATTTAAGTCTATGATCCATTTTGAAATAATTTTTGTATAAGGTATGAGATCTAAGTCAAGATTTATTTATTTATTGCCTATGGATATCCATTTTCTTCAGCACCAATTGTTGAAAATCTTTTGTATAATAGCATATGACCTTGGCCAGTCAAATTACCTGCCTAGTTCTGTCTCCTTTATCTTAAAAATGAGGGGATCAGGCTAGGACTAGATAGGTGTTATTTAAGCTATATTCCTAGAAGTTCTTGTGTCCCATGAAGCCTCAGTAGCAGCAGCACTGGGGAAAAGGGACAGGTGGGGCTCTCATGTACTCCCTGACTTCATCCAGGGAAGTGCTGCTTTTTATGTTTTATATTTTTGTGGTTCTGTGTGATACATGGTTTGATAAAACATCCCCGCTGTTACAAACAATTTTGAAGACCTACGATTCTAAGTGTTTAGTGCCAGAACTCACTTTTCCCCTTAGATATTAGCCTTCAGGTTCTTGTCTTAGTTTCTTGAGGATTTGCTCATGTGAAATATTTTCCTTGGTGTTCTATCATTTCTCTTTATAAATATGATAGGCTTTATGAAATTAACCTACACTTTATCACTTAGTTTACAAAGAATATGCCAGAAATTGAAAATTTGTTAAATATATTAAAATTTTACAGTGGAATAATCCATCTCACAAAATTATCATGGCAGGGAGAGAGGATAACGAACTAAAATCCCACATAAACCATGAACCAATATCAACCTTTATGAATAGTCACTCTCTCTCATCATCCACCTGTATAGCTCTTGCCAATTCGTGAACTGTTTACAAGAGTTTTTACCAGTTCCCAAGGGTGACTTGTAAGCCCTATATTCTCATGTCTGTCTTCAAAATGAGGAGACTGACACTCTGAACATGCTCAAAGCTATAGAACTAGTAAGTATCAAGTAGAAGACTAAGAAAATAGCTAACATCATTAACACCTGGTCTAGTTATTTTACCTCTGTATTTTATAATATAAGGGTTTCAGTGGGTATTTTTCAAAAGTTGACATTTGCTACTGTAGCTTTTAATCTATAAAATGGGATAATAACATAATAAACTCAGATAGTTGTGGGTTTTTTCCAACTAAATAGGGTTAATTGAGATAGTGCATTTGAAAAAAGATAATACACTATTAAGTGCTCCCTGTTCAAACGGTAGTTGTTATTATAAGCTTTGGCTAGGTCTTGGAACTCTAGTAGGCAGCTGTGTGTGCTTGCTAATTCCTATTCATAGGAAATGTGTTTGTTTATGTCACAATATATTATCTATTTTTCCTTTTAGTACCCACGTGGCCAAATTGTGAACTGCCACATTAATAAGACTCAAACATATTTGAGAGGATGGTTAGACTTAATTGTTTCCATAAAGTTGTTTTAATAGTTATTTTTCAACAGATGGACAGCATACATTTGGCCACATTTCTGTAACAGTGTGATGATTGAAGTTTTCAACAGATGGCATATAAATACTTGGGAAAACACCCTTCCAATATTAATTGTTGTAAAAAAACAAAAACAAAAAAAAAAACCTTTTAGAGTGCCAGGAAAATGATAGCCTGTATTCCCAAGCCCTTAGCCTATACTATTATAATTATAATTTGGATGATTTGGAAGTTTCCATTTCTGGCAGTTGGAGTTATTTTATAAATGAGCATACATATCTGCATTAGAGTGAAATGATGAGGAACAACCTGTTGTCAATTAGAGATGCAATATGGATATATTAATAGCATTAGATCTCCCTTTGTTTGCTAATAGATGTACATAATTTCCTCTTGCTGAGTCATTCCACCTCTATGCCATACATATAAAACATAATTTTCCATAAAAATTAACCATCAGAAATTATGTTCTTTCTGAAAAGTATTGATTTAAAAGAAAAAAACTCACCAGACTTAGAATTTTCAAACTTATTCTCAATATGATGAACACCCCAACCTTCCAAATTGTCTTCCTTTTACTTTTGACCACCTTGCATAGTTTCCGGAATCAGTAAGTGGGGAATCAGAGAGTAAGTGGGCATGAAGGAGAATGGTGAAACCTGTTGTAGCATTTGTGATTGTTACAGTGACAGAGGGCATTTGCTAAGATTTAGTGGGTAGAAGCCAGAGTGCCTAGATATGCATGGGGTATAGTTCTGAACAAGACAGAAATGTTCTGTGTCCTACATTATATTTGAATATCTGGCTGGACATCCATCTGAGTCTGGAACCTATCTCTGCTTAAATTAAATGACAAAGTAAGTTTTACAATACAAGTTATTTTTTTCACAGTTTTAATATTCACAGAATATTAGCATCCTCCTATACCTCTGCTCCTTGATTTTACTATGCTGCTCTATAAAAGGCTGAAAAACTTCTGGTCTTATGCTCCTGAATCCTGATTTTTCATGCTGAATAATTGCAAGCATATAGATACTTTATTACAGCTTTTTGTGTAGTCATGGACTGAACATTTACTTAGCAAAACAGATATATATTACAAATTTACTTTCCTTTTGTTTCCCTTATTCCAAATAGAGCATATTTTAATATTTAATCTTTAATATTTTTGAAATTTCAAGTTATATTGTCCATGAATGTCTGCATTTAAAGAGAAAATTATAAAATGCTTATTATTTAATATAAGAGAGCTCTGAAATTGATCAGGATGAGAAGCATCACTATAGAAAATTAAGCAGTAGCAGACATTCTTTCTCCAGTTGTCTACTGTGAGTCTAAGTCTTTAATAAGGAGTGCAGTCTCAATAAATTCCGTAACCTTCTGTTTCTATGGAAGTCTTAAACCGATTCTCTTTGGGCAAGTTATGCCAGCTAGATCCTCTTTGTGTTTATCATTGCAGATGGCGTTTAATGACTGCTTCAGTTTGAGCTACCCTGGCAACCCCCACCCAGGGGACTTAATTGAAGTGTTCCGTCCTGGCTATCAGCACTGGGCGCTGTACTTGGGTGATGGTTATGTTATCAATGTAGCGCCTGTAGGTAAGGTTTATTTCCAGAGGCTCCTGGGATCTTTTTAGTTTTCTTGTTATGAAATCATGAACAAAATCATAAAACAAAACAAATGTATATAAATCCAACTAATCTAGGTTTAGGGAAGGACATTTTAATATCAAAGTGGCATTGAAGAAATCACAAAGACCAATTAACATTAAATTTTAAAACCTCTGGATTTTTAAAAAAATCACAATTAAAGGGTGTATAACCAACTAGGGAAAATTGTTTGCCACAAACACAAGGTTCAATGTCTTTATGTGTCACACAAATAGATTGTTTTCATTTATTCAACACCTATTTACAGATTACCTAGTATGTGCTGAATACTATTCCAGTTACTGGGAATACATAGACATATCCCTGTGGGAGAGAGAGACATGAACAAATTATGGAAATAAATGTTACAATGAAGATACATGATATGGAAAAATAAATCGAGGAGGTGGAATGAGAAGTACTGGGGGGTGGGGTGGTAGGAAGTGGGAGTGCTGTGATATTAAATGGTCAGTAAAATTTCATAAGAAAGTAACATTTGAGGAAAAACTTCAAAGGGTTGAAGAAACCAGTCAGATGATATCTGAGGAAAGAGTATGGCAGGCCAAGGGGACAGAAAACACCCAAATCTTAACAAACAAACGGGTAAAGAATTGTGAACAGTTGGTAAAAGAAATGAAAACAATAGTGAACATATCTTTTTAAAAATTTCAACTTTCTAGTCATCTAGGAATCATAAAAAAATGACATATTTCATGCCTATCTCATTAGCAACAGTTAAAAGTGCTAACAATCAGTGTTGATAAAGGTATAGTAAAATGAACATAAAGATATTGTTGATAGAAATATAAATTAATAAAGTCATTCACAAAAACAATTTAACAGTATGTGTTAAGAGTCTTAAAAGAGTTCATATACTCTGACCCTGTAATTGTACTTCTAGGAATCTAGTCTAGGGAAATATTTAGATGTGAACAAACAAGGTATTTACTTCCATTTCGTGTATAATGGTTTAAAAAGTAGACAGTGACTTATGTTCAATAGGAGAATGGTTAAAGAAATTATGGTTTAGCCACAGAATATTAGGTATCTAATACTCACTGAGGAATATTCATTGTTTCACTGAAAGAAACTGTAGAAAGGGTAGAGGTAGTGTTGGACTCAGAGATATGAGGTTCTAGGGATTTAACATTATCAAGACTCCCCATCTCAGGTGAGCATGGTGGTATACACCTGTAGTTCTGTCAATTTGGGAGGCTGAGGCAGGAGGATCCCTTGAGCCCAGGAGTTTGAGGCTACAGTGAGCTATGATCGTGCCACTGCACTCCAGTCTGGGGATCAGAGTGAGACCCTGTCTCTAAAAAAAAAAAAAAAAGTCCTATTTCTAGACATGTTTAATTGCATGGGAGATGGTCTTGATATAATATTTATTTGAAAATTTCACATTGAAATACAATATGTAATATGATACCCACTTTGCAAAAAACATCTGTAAGTACATGAATCCTCACACCTATACCAATGTGTTACTAAAAGTCATAATCAAAATACATCAAAAGAATAATAGTAGCTATTTCTTAGTGGTAGGATAATGAGTGATTTTTATTTACATGTTTATGCTTAATTTTTCTGTATTATATGTTTAAAAATGAACACAATTTATTAAGAACAGTGTATGCAAATAACAAATAACCTGGCGTTTTAATTTTTTAAAGGTACCTTTAAAGAAAAGTCTTTATAGATCTAAGTCTTACTACCTTGGGAACTTCAGAGAATTTTTGATGAGTCGGTTGTTATAATATTTTTAGATATTTGCCTCTTGTTCTAGAATATTGTAAATGGAAATGGCAAATAAAATTACATTCATGATTCAGAGCAGTTAGTTTCCAGGGTCGGATGATTAATATCTACATTAACTCTACGGTTTTCACATTTGGAAAACAATATGAGATTTTGGTACTGTTTCCTTATTTTCATGTCTTAAACTTCATATTAATGTGGTTCAAGCATTGAGCTTTGACCCTATAGATTGAAATTCAGTTCTGGAATTGAACTGAAATTTAATTTTATTGTTTGTTAACTACTGTGATATTTTCCAAGCCATTTTACCTCTCCAAGCTTCAATTTCCTCATTTTTGCATTGAGCTACTAAAAAAAAAAAATAGTAATCCTAACTAGGATATACATGCTATAAAGATTTGTAATGTGTAAGAACTTAGACTGGAAATGCTGCTCCAGTGAGAAAGAGGATAGACAAAAAAGGTAGCAGAAAAGAAATTTTGATTTTGGTCAGTACTAAAAGGGAACGTTTCTAAATACTAGTTATGTGGAGACCCTCCCTCTCATGATTCGGCTGGACATGGCCAAACATAGCAGTTGTGGAGAGTCTGAGAGGGACCCGGGCCTGGCATTAGATCTGTGCCCTGTGGAATTGTCTGTCAAACCACAAGAACTGATGTGGCAGGCCATTGTGCAGTTTCCTGGTAGTCTAAGCATATGCTTATCAGTAGAGGCAGCTAAGGTGGAGTGTGGGGCATGGGACATTGTGATAAGTGGGTAGGACACAGCCTGGGGCCACATCTGGTGGATGGTACCTACCAGGTTAGCTTCAGGTTTATGACATAGTTTCTTGGCCAAAGGAACTGGCAAGAGAAAAGCAGGGCCTCAGACTCCATCTGACCCCTCAAAGTACTGGAGTACTATGCAGGTTTCAGAACAGGAAAGTGGATTCCAAATTGAAACCTAATTGGAATAAAAAAACCAAGTGTAAAAAGGGGTAGTAAGAATGAGGAGTGCAGCTTAGGCATTAGGATGAGCCTACTAATCATAAGCACTACTGCTAAGTTATTCAATATTAGTTTGGAAGGGTTCAGATGCTGAGAAAGAAACTGCTTTATAGAAAAAGTAGGCTATAATCTTATCTGTACTATGTTAGAAGCATATACCAGCATCTCTAATAATAATACCAATCGACAGAGAACTTATTCCCCAAGAATGGGAAGAGTGTTTTTACCAAATTTGTTCTATGGGGATATGATACATTTTCAAAAAGTTTTCCTTATATTCTCACTCATACAATTTTGAGTAAATGTTATTGATAAGTTATAGAATGAGGGCTTGAGACTGATAAAATTAAGTGGTTTTTGGTTTGATGGTAAATTAAGAACAGAGCTACATTTAGACATCCCAACATTTCCAAAATCTCTAGATGGTGTTGGAGTTCACTGGACTGGGTCACTGTACCTTGCTAACCAGAATTCTCCTTATAGATGGCATTCCCACACCATTTACTAGCGCCAAGTCTGTATTCAGCACAAAGGCCCTGGTGAAGATGCAGCTCTTAAAGGATGTTGTGGGAAATGACACGTATAGAGTAAACAATAAATACGACGAAACCTACCCGCCTCTCCCTGTGGAAGAAGTCATCCAACGGTCAGAGTTTGTTATTGGGCAGGAGGTGGCATATGACTTGTTTGTCAACAACTGTGAGCATTTTGTGACTTTGCTTCGATATGGAGAAGGAGTTTCAGAGCAGGTGAGTTTTCTTTAGGAGATATAATAAGTTTCTTACATTGAGAAAATAATAACTATGGACTACTATAAGGTTCCCAGGCCTCAAACAAAATGGAAAGAACAAGATAATATGAGAGCATTGAAGGACAAAGAAAGGAAATGAGTTGTCCAAGTTCATGCAGCAAGTTAATGCCCAAACTGAGGTGAGAACATGAATATCATGAATTTGGGGCTAGAAGGGCCTTGAAGAGCTTTCTGTCAGTCTCATTGCCTTCAATGTTTCAATGTTTTTTCCATTACTCCCCCATACAGCAATCTCAAATGAGTAACCTCATCTGCTGAAAAGAATATATTGGAATGGAGGTTGACTTTTTTGAGTAGGAGTTCATTTGCCAAAAACACAGATAGTCATTCTGAGATTCTTTTTCACTGGTGGACATAGGCCAACTGATGACACATCTCAGTGGGTTTATGAATATTTTCTGTATCCTTATAATGCTAGTTTCAATGAAATTTTTGTGCTTTTAAGTAAATCCTTTCATTCGTTAACCTTTGGGATGACTTTTCATGGATTACTTGACTTTATTTTTTTTAAGTACCTTGCAATTTTGTCTGTTATCATCACTATTTTATAGTATGTCAGATTCCTAACGATAAATAACAGCATGCCTAATTCAGTTGCCCTATCCCTGCCTGTCATCCCACCAATCCAATTCCACTACTGATGTTTTTTTTTTTTTTTTTTTTTTTTTTTTTTTTTTTTTTTTTTTTTTTTTTTTTTTTTTTTTTTTTTAGAGACGGGGTCTCGCTCTTGGTCAGGCTGGTTTCGAACTCCTGACCTTGAGCTATCCACCCGCCTCGGCCTCCCAGACACTACTGATGTTTTAAACCAAAGATAAATTAAAGAGATGATATAAGAGAATGAATATGTAACACTACTATCAAGAAGTCCCTCTTCATCTAAAATACATATAAAAGTGTTTTTAAAAATTAAAATATCAAAAATAATTTAATAGATTTTAAATTCCAGAGACTTGTTACCTATGAAAACTTTTAAAAGAATACTAAAAATTTGAAGAATAATACCATAATATTTTAATAACTCAGGTTGATTCAAGGCTTCCAGTATCTTGAAATGGTGGATCAGTTATATAAACTTCTATCTTAAGAAATGAGGTTACAGTTCTTCTCACAAAAGCTTGGAAGAATGGGAGATAGAACATAATAAAAGCATACATTTGTTTTCATTAGGAAATAATTTAACTGGAAATTCATTCTTATTAAGAAACACATTAATGTAATGAATGTTATATTCACATGTGACAATAAATTGCTTTTGAGCTATAACATAGAGGACATGAATTCCTGCTCTCCGTTGCATTGAAAGCTAGTGGTATAGCTAGGAAACAGGTTCCATTCCTCTTCTTCTTAAATGATAAAGTTGTTCACTGGTAAGAAGCAATTTTCATTTATTTATTTTATTTTTGTAAATATGGAGGTGCTGATCAAAGAGTAGGAAGTTTCAAAGTTTCAGTTATGCAAGATAAATAAGTTCTTGACATACACTGTACAGCTTGGGGGACTATGATTAACAGTGCTATGTTTTATACTTAAAATTTTGCTAAGAGGGTAGATCTTATGTTAAGTGCTCTTACCACAAAAAGAAAAAAGTAAAAAAAAAACAACAAAAAATATGAAACAATATCACAAAAATCAAAAAAGGGTATGGGAGGAAACTTTGGAGGTGATAAGTTTATGGCATTGGTTGTGATGATGGTTTCATGGGTGTATACTTACTCTGAACACATCAAATTGAATATATTAAATATCTATAGCTTTTTGCCATGGCAATCAGACTTCAATAAAGTGGTAGAAAATAAGGAAATTTGTAAAAATGTGGTTATAGTTTTGCCTTTTCCAGAATGTCATATAGCTGAAATCATGCAGTATGTAGCCTTTTCAGATTGACTTCTTTCACTTAGTTATAAATGTATTTAAGGTTTCTCCATGTACTTTCCTGGCTTGATAGCTAATTTCTTTTTAATACTACATAATACTCCATTGTATCAATCTACCACTGTTTATTTATCCATTCACCTATTGAAAGACATCTTGGTTGCTTCCAATTTTTGGCAATTAAGAATAAAACTACTATAAACATCTTTATGCAGGTTTTTATGTGGACACAAGTGTTTCGCTCCTTTGGATAGATACCAAGGAACATAGTTGCTGGATCATATGGCTAAAATATGCTTAGTTTTGTAAGAAACCGCTGGTTATACCATTTTTCATTATCATCAGCAATGAAGGAGTTCCACATTTTGGCAGCATTTGATATTGTCAGTGTTTTGGATTTAGCCCTTTTATAGACATGTAGTGGTATCTCATTGTTGTTTTAATTTGCAGTTGCCTAACTACATGTGATATTGAATATCTTTTCATGTTCTTATTTTCCATGTGCATATAATCTTTGGTGATGTGTCACCTAATAGTCTTTTGACTGTTTTTTAATTGGGTTGTTCATTTTCCTATTGTTGAATTTTAAAAGTTCTTCATATATTTTGGATAATAATCCTTTATAAGATTTGTCTTTTGCAAATGTTTTCTTCTAGTCTGTTGCTTGTCTTTTCTGTATTTTAAAAATATCTAAAACCAATATATTTTACTGTTACAGTCCAAACAAGTTATTAAAATGTGTCTGTCTTGTTCTAAGATCACTGGACTCTTGAATAGGCCTGGATGAGACAGCATGTGAACACCCTGAATGCGCATCAGTGTGCCACTACAGCCTTAGTGTCTCAGGAAAGAGCATTCTGATAAACCCTGCAGTCATCTGTGACCCCACTACATTGGTGTCTAGACACAGCCCCTTCAGATTTAGCTGATGTTTCACTGGGCATGTACAGATCCTCAGAATGAGGCCTTTATTATGACTCACAGACAGAAAGCCCTGTAAAGGATAAAGTGTGCAGAGTCGGATTTGGTGATCTTATAATCCTACATAAGCCATGAAGGAAAAGCTCTTGTGCATTCTGCTTCACCAAGAATATACTGAGAATATACTGAGATGTCACAATCTTGCAGCTCAGATCCCATTTTATGTAACTCTAAGGGATTTTCCCAGTTACATGGGATTTTGTTATCTAGAATGAGACTTGAAATAAATAAATATTTGGGATTTGGGAAACTGCATGCTCTGCCAGAAGTGGCTTTATTATCTGGCTTGTGTGATCCCAGGGAATGCTGATCTGGAGTCAGGATGCTCATCTCTTCCCCAGGCTTCTTAGATTTATGGGATTTCTCTAACATCTTGTGTTTCTAGGGGCCAAAAGATAACCTAGTCTGCTAGGCTTGCATCTAGCTGGGATCATGCAATCCACAGGATCCTGCCATCTTCGCTGTGCCCTTATGTCATTTGATCCCTCTGGGTTTTTTTTTTTTTTGGTTGTTATTTATTTATTTATTTTTTATTTCAGCATATTATGGGGGTACAAATATTATGGTTACATACATTGCCTATGCCCCCCCTCCCCCCTCGAGGCAGAGCCTCAGGCATGACCATCCCCCAAATGTTGCACATCTCACTCATTATGTTTGTATATACCCATCCCCTCCTCCCCGCTCCCACCCGCCCGAAACCGATAAATGTTATTATTCCTATATGTCCACTTAGGTGTTGATCCATTAATACCAATTTGCTGGTGAGTACATGTGGTGCTTGTTTTTCCATTCTTGAGATAATTCACTTAGTAGAATGGGTTCCAGCTGTATCCAGGAATATACACTGTATGAAAAAGACACCTGCACTCGAATGTTTATAGCAGCACAGTCCACAATTACAAAATTGTGGAAACAACCCAGGTGCCCATCAATACATGAGTGGATTAACAAAATGTGGTATATGTATACCATGGAGTACTATTCAGCTTTAAGAAACAATGGTGATATAGCACCTCTTGTATATTCCTGATCCCTCTGTTTTTTAAAGATATCGATTGTACCTTCATATTTTTTCATTAACTGCCATCTTTCCTTGTATCCACCTTCTTTCACCATCTACCGGGAATTCTGCTAGGTTTGAGCTTGATTTATAATCTTGATCTCTGTTTAATCTCAATCTTTATTGATCCTTCCCCCTCTTTAGGATTTATCCCATATCCTGCATCTCCCTGCTTTTTCCCCCTATATGCTATGTGGGTAGCTCTGTGCTGCAGTGAATTCTGATTCTGTCCTGGGAAATAATTAGGTAGTTATTAATTAAAATTATAAATATAAAATAAATAACCAAATAAATAAAATTGAAATTATAAACTAAAATAAGATTCATCCGGGCTAGGGCCAAGTTGTTTGCCAGTGCCATTTTCCCTGGCAGCTGGGGGCTGGAGCAGAGTCAGGGAATCACAATTACAGGCTTTGTTCCTGCAGACTACAGGGTGATGTAGTGGAGTGAATACATGATGCAAATACATGGAGCTAATTCTTCTACCTTGTGCCTCTTTCCTGGCCCTGGCCCTTGCCACCTATTCTCAACAGGGAAGCTGCATTAGGGAGGTGTAGCATTGTGTTGCAGTAATATGTGGGTGGCAGGCTCAGTGAAGCCTGTGGGTTAGACAGAGGGCATGCTTAAATATGAGCTAGGCCAGATATTCCAGCCCTTGGACTGGTCCCCAGAATCATTTGACAAAATGTTTTGCTTTATTTGAAAGCCCTGATTCTTAAATCCCAGAGAACAAATGTTTTTCATCCTGAAAACATTTGTTCTCTGGGATTTAAGAATACCTGATGATTTAAGATTACCTGATGATTCTGAAGTGTTTGAATGTGACCTTTGGGTCATAAAATTGTACTCAAACCCATGCGGATGGGAGGCAATATTACTTGAGTGCCATGAAAACTATGAATATTCATTAGATCCCTCATCATGATGATGATTAATACCCTTAAAGCGTAAATGTCTGAACTCTTTTATGGACAATTGATCTTAAGAATGGTTTATTTTATTTTTGTCTACCTAAGAAATTAATTTTTGACAGGGCAATTAACATCATTATTGACTTTTCTTGAAGCTTGTTCATCAGAATAATAAACAATGCTTACCAAATAAGAGGTTATAGGTATTTAGCTCAGATCACATCCCTGAATTAGTTTGCTAAAGACATTCTTTAGTCAGAGAAATACACACGCGCGCGCACACACACACACACACACACACACACAACAATACCCAATGCAACCAAACTGTGTTTCAGAAGACTCAACCTATCTCAAAACGTCTTGGTGGTACACCCTTAGGCAAATCCTAAGTTTTACAAAACAGGAGTAGTGCCACCTCTTTCAACGGTGTGCTCTGAAGATTAATGAGAACCTTGTGCATGAGTTTATAAAGTGTCAGGTGCCTTACAAATATAAGGAATATATATACTGTGATGTATTTATATCTTTGGCATAATTATAAAAAATATAAATTTATTTCTTCATCTTTATACATGATTTTAATTTGGGGTTGAACTTTACATGTATCCATTGTGTATAAAACAGATCATCTGCTTAAGAAACAAGCTAAAGCTTTGTTTAGGGCATGGAGATGACTTTAGAATAAGATGATTTTTGTTTGTTTCTTGTTTCCTTACAGGCCAACCGAGCAATAAGTACCATTGGGTTTGTATCAGCTGCTGTTGGTGCCTTCTCATTCCTGGGCTTGTTTCCAAAAGGACAAAGAGCAAAATATTGTTAACAATTTACTGAAGAGATATTGGAACTGAAGGAATTTATGAGGAAGGAAAAAATACCTGGGATGAATACTTATTTTCAATGCATCATTATTATTCCAAATTCCAATGATGAATGGCAGGCTCTTTAATAAATTGCTTACTGATATTATCTTATCATTGAGCCAAGGAAAATTTTTTTCCCTACTAGCATAGATTTGTTGTGGCAGCTTGAACAAGAAGCAGTAGTCTTTTGAGTGAGCCAGCAGAGGATCTTAACAAAATCACATCACATTTTATCTTTGACTATAAATATTGTTTTCCTTTTCCCTAAGGGTGGCTATTTTGCCAAAGGGATGGAAAACCATTCATATATGCCTTTGGAAGAAATGTTAAGAGCCCCAATTTACTAGGGTTGACATCTAAATTAATATTCCTGGTCTTGTCAGAAAAGAAACCGGGACATTCAGCATTTGGTTAGGCAGTGTGAGGAACTCTGATTTACAAGCTATTCGGGGGTGCACCACATGTTCCCGAGCCCGTGTAGGTGTGGGTTGATGGAAAGAAGAGAGCTCTTCCCTTCAGAGTTTCAGTTCCAGTGATTTCTCTGGAATCTACTTGCTTGTCAGGAGTACATGACAAGCAGGAGTGGGCTATTATTTCTGTAGGCAGGCGTCCTCAAACTACGGCACACGGGCCACATGCGGCCCGCCGAGGACATTTATCCCGCCTGCCAGGTGTTTTTGCCACCGCTGCCTGTCCTGCTTAGCAGCCGACTCCTCCCGGGCCCACAATGCTCACTCTCCAACGGTCTGAGGGACAGTGAACTGGCCCCCTGTTTAAAAAGTTTGAGGACCCCTGTTATAGAGTTACATCATTCCCTTTAGATTTTGAAGTATTTCAGGAGTTTGACCTTTTAACCTTGCCAAGAAATCATTAAATGTTGGTTTAAATGCCATATTTAGAAAACAATATTCCGTATTACTTTTAAAGACTTATACTACAAGTCAAGGATGTCATGATTTTATTCTTGCATTTTATTATGTGTTGAATTAAAGAAACTACTTTTTATTAATAATACTGTTCCAGTGGAATTCTTGATGGCAGCAGGGGGGAAAGGGTGGGGTGCAGATCTCTATACCCTAGCTTTACATCAGACATCACAGCATTACCCCATAAACCATACAGCCAGCCACTGGCATCCTTCTTGTGCCATCATTAAAAGCGTGGCATTAAAAAAAGGAAAGGTCCCAGAAAATTTGGGGTGCAACAAGGAAACTAGGAATATGGTAGATAAAATAACTAAACAGAAGACTTGATTAGCATCTTGGACTTATTAAAGTGATGTAAGTTTTACTCCAGGCCCTGAAATACTCCACAAGCTAATTGCAGTGTTAAGAATAATAATAATAGAGGGATTGTGTGCTATAGTCAGGGCCAGCAGAAACCCTATCTTTTCTTTTTCCCTGATTAACCCTTTCCCTATCTTATGACATCAACTCAGTCTCCAGGCAACACCCAAACTCTGTCTTCCACTGGGCTTCTGGGGAGGTGTTAGTGTCTCCTACCAGCTACCAAGATCTAAAATTACCCCTTCATTTTTATTCCAAATTTAAGTCCCTGTTCCATTTATGCCCTGCTCCCAAGTAATAGTCAAAAATATGAACAGTTTTCTAGTATTGTCAAGTTAAGGTGAGAATGGTAGCAGCTTAACATGTTACCTTTCCCAAGGTATGCTTACTTCTCAGTAAAGGATGCCTCCAGAGGGCAAATCTTGACCCAAACCAGGATTCTACCCAAACGTTTGTGTGGTAGAATCACAACACTGGCCAATGGGAGAAGGAGCAGAATTTGAAACCAAGAAGCTCCTGAGAGCTTCACATCAATCCTTTCTAGAGAACTCTGGATGTGTCCAATCCTGAAGACAGTCTTAGCTGTGTTGGATAATGTCACAAATGCACTTTCACATTCATTGATTGATTTCACATCTGTCTTCAAGGGTGCAGTAGTTTTCACCCTTAGAGGTAAGCTCACAAAGTCAGTCATCAGTGTACCATAAAAATGACCACTCGATGATGGGCAGCTTAAGACTGTCTGGTATGATTCAGCTATAAGATGATCATTTGATACATGGTCATGCTCATTGGGCTTTTATCAAATGACTTTTCCAAGACAATTGAAATCTTTCTCTGAGCATGTTTTTAGAAGTATGGAGTTAGACTTTATCATGTTCAAAAAAAAAGATTTGTGAAATAAAGATCATCACCTACCAAATACCTAATAGGTTGTTGAAGAAACAAAAACAGTGCTATCCATTTATTGGATCCAGATTTTTTTAAAAAATATTTTTATGCAATCTGAATGTCATAGTTATCAATTGAATCTTTTCATTCTAAAAGTCACATTACTAAATACAGATGTCAGCCCAAGGATCCTGAGCATATTTTTTAGGTTGACATACATTTCTTAATCATAAGCTAAAAATCTATTGTATCTTTTTGTCTCGCTATTGGTAGCCACATTTTGAAAATTATCACGCTTCAGAGAACTATGAATGTAAGAAAAGGTTAAAAAGCAAACAAAATGTAAACACAAGGTTTATTTGTGTAGGAATTTGCATTTATGTTGCTGGTTTGTGTAACAACATTTATAATGCTATTTACAGTAGCAAGTTGCTAGATGTTGAAAACATTTGCCAATCCTAAAGATTTCAGAATTGTAAACTCAAGGCTATCTTATGTTGAATCTGTAGATCATAGTATTAGGCACATATTTGGCACTCACAGAATGGGACTGGTTAACTAATTGCCTATGATCTGTTAAAGATCTGTTAAATTAGCAAAATTAGATTTATTATGAAAAGAAAAGCCAAGTAGGTAATTTTAAATGTCTGCTAGGAATAAATTTTCTCTCAAGTTCACAGGGAAGGTGATACATATATTAAAGGTAAAAGTGCACAGAACATATTTGTAAAGGAAATACCCTTTCTTGTGGTATTTAATGTACATCTAACAAGATGATTTAGATAAGTAAAAGATGAAATAGAACCTATGGTTGTTTAGTAGTCTGAGAATTGTCACACTGTAAATACAAATATTATGAGTCCCTTTTTTAGGATTGTTTTGAAGATGAGCAATGTTGAGTTCTAGCCAACTTTTAGAGTTAGAGCTTGAAGTTTCCATGTGTCAGTAATGAAGAGTAAATAAAGGTGCCATGCTTCTATAAATAGAAAGCACCTTTTAACAGTTTATTTCATTACGTTTGTGATCTTCCAGCTCACTGGCCCCAAAATGTTATACATTGACAGATGCCAAACTTTGGTGGAGTTTACTTAGATATTAGCTGTGCCCATGCCCAAGTTATATGCACTTAAGGAAAACCTCCATCACTATCCACTTCCACACTACTCTGGGCTTACTATGGTTAGGATTGAATTTTCTGAAGTAAATGTTAACTTTTGTTTCTCTATTAAAACCATACAAAAGAAATAAAAAGAGGAATTGGAAAAATATAAGTATGTACATATTTTTCACAAATGAATATAATATTTAAGTCAACTTGTGACAATAAATGTATTGGTAAAATCTTCAAAGACTAAATGTTTCCTAATTTTCCCTTTTTTAAATTGATGTTCATACTGCTAATTTCACTACAGTACCATAAAAGCTGTACATTTTAAACCACATAATTCTATACAATATGAATAAAGTTTATTAAAAATATCATAATGCATTCAGAAAATGCATTTTTTCATCTCATTGGAAAAGGATACAGTCAAAATAAGCATATTTAAAGTCCTTTGTTGCAAAATAAGCATATCTAAGGTCCTTTGTGCATTGAGAAATGTGCTTTGAATGTTCAAATAGAGAAAAGATAAAGGGAGACAATCATTACCTCTCCACCATGTTTTAATTTGAGGGAAAAGGTTAGGCTGTTCAGCATGTATGCCAATAATTCTGATTACAGTCTAGTCCAAAAATGCTGTTCTGTGGTTTGGTCTCCCAGTTCGAGTTTTCGTTTTGGAATATGTTCATGACTTTCATAGCCTCCGTTGATGTAGAATCCATTTTTGCCGTCACCTGAATAATCTGTCCTGTTTGTGGGAGGCCAGGTTGAGTCCTCTGCCAGCTTTTTTTGCCAGTTCCTATATTGACTTTTAGAGTAGAATCCAAATTTTTTCTTGATCAATAGCCAGAGCTCCCGATTTTGAAGGATGGCATCCTGGAAAATCAGGTGGGAAAAAACAGTGAACCATCATGTACTTGCCCGCCACAGCCGGCCTTCCCCTGAGATGTGCTCACTGTTGCTGCTTCTGCAGCCACCGCTCCTTCCTCAAGTTCCTTCAGAAGTGAAAGGGTACTTGAATGCACAGAAATTTGCCAAAAGCTTACAGCTGCTCATTTCCACCAATTTCCTAGTTAAATCCCGGCTAGTGATTCACTTAGGACTATTTTACTGTCAGACTAAAATGATAACAATAATAGTGTACTCAAAAGCAAGAATAGAAAAAAATCCACCATACATCCTGCTACTTGCCCACCTGTCATGTAGAAGGTACCAAATAAAGGTTTGTTAGATGAATGGTTTTTGTTTTCCATATATTTTAGTTCACATGCCCACATCATTTTTATACACTTATAATCCTGAAATTGGCCAAATGTTGCATTCCACTTTTGTTCATACCAGACTTTGTTATACACAGTTTTTATGTAGCTACAGTTTTTTTTAATTTTGTATTTTATTGTGGTAAGAGCACAACTACAGTCTTCTTAATAATTATTTTTAATGAGTGTATAGCATTTCTTCAATTGTTTAAACAACCATCTCTACAACATGTAAGTTGAGTCTAACACTTGGCTACTGTAGATAATATGATGGACACCTTCGTACATGTAGTTTTATTCTCTCCTTTTGGGTTATTTTAAAAAATATAGTCTCAAAAATGGAATTCCTGAGTTAAGGGGTATGAGAAATGTTATACTTCATTGTATACAATGAGATATTTGCACATATTTTTAAAAAATGTGGTTGATCCCTTTTCTCAAGGTGCTTGCATGAATTTTTTAAACTCTCCCTTTAAAAAGATAGCAACTGAACCTTTTACAGAGTGGGTAAAGTCATTTAGTGACACTGAGTAGAAAAGAAATACTATAAGGGAAGACCTCCAAGGGTAGGAATTGACTAGAATGAGCAACGACTTCCCCTCTTTCTTAGGGAAACTTTCCTGAAGATGGTTCTTCACTTATGTTTTTCTTTCTATGCTGAAGCTATTGGAAGCATTTCTATGCAGCCTTCAAAGAAGTTTAAATCATTCTCCAAGAAATTTCTCCCAAAGAGAAGAACATGTACCATTTTGACAAACCCTTAATTACTATAATTTTGGGGGATGAAAGTGGTTACTCTAAAAATGAGCATCTGTTGAGAATGAGACCCTTTATTGTTTATCTTCCTAGAAAAATAATAAAAGCCATATAGAAATTACTTTACCTCTACAAAGAAGGCCACACAGAACTGGATGAAGGCTACTACCAAAATCAGAACCCTCCATGATGTTATGGTTGGGATGAACTGTTGGGAAAAAAATGCCACTATTACATTTTCCATACCTTATACTTTGAAAAAAATATTAATTATTTGATTTTATATATTTATAATAACTCTCTTAGCTTGGAGGGTGAGAGTTACTTTCTCCACTTTACAGATGAGAAAACAGAAGGACTTAAAGCCAATAAATAAATGGCAGAGCCAGGATTCAAAGAGAACTGACTGCTTCTTGGGCTGTGCTCCCTCTACTCCCTGACAGTATCTATCGAGAAATGTGCCCTGGATCATAAATGTGAGACAAGACATTTTGGAACCTGTGTGTCTCTCTTCATTTTTATCTTTCAAACAGAGAGGAAAAGGCTAAGATTAAATCATCTAATAATATTACTTTTAATTCTCCTAAAGCAAATCTACTTAAAATTCATTCTTTAAGAGGGACAGAGAGATGCGAGTTTAGTTTGATTGAGACTAGATGCAGATTTTCTGAATGACTGTTCCCAGCCTTAATTCTAATGGCTTGATGAAAGTTGAACCCCCCAAACTCACAAGATTTTAAGAATAGAAGGGTGCACTTACTTAATAGGTGTGAGAGCTACAACTTTCCATGACAGCATTCATAGCAAAAGACACAGCCCTTTTTCTGACCCTCTCCACCGGCCAATAGAATATAGATAGATACCTGTGTGTGGGACTGAGCTCCCTTGAAGAGTAAACCACAGACCCTCCATAATGTCTAAATGCTCACTTTTACTTCTCATCCCTATCCTGATATGGGTTATTTCAAAGTAATACTTTGTCATTTTTTTCCTTGCATGGAGACAGTCTTTATCAGAATTGTGAAATACAGTGTACTGGCTGGAATGGTTGTTTGGAGAAGGTGGGTCAGATTCTAACAGGGAACCTGGCCCTTTCTCTCACTGCTACTACCACACTGATCCAAAAGATCTCTTATCCATCCCTTGGCCTAGAAGGCACTTAATTTGGAATTATTTACTTGTATGATGGTCTTTCTCTTAGCTCCTGAACTACTTGAGAGCAGGGACTGCATCTTACTCATCTTTGTAACCCTAGTACCAAGAACACTCTGGAGTTCCATAATGTTTGCTATTAATAAATAGATGAATGTTCCATCTATGCTTTCCTTTACTCTTTATTTTTGTTCCTCATACTCCACAGCACATGGCCTCAGTTTTAGCCAATCATCTAGCACTTTGCAAAGCAAACCTTGCCCTTTGAATTTTATGTCTGCCACCCTATATTCTTTTGCACTTTCAAGACAAAAGAGGCTCTTTTAGCCCTCTCAGCTTGTGCTTAGGCTTGTTCTGGTTGGGAATATCCCTATCTCCCACCTAGCAAAATCTAGCCTATCATTTTGGGCCCAGATAAAGTTGCATCGCCTTTTGGAAGCCTCCCACGATAGACAGCCATAATCGATAGTGAGACCCCTCCTTCCTGTATTCCTCCCAGTTCTCTCTAGCTTTACCTTCTCTTCAAGTATGGATGGCTGCAGGTGGCCATGTCATCATTTGCTTAAGTGTGGCTCATCTTCACAACAAAACTATAGCTTGGAGGTTAGGAGCCAATCCTTCTCTGTTTTTTGTTACTCACATAATACTGGGCCCAAGAATTGGTTCAATAGCCTCTTGATGAACTTAATTTTAACCCAGGTACCCTGAATCAAATGATGTCCACTGATAAAATCCCATCCAGTCAATGTTGGACAGAATGTGATTTTCTATAATTTTCCTCTTTTCTCTCCCTTCATAACTATATTATAAATGATTTCTACTATATATTTAAAAAATTAAAGTTGAAGAATTATTGCATTAATTCATTAATTTTATTGTATTGGGATAGCAGCAGAATAAAGGATCCAAACATAATATTTCAAATGTGAACAGGATAAACATACCCAGTTGATAATACTAATCATATGAAAACAATTAGAGGCTAGCATATGTGAAATCCAAATATATTACTTGCTCTTTCATATAGAAATAGCCTCATATTTGGTGGTCAGAGGGACTATGGCAATTATTGATTTGTGAATTACAATGCAAATATGGTCCACTGCACACATGAATCATGCCAGATGTGCCAATGAATACCACTTACCTCCATTCCACGGTATATATCTTGAAAATCAGAAAACAGAATAAAAATTGTGAGGCCCAAGGCAGATAGCAGCAGGAATGAAAATAAATCTGAAGAGACACCAAACATTATTTTTAGATGCTAAAAGAATGTTTCACATAATTTGGCACACATTGCAGAATCAATTATCTCTGTTGGGCAAATACCAAATATATCTTCAGATGTTTTGATATATACTCATATGTTTTAAAATATGTTCTAATGCTTATAAGACAAAGGTGATATCTTAGAATCTTCCCTTGAATGTCTGAGTGTAGAAGACTGTTAATCAAATGTGTTACAGTGACCTCCATAAAGGAAGCCCATGCACATAATCACCGCATGTCTAGTGAGTCGTGCATGCATGGGATGAACAGTCAGTCCTCTTGGCATCATGTCATTGTTCTTCGTTACCTAGAGAATAAAGTCCAAGGATCTTCGATTGACATTCAAGGTGCTCCACAATCTGGTCCCAGTCAGCCTTTCTGAACTGATCTCTGACTTCTCCTTCTTATGTACAATAGGAAAGGTAAACTACAATACCTGCAGCTTCCATGGAGGACCAACACTTTCCATTTTCTGCAACTTAGTTCACAAAATATCCTGTGTAGAGGATATTCTTCCTGTCTTGACATGCTCCCATTTTTCTTAAAGAGCCCAGTTCAAATAACTCTTTGTTTTCAAAGATCCCTAATTTTGCCTTACAAAACTTGCCCAGGACAAGTTCTGGGCAAGCCACTGAAGCTCATTCTCTGTAAACACTTGAAAGTGACTTCTGTATCTTGTTCTCAGGGACTCTGACTTGAAAAAATAAGTGAGAAACTAGCATTTACATCTGGTGAGTTCCTTCTTTTCAATCTGCCCAAATTGTTTTAACTTAGGGAGCTAAATTTCCTGGAATCCACTGTGCCAACATTGCTGTTCTTATCCCCCAACCCCACCCACTCCTGTGTCTATCAGAGCTTTTAGCAGAGCACTTAATAAATGATGCCTCAGAAATGTTTTCGATAGGATCATCACCTTCAGGACAAAACAGTAACATTTACTCAGTGTTGCTTTGATATAAATGATTCTTATAATCCTCAACGTTATAAACAATGAATAGGTTTTCTCTTATACTCTCTGCACTTCATTTATTCAGTGTTGGTGGTCTACTCTACCTCTCCACGCTCTATATAGGTCGATGCCAGCCAGAAGTCTGAGGCAATTGTCCCTCTATAATAGGCCCTATTGTTTTTTTTTTTTTTTTTTTTGAGACGGGGTCTCGCTCTTGGTCAGGCTGGTTTCGAACTCCTGACCTTGAGCTATCCACCCGCCTCGGCCTCCCAGAGTGCTAGGATTACAGGCGTGAGCCACCGCGCCCGGCCTATAATAGGCCCTATTGTTGAAGCCACCAGAGTTCTGTTTTCATCCTCAAGCACCTACACCTACCTCAATACTCATCCATGCCTCACTTTATGTATACGACTAAATGCAGCACCTCTCAGAAGAATAGCCAAGCTTGCTTTGGAAGGGTATGAGGCAGGGAGAAGAGAAGTGGGAATGTCATCTCCCGAAATAAAGCAATCTGAGGAGCTTGGTGATAGGAAGATACCAAGAGATGGCTGTGTGAATTTTTCATTTATTTCATTGCTTCCAAGTCCAAGGGAGCCAGAAGCTGAGAATAAGAAGAAGGCTCAAAGGTCTATTCTGATGAAGGCCTGGTCCTCACTAGCAACTGGACCGAGTGCTGAGCACATCACTCTGTCCTCAGACGAATGATCTGAAAAGCAGGCCAGGCCTATGCACAAATGAGCTGTGTGGGAACACAATTATAAGGCTCTCTTGACTGAAAAAGGTAATGAAGAATTGAAGTGGATGTTTGCCCTCCTTGGTTAGTTGCTGTT
>VBSM01000272.1:45190701-45296359 GCA_008086735.1 Cheirogaleus medius
AAAGGTAATGAAGAATTGAAGTGGATGTTTGCCCTCCTTGGTTAGTTGCTGTTGATGAGGAAACCTGAACGAGAAGGACTATGTTGACACAGGTGATTTGGAAGGACAAGTTCTGGGCAAGCCATTACAGCTTGTTCTCAGAAAAGAAAAGGGTTAGTGAATATTAACACTTGTTTCCATAAAAAATAAAATCTGTATTTTTTCTATATCTTGTCATCATAAAATTGAGCTTCAGTCAAAGGCGGTTAAGAAGGGCAAGGATTTTTCTGTTCTATCACAATAAACTTTCTTGTATATTTTAATAGTAGGTCCAAGGACTTTTGACTTATAACCATGAGAGTATACGATTTATTACAAGATTGCATTTGTTAGAATATTTGTTTATAAAACTTTTTCATTTAAAATTATCAATTATGTTTGGCATAAAGGTTTGAGTTGACTCACAAGCTTTAAGTCAATATCATGTAACTAATCTACCTCTAATTGACTCAGTTTACATAAAAGGACTTTGTAGCTACTACTAAAATTAAAGTTCTAGCCAACAAATATATTCTCCTTGTAAAATGCATTAATAATTTATAACCACTGTATCAAATTTATAAACACTGTTTCAAAATTTGGAAGCATTGTAAGAAATTTAGGAAGAAGTTTATAGGAAGTATAAAATTAGAGGAAGACCTTACCATACTCTCAAAACCTTCAAGAAAACAGCTATTTAAAAAGTGAGGTGAGAACAGAGAGAATTTGAATTATATAACTGCCGAAACTAGTTTAATATAGCAAATGTACATTTCTAACTTAGGAATAGAAACTAGACCTACTTTTCTAATATATATATAACTTATTTAGAATATTAGAGTGTAGAATTTATGCTATATGATGTATAAAACTTCAGTAATTTCTCCAAAGCAGAAATTTTAGAAGATAGATTGTCTGATTATGACAATAAAACTAGAAATTATTAGCCAAATTTAAATAAAATTTCACTCCCAATGTAAAAATAAAAAACAAAGTTCTAAAAATCTGTTGAGTCAAAAAGAAAATCAAGCCAATATTTGTGGGCTACTGAGAAAAATAATAGTAGAAGAATGAAAACAAAATCCTCTTCCTCTTAAAAATTAAAATCACTATTCTGAAAATTATTCGGTCAAAGAGAAAAGTCATAATTAGAGACATATGAAAATGTAAGTAATATAGCCAAAACTATAGTTATGGGCCTTGAATATCTCTCCAATTTCAGAAGAATGAAAGAAAATACATGAATTTTTCAATACAAATATCAAAAAAAGTTAAAGAAAGTCAGAAGATGGAAAAATGGAGAAAGCAAAATTACATTAGAAATAATTAGAAAATTAAAAAAATGTGCAGAATTATTAAATCTGAGAGCTAGTCCATTAAAGAGAATCAGTAAAATATATTTCTGATAACAATAATAAAACATATCACATATTTAGGATGTGAATATATTAAGAATTACAAAAGACATTAAAATTTCTAAGAAAATATCACCCAAAACTTGATGCTAAGACTTTATAATCTCAATGAAATGCAATTATCTGGCAAAAATATGTGTCTTTTAAAAAATATTTTATGAAGAAGATAAACTAATAAATCCTTAAGCAATTCTTTCAAAGAAAGCATTTTAGTGGGTTCTTGCAAATGAACAAAGAGTAGATGATTCCTATGTATAAATTTTTCCAGAGGAAAGAAAGTCAAAGAATTTCCAAGTCTAATATCCAAACCTAACAAAACACTACACAAAAAATTTCAGACTAATCCCACATGAAAGAAATGTAAGCATAAAAGAGAGAAAATTTAATTTAGTAAAAGTATAATCCACCACAAAAAGTCGAATTTGTCAAGAACATGAAAATGGTTTAATAATAAGTATATTAACATAATGCATTTTAGCAATAGGTCAAAGGAGAAAAAAGTATAATCATGTCAGTAAATAATTGAAAGACATTTGATAAAATACATCTCCCATTCTTGATTTTTAAAAATACTCTATTAATTGGAAATAGAAGAGTATTTTCTTTTTATAATGTCTATTTTTGAACCACTGTTCAGTCATAGTTACAAGTGAAAACTACTGGAAGTATTCTTATTAAAGAGTAGAACTATCCATTGTTGCTTAACATTGTCCTAGAAATTCTGGACTGCAAGCTAAAACAGAAAATAGGAATAAGCAATTTGGCTATTGCAAAAGAAAAAGAAACACTATTACTTGCAGATGATAATAATTGTTTTTCTAGAACACTTGAGACTCAAGGATTAATAGCAAAATTAAAAAAAGCATTCTGGGTAGAAAGTAAATATAAACAATACTATACATTTCCCATGTATTAGTGATAAGCAGTTAGAGAATATAATGGGAAAAAGTCATTCATAATATTGAGGAGATATGACATGTTCCTAAATGAAGAGACTAAGTTGTATAAACATGTAAATTCTTCCCAAAGTATCAAAATCCCAAAGGAGACTTTCTAAAAGCCTGACAATTGATTATAGACTTTATCTGGAAGAATGAACAGGAAAGAAAGAAAGCAATTTTGAAAAAGGAGGAGTAATGAGGATATACTAACCTTGCCACTTATTAAATAAAACTTACTGTAAAACTGTAATTTTTAAAGTATAATGGTAAATCAAGAACAGGTTCGCATATTAGAAACAGAAAAGATAGTCTGGAAATAAATGAATTAAATATATATAAATATAATATATGAACTTACATAATATAAATTATATATATATGAAAACCACAAATATAGATATGATATAAGTGGTAGTACATTCAGTTGGAAAATAAATTAATGAAATGAATAGTCAATAAAATCTGCTTAGGAAAACTGCTTAACTGGTTGGATAAACTTTTTTGATCTCTACTTTAAACTATATACCAAAATTATTACAACATTAGATTTTAAAAGTATTAAAGAAAATTTAAAAACCAAATGTGATTATCTATCATATTTCATAATTAGGAAAAACTTTCTGTACACAAAGGCAATGGATAAAATCATACACACACACAAAATCTCATACAAATACATGAGGAAAAATAACAATAATTCAACAGAAAAAAGTAAGTTAAAAATGTAAACAGACAATTCACAGAAGACAAAATGGCTAATAACATGAGAATATGTTCGTCCTCACTGCTGATCAAAGAAATGGAAATTAAAACCAAATGAGATACCATTTAAAAAATCTTATCATATCTGCAGTCTTTTACTTTTTAGTATAGTACCCCATGTACTATTATGACACAAACCCTCTTAAAAACTCCTGATAGAAGTTAAAACTGGCACAAACTTTTTAGAAGGAAACTTAAATTGTGTATCCAAAGCCTTCACATTTTCACATGCTTTCACCAAAAAATTTACTTTGGTTATCCTAAGGAAATAAGAGACTAGGTTAAAGTGATTTATACAAGTACGATTTTTCACAACATTATTTATAATACTGAAATACTGAAACAATTGCATGATAAACATATATGTATGTGTTAAAATGATTTTGATGACTTACAATAGGATGGGACTCATGTGACTTTTGAATAATGTCTGCACTTTATCTGCAAATGAGCAGGTTTCTGCCCGTGGGCTGTGCCACTTACGACCATTACACTCAACAATCATTTTAGAGTAATGCAATTGCTCAGTGAGTTGCAACTGTAGGGTAAGTGAAGAAATGAGAAAATATTCACAAAGAAAAATTAAACTTCATATACTCACAGTTTGTATAGATCGGTTTTCGAAATGGCTTTCCCTTTGAAAAGATAAATGCTACTGTAATAAGGTTGATGGTAGTGATAGGCCACAGTGTGGTAGTCTCAAAACTTAAAATTGAACCAGGAATCAGAGTTGCATTTCCAGTCCAGTTTCTTTCCAAACTCACATTTATTGAGAGATTACTTTGGTTGGCCAGGAAGCACTCACTACAAAAGAATCAGCAGCATTATGGGACTTTTTATTCTATTTTTATCTATTAGGTAAAATTAAAAAAAAAAAGTTTAATCACTACCATAAGACTTTAGCTTTCAAACTGTTCCAGCCAGTAACTACCAAGACAGATTTTGTTCACCTCTTGCAATGACAAAGCAGAAATAAAATGCATAGAAAGTCAAGATTGCTTTTTGTCCGGCACTCCATTTAGAACAAGTGATCTGTCTTGAAAGGACTTCGATGAAAACTTTCTATGAAATTCCTTTCAATTCACGGAGTAAATGAACCATGTCAATTGTATGTGTGTGTGCATGCGTGTATGTGTGTGCGTGTAGTTTTCTCTTTTGTGGACTAATGAAAGCCTCCTAACTTGGGTCCTGAGTTTGAATCCCCCCACTCCAATCTGTCCCCTTATACAACCACAGAATCTTGTAAAGATCAGAACATGACAATCTCCTGCTTATGAAATGTCTATGGCTCTATAGCTGATAAATTAAACTCAAATGTCTCCAACTGCCTATCAGACCTTCACATCCTGTGCTCAATCTGCCTTTCCTTACTCCTTCCATGTTCCTTATACTCCAAACATATAGGATTATTTTCTGCTCCCCAAATATCATGATTCTCACACCTCCTGGGTTGGACATTCTATTGTCTTTAACTGAGATAATATTCATCTTTCCAACATCACTGCATCTGAAACATCTTTACCTTCACTGGCAAGTGGAGCTAGTGCCCCTATTCTTTCCTCTATTGATGCATTTAGCTCCTTGTTTTGCAGTTTTTTGTTATATATTTTTATTTTACATGTCTGGGATGTGAGTTACTTGAATATAGAATTTTTCCCTTGTGGTTTTGTTTTTTGTTTTACTCAAATTTACAACAAATTTTTGGCACCTAGTACAGTGTAGTCACATAATATTTACTTAAGAAATATTTGTTTAGGATATGGGCTTTCCCAGTCCTGACTGATTTATTTGCAATGTTTTTTTTTTTCTCCAATAATCAAACCTACAATTTTTTTTCCGTCAGCTTTCTTTTTCAGCTTGAAACTTTTAAACAGCTGTTATAACAGTTTATAAATAAGATTTGTTTTCCAACTGTGAATTCAAATGAAAGACTTAATTCTTATTATCTTGGGCTCCCTAGGGTCTAGAAATGTGCTTTTCACATATAGGTACACCTTATTTTATTGCACTTCACTTTATTGTGCTTTGAAAATATTGTATTTTTTAAAACTGGAAAGTTTGTGGCAATCCTGCATCAAGCAAGTCTATTTGGACCATTTTTCCAACAGCATGTGCTTACTTTGTGTCTCTGTGTCATATTTTGGCAATTTTTGCAGTATTTCAAACATTTTTATTACATCTATTATGGTAATCTGTGATTTTTGATCTTTGATATTACTATCGTAATTGTTTTGGTGTGCCACAAACCACACCCATATAAGCCTTCAAACTTAATTGATAAATGTTATGTGTTCTGACTGCCCCATCAGCTGGCTGTTCTACCATCTCTGTCCCTCTCCTAATTTCTGAGACAAAACAATATTGAAAATAGCCCAGTTAATAACTGTACAATGGCCTCTAAGTGTTCCAGTAAAAGGAAGAGTCACACATCCCTCACTTTAAATTAAAAGCTAGAAATGATTAAGCTTAGTGAGGAAGGCATGTCAAAAGCTGAGACAGGCCAAAAGGTAGGCCTCTTACACCAAACAATTAGCCAAGTTGTGAATGCAAAGGAAAAGTTCTTGAAGGAAATTAAAAGTGCTACTCCAGTGAACACATGAATCCTAAGAAAGTGAAACAGACTTATTGTTAATATAGAGAAAGTTTGGTCTGGATAGGAGATCAAACAAGCCACAGTATTCCCTTAAGCCAAAGCCTAATGAAGATCAATGCCCTCTCTTCAATTACATAAAGTCTAAGAGAGATGAGAAAGCTACAGAACAAAAGTTTGAAACTACCAAACTTCATGAAGTTGAAGGAAAAAAGCAATCTGTAGAACATAAAAATATGAAGCAAAGCAGCAAGTGTTAATGTGGAAACTGCAGCAAATGATCCAGAAGACCTAGCTAAGATAACTGATAAAGGTGGCTACACTAAACAACAGGTTTTCAATGTAGAAAAACAGATGCTATCCAGGACTTCCATAGCTCTAGAGGAGAAGTCAATGCCTAGGTTCAAAAAGTCAAAGGACAGGTTGACTCTCTTATTAGGGGCTAATTCAACTTGTGACTTTAAGTTGAAGCCAAGGCTCATTTACCATTCCAAAAATCCTAGGGACCTTAAAAATATGCTATACCTACTCTGCCTATGCTCCATAAATGAAAAAACAAAGCTAGGAGGACAACACATCTGCTTATAACATGGTTTACTGAATATTTTAAGCCCACTGTTTAGACCTGCTTCTTAGAGAAAAAAAAGATTCCTTTCCAAATATTAGTGCTCACGGACAATGTATCTGGTCACCCAAGAGCTCTGATGGAGATGTACTAGGAGATTAATGTTTTCATGCCGCTAACACAACATCCATTCTGTAGCCCATGGATCAAAGTGTAATTTTGACTTTTAAGTCTTATTATTTCAGAAATACATTTCATAAGGCTATAGCTGTCATAGATAGTGATTCCTCTATTGGATCTGGGCAAAGAAAATTGAAAACCTTCTGGGAAGGATTCAACATTCTATGCATCAAGAACATTCATGATTCAAGGGAGGAAGTCAAAACATCAACATTAACAGGAATTTGGAGAAAGTTTATTCCAACCCTCATGGATGACTTTGAGAGGTTCAAAACTCTAGTGGAGGAAGTAACTGCAGGTCTGGTGGAAAGAGCAAGAAAACAAGAATTAGAAGTGGAGCCTGAGCCAGGCATGGTGGCTCATGCCTATAATCCTAGCACTCTGGGAAGCCAAGACAGGAGGATTGCCTGAGCTGAGGAGTTCAAGACCAGTTCAAGACCAGCCTAAGCAAGAGCAAGACCCTGTCTCTACTAAAAAAAATAGCGACACGTGCATATAGTCCCAGCTACTCAGGAGGCTGAGACAGGAGGATCACTTGAGCACAGAAGTTTGAGGTTACAGTGAGCTGTGATGATGCCACTGCACTCTACCTGGGGTGACAGAACAAGACTCTGTCTCAAAAAGATAAAATAAAATAAGTGGATCCTGAAGATGTGACTGAATTGCTTCAATCTCATAGTAAAATTTTAACAAATTAGGAAATGCTTTTTATGGATGAGCAAGGAAAGTGGTTTCTTGAGATGGTATCTGCTCCAGGTGAAGATACTGTGAACATCGTTGAAATGACAACAATGGATTTAAAATATTACATAAACTTGGTTGATAAAGCAAAGACAGGGTTTGAGAGAACAGACTCTGTGTTTGAAAGTTCTATTGTTGGTAAAATGCATGTGATAAACAGCATTGAGAAATCTACACAGAAATCTCTCATGAAAGGAAGAGTCAATGGATGTGACAAACTTTGTCGTCTTCTTATTTTAAGAAATTGCCATGGTCACCCCAACCTTCAGCAACCATCACCTTGATCAGTCAACAGCCATCAGCATAAAGGCAATACCTTCCACCAGCAAAAAGATTAGGACTCAAAGAGGGCTCAGATGATCACTGGCATTTTTTAGCAATAAAGTATTTTTAATTAAGGTATGTAGATTATCCCTTTACACATAATGTCATTGCACACTTAATGGATGACGGTATAGTGTAAACATAACTTTTATATGCACTGGGAAAGCAATGACTTTCATTGTGACTTTCATTTCATGTGACTTGCTTTATTGAAATATTCACTTTATTGTGGTAGTCTGGAACAGAACCTGCAATATCTCTGAGGTATGTCTGGATAGATATTCAGTTAATGTTTGTTGAATAAATTAATGAACAAACAAGCAGTACTCACAAAGCATTCTCACACAAAGAGGAACAGACAGATTAGATGGCCTGAATTGTAGAGTTTAAAACTAAAGTGTAACTAGTCTAATACATTTTCATTGCAGATAAGAAAGTGGAGGGCTAGGATGGCATAGCTAGTTTGTAACAGAAGGAGGATTTCCCAGAGTTCTTGATTTCCTATCCACCCCCTTTTGGGTACCCCATATTGTCTCCTAGGTTCAGTCAAACCTCGACATCTCCGAGTATATGCATTGCAATGTTGCGAAAAATCCGGTTCTGAAACTAAATGGGATTCTATATTTCCAATAATATTAGAATTGCTGAATTTTGGATCTAAATGACAATCTTAGACATCATTTGATAGTTTTCAATCTGTGTTTCACTAATTTCTGGTGCTTTGATTCCTTCAGGATCACAGTAGCATAAGGGGCAATTTTCACATGCCCTATTTTAAAAAGATCAGCTTTTTTCCTGTGTTTTTTTTTTTTGTGGGCAGTGAGGCTTTGTCAGAAAAAAATTAAGTTTGTGCATCTGTGCTACAGTCCACTTCAAAAAGATTAAAGCCCAGGGAGGCCAAGAGACTTGTCCTGAGTCTAGTGCTCCAAGTTAATCAGAACAAAGATACCATCAATTAACATTTTAATTTTAACATTCATTTGAAAAAAACAAGATAATTTAAGCAAAGCTCTCTTGTATGTCTGTATCGGGGGCCAGCAAACTACAGTCCTTAGGCCAAATCCAACTCAACACCTCTTTCTATGAATAATGTTGTATTAGAACACAGCCACACCCACTTGTTTACATATTGTCTATAGTTGCTTATGTCTACAACAGCAGAGTTGACTAGTTACAACAGAGACCATTTAGCCCACAAAGCCTGTTTACTATCTAGCCCTCTACAGGAAATGTTTACCAGCTCCTGGTCTATAGGATATCCAAACTACCAGGGAATGAATACATTAATAACCAGTGTGACAGATCTCTCCCCATCCACTCCACGGGGCTTATCCCAGCACTCCACCTATGAACTGTGCTCTTTCCTGGAATCATTTGTGTTTTGCAGCGTAGAGACACATCTTGTTAATTAAAGTTTTAGGATATATGTTCAAGCCAAGTTGGACAATGTCATTGGATACTGATACCACCTTTAGAAAGCAAAACTAAGAAAATGAACTTACCTGTATTTGTAGACCTCACAGTACCAGGGCTGCTGCTTCACATAGAGAAATGCAAAGATATGCACAATGCAGGAGAAACAAGAATTCAAAAAAACTGAGAGCAACAAAGGGGGAGAAAGGAGCTGTCCTGCTGGTCGATATGGAGCCAGCTTTGGGTAGGCATGAGTTGAACTCACTGAAAAACAAATGCATTTTTTCCTGTTACAATTTTATTGTTGAGAATTAAAGATTGAGATGCATATCATCTTGAGTCTTGCATTGGGATTCACGTTCAGCAAACGTTAATTGAAGGTTTACAGCTAGGTAAGCACATTGCTAGTTGCTATCCAATTCTACCAGCCTTTGTTTCTTACATGCTTTGGTTTCATCTTCAGAAATGAAAAATAATAGGTTAAAAAGTTCTGTAATTAATACATTTATCATGTCACATGGTGCAAATATTTTCTCCATAACCAGAACTGACAAGGAATGGTGTGTAAAAGAGGAAGATGGCCTTCCATATGGGATAACCAGTATTAATATTATCTGTCAGTAGTGATGGGAAAGTGAAGAGTTAGAATGAGGATAATAAGGAGGTATCTAACCAGACTAATCTTCATATGCTGAATGTTTTTTTTTTGAAAGCACTCACTCTATTATTCATTAAGCCAGCATTTTCTGAGCACTTCTATGTGTCAGGCACTGTGATAGATGCTACAGGTGTGTTCAGTTCCTTCCAGGATATGTGTGTGAATGGAGGACTGCTAGTGCATATTACATTTAGTCAGAGAAAAGAACTCATAAATTTAAAAATCTTGCTTCTAGATTAGAGTGTTAAAATACATTGTATTTTTGATCCCAGGATTTTTTTTTAAGTTTAAGGGTTTGGCAATGGGCAGAAATTCAAAAGAAAAACTATTAAAAAAAAATGGCTGCATCCTTCTTAGAAGCTGCATATTCTAACAAGGCAATGAAAATAAAATGTACTTCTTCTCAGGGAGAGCAGGAAGGAAGCATGGGGAGGTCAGGAATTAGAAATATCACATTTAAATACTGACGTCATAGTCACGTTTCAGTTCTGTCTTCATATCTTTCACCTCTTTCCTTTTCACAGCTTATCAATGATTTCTTTGACATATGTAAGGAAGAAAGTAGGGTGTGTATGCTTAAGTTTGTGTGCATACCTATAGGGGCAGGGTGGTGGGATATGGGTGTCCAATTTGGGATAATGAAACTCTAAATTCAATGTGTGTTCTGGGGTAATCATGTAAACTCTAACTCTTCATTTTCTCATGCATAAAATGAGTGTATTAGAATGCCTAAATGATATTCACAGGCCCTTTCACCTTGTTTATTCTAAAGCTCTCTGATGAAGACTTTATGTTTATCATTTCAATCGATGTTTGTGTGACAGTGTGCTGGGCTAGAGGTTGTAGGGTATGTGGAGGAGAAGGACATCTCACCTGCCCTCAAAGAATCTGAAGTTTAGTGAAAGACACAGATAGATTGTGTAATGAAGAATTTGGCTGTCCTTTGATCCCAGTTCCTGGGATGTAGCCTCTAAATCTTTGAAATTTCCTAACTGATAGGAGTATCTTTCTTATCCATGGTGAGCCTTGATAGTTTATGCTAACAAGATGACTGATGATGGGTCTGAAGAGAGTTTGTTTTAACAAGATGACTCAGGAAGGGGGCTGGCCATGTCAAAAAGACCAACCATGTGATTAAATGGTTGGGACGTCAAGCCACATGATATCATCCTGACCTCCAGAGAGGGGGAAGGGCTAGAGATCAAGTTCAACATCATGGCCAGTGATTTAATCAATCATGCCTACCTAAAGAAACCCCAATAAAAACTCCAGACACTAAATGAAGCTCAGCTGAGCTCCCCTGGTTGATAGCACTCTGCCTATTGTCACTCTTCTGTGTGCCAGGAGAGTGAGGCGTCTTGACTCCACAGGGAAAGAACAATGGAAGTATCATGTCTGCAACCCCTCACAAACCTTGCCCTGTGTGTCTCTCCCTTTGGCTGGTTCTGATTTGTGTCCTTTTGCTAAAATAAAACTGTAATCATTAAGTATAGCACTTTCCTGAGTTCTGTGAGTTGTTTTAGAAAATTGTTGAACCTGAGAGTGTAATGGGACCACCCCCACATTTGTAGCCGACTAGTTTGAAGTACAGTTGGTATGGATACCCCCAAACTTGGGGCTGGTATCTGAAGTAAGGGCATTCTTGTGGAGGCTGTATCCTTTACCTGTAAAGTTTAGTCTAACTCTGGGTAGCTGGTGTCAGAAGCTATTGCTTGGGTACACAAAGAGGGACACACAATGTAGATGGTGGTAAATGCTGAAGAGAGACGCAAAGAGATTGTGCTTTAGTGTCACAGAAGGCAGAGACTGCAGTGCTTGGAGTTCTCTCTGTACTCCAGTATCCAAAGTAGAAGATAGCCATAGAGTTACTATAACAAAGAGCTTGTTGTGTAGTAGAGAGAGGTGTAATCACATCTCTGTGCATCTGGCTTCTAGCTCTTTGGTCTTCTTTCTCTCTCATGCTCATTGTAGTTTTTGGCCTTTCTTTTACACAGTAACTGTGGTAGATTGAATTATTGGCCTCATAGTGGTAGAGTGTGCCACTTAATTTTGGGCTTCACTGTGTGACTTTCTCTGTCCAAAGAGACATTAACAGAGACTTCAAGCAAGATTGTATGGCCGGCCTTGCTCTCTGGCTCTGCTCTCTGGCTCTGCTCTCTGTTACTCACAATGAGAATATACCCTGTATGTCCATTTGGTCTGCCCCCAGAATGAAAAATATAAAATGGACCTGAATCAAATCCAAAGCCTGAACCAAGATCAGCTAATATACATCATAAAGCAGATTGGCTCAGCTGAACTCACCTAGATCAGCTGAATGACAGTCAACCTACAGACCCGTGAATGAGGAGAATGACTGTTTGGTGGTCTAAGACACTGAGTTTTGGGTCTGAGTTGTGATGTAGCATTACTATGGAAATAGCTGATTGATACAGGGTCCTTACACAGAATATTTTAACTTTTTCCATATTAGAGACTGCTAATACTTCTGACAGGGAATCTGTATTCTTGACTATAAATAAAAATAAAAATAAAAATAATGATTACCATTTCATGACACCTATTAGGTTCCTGAGGCTGTTCTAAGTGTTTTATAAACATTATTTTTATTTCCTTAAAAGGCAATGCAAAACAAGTAAATTTTACAGGTGAAGAAACTGAGATTCAGAGAAGTAGAGTCCCTTGCTTAAAGACCCACAGTTAATGAGTGACAGAGCGGTGATGTAAATTCAAGTCTGTGTGATTGTAAAACCCCATGTTCTCTGCTCTTAAGCATATTCAAGTATGATGGCTCTCTTAAATTAAAAGAATAAAATGAAGAGTTCTGAAATACGAGCTGAGAAAGTATTACTGTTTATCAGCAGCCAGAAAAACTTTTCTGAATTGTCCAGGTTTCCTTAAAATGATGATGATATATGCTACTAGATTGCATGCATAGGAATGCAAACTTACAAAGTGTTATATTTTATTTAAAATTAATCATTCCCCCTTCTGAGTTCCCACTGCACATTATTCATATTGTTGCTATAGTGTAGGGTGTCTTGCATTAAATCTAGTTGTTTACATATGTACTCAGCAGACTGTGAGCTTCCCAAGAGAAGAAACCCTGTCTCATTCCACTTTCTGGATCTTTTTTTTTTTTTTTTTTTGAGACAGAGTCTCACTTTGTTTCCTGGGCTAGAGTGCCATGGCATCAGCCTAGCTCACAGCAATCTCAAACTCCTGGGCTCAAGCAATCCTCCTGCCTCAGCCTCCCGAGTAGCTGGGACTATAGGCATGTGCCACCATGCCCCGTTAATTTTTTCTCTATATATTTTTAGTTGGCCAATTAATTTCTTTCTATTTTTAGTAGAGACGGGGTCTCACTCTTGCTCAGGCTGGTTTCAAACTTCTGACCTTGAGTGATCCGCCTGCCTCAGCCTCCCAGAGTGCCACTTTCTGGGTCTTGCTAAATCCAGCACAGGGCCCACTGCACAGGAAAACTTCACAGTTTCAAATTCTCTTCTCAAAGTATAGTTTTTAATTATTTGGCATCATCTGGATACCATGTAACTGTGTTTCTCCTAAGTAGCTGGTTTACTTTATATCACGAACATTGCAAATCATGTAAGTCAAATTTCGGGAGGCTCATGAGCCCATGTAAACTACATACAAAATTTTGAAAGTGCATCATGAGATTTTTAAGGTGAAAAGATCTATATATTTCATCAGATTCTTCAAGGGACCAAGACCCAGAAAAGGTTAGGAGTCATTGAAACACTGATGGGATGTATGAGATGTATTTTTATAATCAATGAATCCCTCCTATATCTCCTTCTCTGGATATGCCCTCTCCCAGATGCTGGAGTGGTTGGCTAAATGGAGCTCAATTACTTGCGCCCACATTCATCCACAGAAATGACTGGCCTCAAGGTGGGTATCTAACCCAAGTTAGGTCAATAATTTCTCTCCAGAAGATTTGCATGGCTGGGCTCACTAACCGTGGGAAGACAAGCAGATAGGTTAAGGAGACTCAGTCCTGGTATTACCTTTTGGGGTCATTTTCAAAGTGAATGAGTAGAAGTCAGATGAAAACAGTAAGAATGAAGAGAAGAAGAAAGACACCAGATAACCACCTGGAAATAGAGTGAACTCCATTTTTGACCCTCGAGTGTTTTAGGCCTCCTCGGACCAGGATTTTTCAGAGTTTCCATTTCTTGAAATTTTTTTTAGAATTATATTTTTAAACACCCTCCTCCTCTATTTTCTTGATCTAATATAATTTGAGTGGATCTTGTTGAAAAGGACAGAGATGTAGCTCGAACAAATTTCCTTCAAGATGACTGCTACACAGGTTGGAGTTGAATTGGACTTCAAGACATGCACTTTCCTAGTTGAATTCACTCCTGACTTCATCTTATTTTTCTTTTTGATTTTATCTTTAGCGTATTATATTGTCTTATTAGCTTCCTTCATATGTTGCCTTAAAACCTCCTGGGAACAAGGCAGGGCGTGTATAGATAAGTAAATAAATTAAATATGTAATGGCATTATCTCTTCCTGGTACTAATTCAGAATTAATACTGAAAATCTTTACCTGGAACTTGGAAATGTACGACAAGAATACAGATTCTCCTTGACTTACAGTGGGGTTACTTTCTGATAAACCCATTGTAAGCTAAAATATTGTGGGACAAAACTGCATTTAATACTGTATAGCTAACATACTGACCATCCTAGCTTAGCTTAGCCTACCTGAAATGTGCTCAGACACGTACATTAGCTACAGCTGGGCAAAATCATCTGGCAGTGCAGTACACTGTGGAATATCTGTTGTTTACCCTCAGGATCACATGGCTGACTGAGAGCTACAGCTCACTGCCACTGCTCAACATCCTGAGAGAATATCATACTGCTTTCTACTGAATGCATATCACTTTTGCACCATTGTAAATTCAAACATCGTAAGTCAAGACATCTGTAATTTTACATTGATTGTCCAACTGTCAATGACTCCAAAGGGCTGCAGATGAATGTCCACAGTTGCCAGAATGGCAGTCAAGATTCTCTGTGATCTGGCCCAACTCACCTTTTCAAGTTTTATCTCCCACTGTTTCTTTTCATACACCCTACAGTATGGTCAAATTAAAAACTCATGCACCATACTTATCAGCTTTTTCTTGCTCATGCTGCTTCTTTCTACTTGAAATACCTTTCTTTTAGCAAAAGACGTTTGAAATCTATCCATCCCTCCTGTTTTGATGTAAATGTTACTCCTTTCATGCAGCCATTCCTAGTATTTCTCTTTTCTCCATTGCTATCTCCTACCTCACCCAAGATTATCCGACACCATCGCTTCTTTCTCTGAACTCCCAAAGCATCTGCTATTTGCTGCCACCCACTACTTTCAACTTACATCTCAGCTGTTCATGTATGTGAATTCCCCTACTAAACTCTGAACTTGAGCAATCAGCGTTTTCCTGCCCCAGGCACCTATGTGGCTAACACACAGTAAAAGATGAACACTTATTTAAGAGGATGTTGCATGGGGCTTTCCCTGTTGTCTGGAGAATTTTGCTGATCCTCATATTTGAGGACAATGAATGGTAAGTGTCAATTCATTGTAAAGAGAGATGATAGTCATATCTCTACAGTACCTAGCAAGAAAGAGACATATTGATTATTCAACTCTAAGCATGTCCCTCCCCCATTACCTACGTACAGTCTGTATAAGATAAAACTATAGAGATTATCAAGAGATTCTTTAGAGGGAATTGGTAAGAGCAGCATAAACTGTGTTCTTCTCAACATCACTACAACCGAATGATAGGAAGTTATAAGCACCATGCTGGGAGAGACTAGAGGTGGTGCTGAGAGGGGATATTGGCCTTGCTCACTCTTCCTCTCTTGTAATAGCAGAGGGAAAAGGGGGCAAGCTTCTCATCTGCTCTCTGATAGGTAAAGTAGAAGCCATGAAAATTAGCCAGGCTAGAGTTATCCTGGAAGGAATCTGCCCAATGGGGCAGCCTGCTGGTGCTAGAGGGCTCACCAGTAGAAGGCTCTGTGGTATGTACCACTAGGAGGCAACTGCAGAAAGGAATTCTGTGGGGTCAGTAGGAGAGAGAATCACCATGTCAGGGTGTCCTCTTGTCCAGACCAATCCACAGAAAGCTCTCAAGAACTCACTGCTGAGCCTCGCACACATTGCTTGAATGTAGATGCCTGCCTTGCTAGAGGGCATTTGATGGGAGGGAAGCACAATACCCCCATGCATGGCACTCTCACCTGCTGTGTGCTCCAAGCCATAGGCCTGATTTGATCTAGGGGAAGAAAAGCTTTGAACTGGATGAAAACATGAAATGTTAATTTATAACACATGGACTTTTCACATCTAAAGATGAGATCACTTTAATATGTGGAACTGACCAGAAAATGATCTGCCTGTGGGATGACTGAGCTTGCAGGAAAGGGAAAACAATAAGGATAACAAACAAACAAAAATAGCTGTTTCCTGCCTCTATGCTTCCCTTCACCAATCTCCTCTGATTTTAGCTCATTTACTGAACCAGTTACAGTTTGTTGAATAATAATTGGATAAAGTACTGACATTTCGATAGAACATTGTGCTTCTGGTTTATTACCCTTCTGAGGCTTTTTTCTCCTAGTGGTAATAGTGGTCCTGCCCTGAGTCATCCCAACACCCCCACAAAGCCCACTCTGAGATGCGAGGCTGAGTGTCCACCAACTGGCATGAGGCTCAACAGGCTATTGCAGTGGGAGTTAACATGGCTTCACTACTAAGAGACTCAAATCCATAACTATTACTAATATCATGGAATCAAGTGTATGAAATCCCAAAATAACTCGCTCAAGATTATATAGCAATTCTGAGGCAAACCTGGAACTACCATCCATTATTGTGGATTTCAAATGACACCGATCTACCTGTACACATTTTCTGATTCTCTTCAAATTTCCACCAATCTTAGTCTTTTCAAAAGAAGAAAAAGAGAAGAGGTGCAGTATAAGATCATTCATCTTGTAATGAGTGCTTAGTGTGCCCTGGGCTGTGATGTACACTTCACAAGCATCATTTTATCTGATACTGACAACCCTATGAGGACATTTTGCCAAAGGTCACAGAGGTAGGGAGTGGTGGAGAATGGCCACCGCCTTCACCTCCATGCTACTGCCTGCTAGCTCAGTTCTTAGAACCTCCTGGTGGTCCTTTTTCTTTTTAGCATCATTCACAAGTAAGTCATGCAAATTGTTTAAAATATAACATTATAGAAGCAATTTCATTGATTCAACATTATCCAGTCATGTGAATATTAATAACACATAGAAAAATATTTTAATGGGCTATGAATAGACATTTCAACCCTAAGAATCAAAATTAAAATTAAAGCACTTACATCTCTGATACTGATAAATTTTGCGATTGGGTTGATATAATATATGACTTCAGTATCTGTTTCATGTTTTAAGATGCTGCATGAAATTCTCAAAGTTATTAATATCCTGCATTGCCTGATGTTTTATGTGTTAGTTTTCATAACCCTTCCATTGTTGAGCAAGGAAAAAGAGACGACAATGCCATTCTTTTCCTTTGCTCTCTGGTGAAGCCTCCTTTCTCACTTATTAAGAGTTGGCATCAAGCCCTGAGTTCCTTGATAGGAAATACTGTATCAGTGTCATCTCAAAGGAAGGAAAAGAGCAATAGCTGCTGTGAGCCACACCTTGCTTTTGAGAGAATTCCACTAAAATAAAATGCTAGCATTTGTTCTCACACATCAAAGACCTAGCAAAAATCTGGTTTCATGTCAATGTGAGGCATAGCTGAATAATGGAAAGTGACCTTTGGGTTTTAAAAAATTCCTTTTCTAGATTTCTTGTTCATTTTTCTATGTACAAGACACAAAGCTACAAAGAACTCAGACTATGTTGACAATATTTTGAGGCTAAGACCTATTCATTATCAGGATAGTTTAATGCCAAGTCTGAGGATTTCAATTCCTAATTTACCCCCATCACCACTTTCAAAAAATTTATAGAAAATGCGGTTTTAGTAATTAGGGTGTATCTTTCTAAGACATTCTTTCTTGTGTGAGTATTTCTAGAATTTCATAGATAAATAAAAGTAACACAGTTTACTTTGCTAGATAGCTTACTTGTTAAACAGACCATCAAAGTAATGGCTATATCTTGCATGAGATACTGGTAATTCCCAAATAGTTGTAGTTGCTAAAAAAGAAAGAAAAAGTAAATGTAAGTGTTACTTCTGCCATTGTATTATAGCTTTGTTTTTTGCTTTTTAAAATCATTCCCAATACTCTTTTTTAAGTAGTTAAGAAGCAACTGTTATTTTTCTTCCCTTTTCAGGGAGAAAATGACTTAACCTAAAATCATTAGCATCTCTTTGAATAGAATGAGACTAGATCACTATTTTGCCAGTGTTTAGCTTAATTCCATATTAGCAACAACAGTCAGTTGGGAACCACCCTGCACATCAGTTCTGGCAGCTGTAGTCTCAGCCTGGGCAGTTGAATTCTCAACATAAGGCATTAAAGTTTAAAAGTTCCCTTGGAAATTTCAAATTTAACATTTGAAGTCAAGGTCTCAACTCATTCCACAGGTGTTACACTTTTTCTTTACTCATGGATTGAGTTTACAACATAGTTCTCTTAGAGTCCATTCACTTTCACAAACTGAACAAGGACCCCTACTCTAAGTAAGCCCATTAGGACTATGGTTCCTAACTCCATTCATGGAGACTTTGGAACTGAATTTCTGCTTTCACATTTTTTAAAGGCTGCAATAGGTTTCTCAGTGACCCTCTCAACCTCCAATTCTTTCTCTGTCTTCTTTACCATTCTTTCTCATATCTTTTTCCTTGTTTTCACCTGAGTATGGTAAAATTATATATATTCAGGATGAGATGGAGCAGGGAGAAATTTCCGATAGCAGCTTTAGTTTTCATTCTAGGAATAGCTTTCACAGAACTATGGAGAACTCTGAAAATCAGCTAGCCCAACTTCCCAGAGGCCAGATTTTGGCCAAGGACAAAACCTAATTTGGTTTCTGGATGGAGGCAGAACTTGAATCCAGGTATTCCGATTCCCATTCCAGTTCTTGTCTCTCCCCATCTCGGCGCCCTTGAGCCCTCTGCGTGGTCTTTGCAGGCAACAGCCTACTGGATGCTGCGGTGCTGTGGTCCTCTCATTCACCTCAAATCTCCCAGGAAAGCAATAAAATAATTCCCTTCATGAAGTGTTCGTTGGGCCTTTTGGATCATTTTACTGTAGAGCAAGCTGTGATTGGACTAATGAAGATTACTTTCAACCTGTACAGAGTTCTTCTATACTGCTAATTAATTTTTAAATGGTTATTATTACCATTTAATTTTAAGAGTCTTTTTTTTGGTTTTAAGGAATTGCTGATTCTTTACTTACTAATGATATGTCTAACTGCTCCATTATGGGAGGATTTTAGCATTCTAGTCCTTCAAAATTAAATTTAAAGACTTTTCTTCCTTTTTATCTCTTCTCAGTCTTTTGCCAAAAATATTCCACAGTTGGAGACTGATCCATTTCTTGCCGGATTATATTTAGGCTGCTCTAAAGCTATCTTCATACTCCAAATAAAGAAACAAGGGCTTGGAGAGGTCAAGAGTCTCAGGTTATCCAGAGAAAACAACACCCTAGAAAACTGATCCACATCTACTTATTTCTAGCTCCACATTTTGTGCACAGTTATAGTAGGTTCCCGAGTTTGCAGGCACTTATTTTGAGAAATGTCATTTATTTATAAAACATTAAATTCTGTGTAGGAGCCACGCCCTAAAGAATAAAATAGAGAGGTAAATGCAATTAGAACTGGGACAAAATGATTTTGGTTCATACCCAATAGAGCAGCAATATACTGATAAATTGGATTATGCCGTACATGGTCAAGTATTTAAATACCCCAAAGGATGAAACCAGAGCAGCTCGGCCTTCTCTGTTTAAAAAGAAATAAAAATAACTGGTTACGTATGATACATATCTCCCAGTGTCTTTTATATTCCAAAAGGAGTTAGAATTTTAATAGCCTGTTGATATACATTCACTTAATCATTAATCCAGCCTCTCATTTACTGAATCACTCACTCATTCATTCTCCTATTCAATCATTACCTTACTCATTGATTCATTGACTCACTTTTATTTAGGTTCATGAAATCCTAGCATTGTGCTGAGTCATGGAGGAGATAAAATGAATTAATTAGTCATAGTTCTTGTTTTCAACAAGCTTTCAGCAAAGTGAGATTACCGTGTGTATCATAAACACAATACGATATTATGATAAGGTACAAAATGTCAAGCGTGAGGACTTGATTGTGACCCATCACATCTTAACAACACAAGCTTCCTGGGAATCGTAGTGCATGTGCTTTAGAGGCCTTTAGAGACATAAAGCCAAAGGATGGGTGTTCTCACATTTTAGGAAGTGTGGATGTGACTCTAATATTTGAGATAAAGTGGGTTTTGTTGGCTTCATTATTCCAGGAAGAACGTGGGGTAACAATCTGAGCTGGTGTGGAGATCAAGAGATCAAGACTACAGTAAATATTGTAGCTTAAAAGGTAGATATTCCCACTTTCAAAAAATTCCACTTTAGTTGTTAATCCTTTAGTGGAGGTTTTGTTGGATGGTGGATTATGATAGGTTAAAAAGAGGACAGTGTGAGGTAGCGGTGCACGAAGGGGGCATGAGAACTCAGCAGACCCGTCCTCCTGCAGCCTCCTCATCAGGGATGAAGCAAATCTACATGCAAAGTGACCCCAGTGGAAGGGTATCTGCTCGCTCAAAGACCTTGTCAACAGAACAAGGACATGAAAAGGAAAACCTAAAAGCCAAAATACTAACCACTTTGTCTCAGGCAAGATGAGAGGGTTAGGGCGGGAGATGGGCCAGGCTGCTTTGGGCAGATGTTTGCCACCAAGCTATGAGGTGCTGTCATTTGTTTTTAACACAGAAGATGGAGCAGAGGACAAGCTGAGAAGGGGCAAGTACGGTAAACCTGGATCATTTTCCAACATCTGATATAAATATTGTGATTTCATCCTTTTTCTGCAGTTGTATGTATTTCCAGGAAAATTAAGACATCCAGATTCAAACGAAAGTGCAAAGAAAACCAGTCTAAGTAAAAGATAAAGTGTGTTTGCATGGGCCTCCAATATTACTGCTATTCCTAATTATTATGAATTTTAAGTAGTTCACACATTTATTTATGCATTCCACAAACATTCATTGAATGCTCTAATGTACCCTGCTTAGTGCTAGGCCCAGCGCTTGATACAGAAATGAGTAAGACACAGTCCTTGCCCTAAAGGACTTTAACTAAAACAGGAAGTAAATCATGGTTCAAAAGATGAAAATGAAAACCTGCTGATCCGGACCTATGCATCTGAAACTGTACCTCATAGCCGCTCTGGAGTGCTCTCTTTGGAATAAGTATGCATCAAAGATAGCAAGTGTAAAATGAGCCTAACAGAGCCGAACCATATCTAATTTTTATGAATCTACAAAATATAAAAGCAAAGAGTTTCTACCCTGAAGTCTTACTAAGCCATCTGCCACTAGAGAAATTTGACATCATTACTTGTATTCTAAAACAGTATACTGCATTCATAAACGCATTTTGCCACATGGATGAGGGAGAGCATCTGAAGTTCAAATGCCACTGCATTTTGAATAGATCAAGTAGGCACTTTGTGCAACTATCTAGGAGGTCAAACTCCCTGCAAGGTGTCCACACCCAGCTCTCCAACATTACTGCCACAATGCCCATCTGAGAAGTCTTCCAGCTCAATTGGGCTAACTGGCCCCTGTGTTCTTTAATTACAACCCAGTTTCTAAACATGGCTCTCCTACTTCCTCCACCTGGAATTCCCTCCCACCTCCTTTCTGTTTACATAAGTCCTAGCCATTCCTCAAGTTGCAACATCCCTGCTAAAACCTTCCCTTTTGGCTTGAATTCTCACACTCCACCAGAACCTTTAGTGCATTGTTTGGATGTTAATTTATTTAAAGCAAATCTATTGAGTACCTTTCAATCATCAAGTATATGATTCTGTGTGATGTGGGAGATATATTTATATATCTCCTTTCCTGGAATATAAGTCCTCCAGGGCAAGGCTCTGTCTATTCTTTATTCACCACGTTTCCAAGCACAACATTTATAAAGAACTCTGTGAGTTGTATTGATGATGAAAAGCATGAAATAGGAGGAGAGTCCAGAGCACTATCATTGTGTAGTCACCATGACCCCATCCAAGGTTAAGACAATAGAGATAGTAAGCAAAGGGCTTGGAGAGACTCTGCCAAGACAAATCAGTAAAACATGATGCCTGTTTGATTATGAAGAAGAGGAAAAATTAAAAGTACTCTGAGGTTCTGAACCTCAATGGCTGACTCTAAGGACCAAATTGTCCTCAGAAGCAGGGAACATGAGAGTTGGGAAGAGGAGCTTCTTTGGAGGCAAGGGAAGTAATGATGTTTGAGGATATTGAAGGACATATGTGCAGACACCCAGAACCAGACAATGAGCCCGTCGGTCAGGGAGCCGTGTGAAGCTATCTTGTTGATAATGCATCCACGGACATTGAACTTCAGGCTGGCACCTTCAGCTTAGTGATTCCTGCCAGTAACCTGTTCATTCTGATGCACTAAAGGACATGCTGGAGAACTTCATGGTTGTCTTTTTCGTATAAACATCAACATTTGGTGATGCTTTTCAGACCTTTGGCCATGAAGATGCCCAGAAGTTACCCCAAAGTGCTATAGGAAACAAGAGTGGGATGAGATTTATGAATAAAATATAAAAGCAAATGTTTTATACTTAACTACATTTAAAATATAAGTAGAGATAAAACATCTCTTAATCCTTTTCCTTTCCTTGACCATTGCCAATCCGTTGTAATATCTTCTGTGTAAACATTTTGGGTATTCACTAATTTTCATTTTGGAGACATATGAGAGTACTTGGGGAGGCTATCTAATGGAGTGTTCCCTTTCTGCTTCCTCACTCATCCCAAACTCCAAAGAGAAATGCTCCAGGAAACATCCAAATAAAGGAGAGAAGGAGTAAGAAATGCAATTGATGTTTAAATATCAAGTCAAGCTTTCAACTGCCCACAAAACACACTCACCTATCCTTTAAAGCTCAGCAAGTCACCTTTCTGCAGCTTTTATAAGCATTCCCAAGCAGTACTAATGGCCCCCTTATTCGGTGCTCCAATAGCACTTCACCCATACCTCTGTCATGGCATTCATTACCTTAAGTTATAGTTGAATCGTGTCTGTCTCCAGAACCAGACATGAGCCGGTCGGTCATGGGGGTGGAAGGGGGAGAAGCGGCTTACCTGATGAGATGAGGCACACACTCGATGTTGGCTGTTTTAGAGGTGAAAGGGGATGCCACAGATGCTTCCTGCTCTGACAGCGAGATGCCCACATGAGCCATTTTCAAAGCCTGGAATGATAAATCCATGTTACACCCATGACTCCTCAGGCAGGCTTTAACTCTTCAAACACCAAAAGACTATGCTTCATATTATACACTGTACCCTTCCAGTCGTGGGTCTCTGTTTATGCTGTCCCTGCACCTGGAATACCCTCCCTCCCCTGATCCACAAAGTCACCAACTAAAGAGGCACCAACTAACAGTAATCCAGAGGTAGCAGAGTGGGGTGTGTGTGTATGTGTGTATGTGCATGTATGTGCACTGCCTGTGGGCGGTGTAGATGTGGTAAGGAAATGGAAGCACTCATTCCAAAAGGCTATTAAAAAGATGACAGAATTTGATGGACATTGGTTGGGGACTTTCATTCACCCTCTCACTTCTTACACTTAGCAGGCCATCCTCATGAACAATGGGGAAAGAGATCTAATCCCCACCTTCCCCCAGTCTGCCTGATCCAGCCATCCAACTAACTGCTGGGATGCAGAATGGAACATATAGCATCTTCACTGGAGACATCAGAGACTCCTTCCATCATATGTGTTGCCTCATAGAAATAAGGTCTAAGTCATGTCTCATCGAGACTAAAATCTCTCCAGAGCGTGCACAGAGGACTCTGGTCAATGGGCAGGCCAGCACGCCTCTAATCCTACAGGAATTGTGTGGACATAAAAGGAGATTTTGTGTATCGGTAGTTATGTAGAACTATTCTAATAGAAAGTGCCTGGCACCATGGCCAGTACATACCAGATTCATGTTCAGTAAATATTAGGACATTTCCTTCTTCCTCTTTTCTACTTCAATATTTTTTATCTCTATTATATAACTTATGACCATCTACTTTCTCTTAGGGTTAGTTTTATGTGTGATTCTCTCCCCCGTAAAACAATAAACTCTTTAGAGACTGTGTCATTTTTAGCATTTGATGTCTTTGTTTTGTTCTAAATTCCACATAATTAATGAAAATGGGTCCTCATTCTAGATTTGAAAGAATAGACTAACAACTAGCTTTTTCTCATGAAGCATAAGGCAGAAAAATTCTTAAGAAATCTCTAATTATAAATATAATTTTTCACAGAAATTTGGTAAAATATATTTGAGGAAAGTAAAACAAATACCCAGATCTTAAATATCTATTAAGTGTTAGAAACACAAAGCAATCTTCCTTAATTCTTGTTCCATAAATTTGCTACTAAAATATTTCCTTACATACATAATCCTCAAGGTAGACCATTGTGTTTCCATCATATCTTTAAAACTCAGAATATAAAACATGCACTACCCTTCTATTGTGTATGATAAATAATTTGCTGAGAATCATTTTATTCAATTTTTGCTATGGTATAAAATAACCGAATAGTTGGGTCTAGGATTTGACCGAGGGTAAGAGTTTTGGGGTATAGCCAGCTTTTAAAAACTAACCAGGGAGAGAAAGTCTGGCAGGAACAAATACAATTTACACATAATTCAAAACTTTAATCATCGGTTTCAAACTTTTTCTTGACTATGACTTTACCATCTGTGTGACCTCAGGCAAAAAATATTCGCTTCCCTGAGACTTCATTTCCTTATTGATAACATGAAAAATTTAAACCAGCTATTCCTGTAAAGTTCCTTTTGGGCCTGAAATATGGAAGCCTAAGTAGCCTTCCCTTGTCTTTGTTGTTCTACAAATTGCCAGAAAACATCTGAAGTGACTCATCTCACTCTACTCTCCACTTCCACCCCGCACTCAGGTCAAGGTGGATATAAACAGCAAAATGATCAAGTGGAAGGATAAAGAGACAGCCCCAGGGGACTGCAGGGTCCTCAAGAGGGATATTAGTGAGCTGCCTGCATTAGCAGAAGTCATTTCTACTCACCCCACAGTCATTAGCTCCATCTCCACACATGCCCACATAGTAACTGCAGGGGAAGGAATGAAAAAATAATAGCTTAACACCTTACTTGAATAATTTCCATCATAACCGACTCACATGCGTGCGTGTGTGTGTGTGTGTGTGTTTGTGTCCCCTGAACACAGGTGGAATCAGGCTAAAGGAAAATGTCTTAAAGAGACATATTCCCAGAAGAAAAAGGCATTTGCATTATTTAAATTGTTTCAATCAGTCACATGAAAACGGTAGTGATCCTGCCAAAGACATTGGCAAAGACAGTGATCACACACTTCAAAAGAAATCCTGTTTGATTATATGCACTAAGGCCAAGCTCACAAGTATGCAGTCATGATGATAGCACTTCCCACACAACCTAATGCAGTGATCATAACCTAATCCAGCTGGGTTTTTGTTGCTAACTGCCACTGAGAGTTTAGATTTCAGATACTGGGGTGAGAAACGTTTGGGAAATAGTTTAACAGATATAACTGGAGACATATACTCATATTCTTGATGCATCTCAGAGTGAAAATGAGAAAACAGGCTTCCCGTCTACATTAGTTTAGTATGTAAACACAGTATAAATAGAAGAGTAAAAAATTAAAGCTGCTGCCAAGAAAAGGAATTTCAGATGCAAGACACTGTCTTCTATTAATTATAAGTAAACCATATGCATTAGGTATTGACTAATGACAATGCTATTAAAAATTCAGCTGTATTTTTCTAAAAATAGATAAAATTATAAAATCAATAAGGGGTAAAAAATTAAGTTGTCTTAGAATTTTCTTATTATCTGTTGATACATAAGAAATGACCATTATAGGTATAAATGGTCCAATGTAAACAAATTCATATAGCTCAAGCTAACTTTGGGCTAGTGTAGATGAACATCATCTTGTAAATACTCACATGGACATGTAATGACTACCCACAATTGTTAGCAAAAGGCTTCCATTCTTCAGGCTTAAGGCACATATCTAGTCTCTAAATCACACCAGGAATATTAAATTTTCAAGTGTTTCCTGAATTCAGAAACAGAATTTGGACCTTACCCACATTGTTGATGACAAAAGCATGAAGAGAAAGATTGGGAAATGGAGAGAAGACAGTTTATTCTGAGAGAGCGTGTTTCTTCCTGAATTGATTTTTCCTTAGGGAAATATAGTTTTTCAAAATGAGATATTCTCAGGCATTTGAAAGGGGTAAAATTATTTTCTTCAGCCAATGTCATATAATAATCATGTGAATGAAATAGTCATTTTAGACAGTGGTTACTTACCCAGCCTCAGGCATTATGGGAATTAATAGGTAATTTTTGAGACTTCCCTATGAATGCTTGCATAAAAAAAAATAAAAATAAAATGAAAGGAAATCTCCTGATTTCATCTATTACCCATAAGCAATAATCTAAAGTTTCTCTACTCTATGTTTCTTTCTACTTTCTAGAATCTGTGGCTCAAAACTGTAACATTCCCAGCAAATAGTAGGTAGATCTGGTCTCAAGAAGAACCATTTCACTCCAGTGTGACTTGGTCATATGTATTTTTGAAGAAGGTAGGAAAGGATTTTCCCTTCACTTTGGTCTCTATATCTAATCCTTGCCAGGGTCAGATACAGTGAAAATGCCATCACACCTCTTGCTAAAAGGACCAGAAATTACCGACATATCTTCTAGTGCAGTAGTCACCAACCTTTTGACCAGGGAGCATTCTCATGGAAGACAATTTTTCCAATGACCGGGAAAGGGCAGGGGGATAGTTTGGGGATGATTCAAGTGCATTACATTTATTGAGCATTTTATTTCTATTATTATTACATTGTAATATATAATGAAATAATTATACAACTCACCATAGGTTGGGGACTCCTATTCTAATGGATCAACCTGTAATAATTCCAGGTGATAATTGACACATTTCCCCATTTTTCTGATTCTAAGATATAGAACACATCCCACTATTTTTTCTATATCCAAGCATGGGATCTTTCTCAAAGACATGCTTTATGTATCACAGAACAAATGCTTTTTGGGATAGGCAGTCTAATGGCCCCCAGTGATCCCCACCTCCTGGTAGTCATGCCCTTGTGTTATCCACTCCCTTGGGTGTGGGTTGGACCTAGCTCCTAATGAAGAGAATATAGCAAAAGTGATGAGGATATTGAGATTAGGATATTAAAAAAGTGACATCCATCTCTCTCTCTCTCTCTCTTTCTCTCTCTGTTTCTATCTCTCTCTATTTCTATCTCTCTCTATCTCTGGTTCTTCTTGATTGCTCACTCATATGTAAGCCAACTGTCACATTGTGAGCTTCCCTATGAATGGCCCATGTCACAAGGGACTGAGGGTGGCTACTGTCCACCAGCCCATGAAAAACTGAGGGTCCTAGTCCAACAGCTCACAAGGTACTGAATCCATACAACATGTGAGTGCGGATGGTGGAAGATCCTTTCCCCACTGAAGTACTGAGATGACTACAGTCCTGGCCAACACCTGATTACATCTTTGTGAGAGACCTTGAGCCAGAAGACTCAGCTAAGCCACAACTGGATTTCTGACTCACAGAAAGATAAAATAGTAAATGGGGTCATTCTAAGCCACTAAGGTGTTGGGTAATTTATTATATAGCAATAGGTAACAAATATAGTCCTCTATTTCATGCAATAACACCTACTTTAATTTCTGAAATTCTTCAACAAGGCTTGATTTCTGCCCAGGAGACATTCTTGCAAAAATGGTTCCATTCACCAGAATCTAAAGAGGAAAACAACCATTGCAATAAGATTAGGAAGAGGAAAGCTTTTAAAATAAAAGCGGACTGTTTTGTGAGTCAGCCTCTCCCTGAAAGCTACCAACTTATGTCAGGCTAAGGGCTAGTCCCCTTCCTTTCTGGATTCTTAAATTACAGCAGGAAGAAATACAGGCCCCATCGTTTATTTTAAAAATCATCGAAAAATTCTTCCTGAATACTGATTTAATATAGAATTGGGTGGTATGTCATTAGACCAAATATCAGGAAAGGAAATAAGGAGATTCAATGCTTTAATATCGAACTTTCACTTTCACTCGAACTTTAATATCGAACTTTCACTCAATTATCGAACTATAATTGAGTCCTCCATTATAACTATTACTTTTGTCCAGACCATTTTTCCAAGATGGGGGTGACCTCCAATTAATAATAATACAGTAACTAAGAAGCAGCAGAGCATATGGAGTGAAAATGCTTAAGGAAATAAAAGTTATTTCTATTAAACAGTCTCTATAATTGCAGCACAGGCAGAGGCAAGAGCAACAGACTGGGAGATAAAAAACAAAAGGTTCTATTCCCAGCTGTGCCATGACTCGCTGTGCAAACCTTAGACATGATTTAACCCCTCTGAGTCTCAGCTTCCCCATCTCTACAATGAGAAACTGGACTAAGAGCTTTCTAGAAGCCTTTGGGGTCGAGATTCTCTGGTCCTTGACTGGTAAAATGACAGAATGTTTAAGACACTGCTAACAGATGGTTGCTGCCCTCAGCTTGTGCTCCATTAATCTCCTCCACATTGACAACACAACCCTGCACAGCACTATTTTTAAAATAGGACACACAGAGGACAAGATAACAAATGATTTTGAAAATAAATGATGGGGCCTATATTTCCTCTTGCTGTAATTTAAGAATCTAGACAGGAAAGGGACTAGACCTTAGCCCGACATGAGTTGGTAGCTTTCAGAGACAGGCTGACTCACAAAACAGGCAGCACGTTTGGAAATATCTGGAGATTCTCTGGAGTGGGGGTGGGGGGAAACGAAGGAGTGTGGGTGAGATTGCACTAGCCACAGGGGCGAGAGAATGTACCAGAACTCAAGATCTGAAGGGAAGGCTGTGTGTATGCGCAGGACTAGGTAGGTGTGGGAAGGGCTGGGATACTTCTGCGGGAGCAGCGCCCCTTTGAGGGTGTTTACTCTCTAACTCTGAGACAACCTTAGTGATCATCACTATCATTACTCTCTTTCCCCTATTTGCCTCACTAATTTGAGGAGCAAAATAAAATGCTTCATTTCTCCTGTACTCACTTTTGGAAGCAAACTGTTGAAATGCTGAAATATGACTTGGTATGATTTCCCGCTCATTGCAAAATGGTAACAGCTCCCTCTTCTCCCATCAGGTACTGAGCTGTTTCCAATGTTAATGTAGGTTTCCTAAAATCAAAAAGGCATTATTTCTACATTGGCTCTTTTTTTTTCTTTTTTTGTGACCTCGTTTGGAAATATATTTCTACATTGGCTCTTAAGGAATGTCTCTGCTTTCTTCTGTTTTATGGAAGGAAGTGTATTCATGTTGCATAGCAGTGTAAGGGTCAACAAAAACCTAATGTGTAATTCGCCCATGGAACTTTAACTCGCAGGAAGAAAACACTCAAAATGTGTCCTCCCCCAACCCCCAGTTATATAAGCATATGGTACTTTGATAACATAGTACTCTGGATCCTGTCCTGGGAGACAATATGTGTGATGTCAGTCTACTGAAGCAATCTACCTGTTCCAAGGTCCCAATTAGTGAGTACAAGAAAGAACAGGAACATTCTTCCCTCTACTTCCTTCTCCTCATGCAACTTTATATTTTCTAAGATCTCTTACCATAATTTGTTAAAAAATCATGCCCCAATTTCTCCACTGTAAAGTAGTCAGACTCTTTCTTCAGTGCCTAACTCCTTTTAGCACCTGACCTCTGACCTCTGTTGTGACTCTACTTCAACAGGTAACCCCTTCTCTCAGGGGCCCCAAACCTTTTCCACACCCTATATTCCGTTGCACCAGCGCTACTCCTTTTCCAAAACCCTTTCGCTCCTATATTTCACCTGTCAAGGTATCCCTCTGGCTTGGTACACGATGAATGCCTGTGCATTCATTATGTCAGTAGCTGATAATGGTTTTTCATAGAACATTTCTCAGAGAGCCTTACATTTGTGTAGGACTCTGAATTCAAATAGTATAGGAGATGAGAAAAATTTATTTATTAGAGGAATTCATCTCAAGGAAAGTGTTGTATTTGGAAGAAAAAAATTTTGCTATGCTGAATTGGGACGCAAGATGAGCCCCCCCACCATCCACTTCCAATTACAAAACACCCAACAAAAGACATGTTCTAAAGTATCACACATGAGACAAGGGCAGGAATTCCTTTTGCTTGTACTAGGAAGGTGGGGAGAAAAGCATGGTGGGGGGAGCCAGAGAGGAGGAGGAAGGCCTGAGACTGTGATGCAGGCTGTCTCAGTGATGACCAAAACTTCAGTAAAGGTATTAAACTCACGAGTGAGTAGTGTGAGTGGACTGTTTGTTAAAATGAGAGAAGGACCTGAGTCCTTCATGCAGTGAAATTCAGGTAGCATGCATCGAAGCAAAAGCAAGTGGGTTCACAAGGACATAAGCTGGAAGCATAGAGAGAGCTGTCACCTTTTACAGATAGCCCCTACAATTGGAGTTTGAGCCAAGTAAACCCACTTCTTTCCAGGGCAGGAGCAGGGCCACTTTGTATACTGGTACCATTTGTGTACTTCACAAAGACTTCTGACTGCACAAAGACTCACTCAATACTTTACAACCTGAAAGGCTGGTCAGCCTGGAAGAAAGGAGCATTTTTGTAATTCATCACCTGGAGGGCCATCTCTTTGAGTTCACACAAAAGGATAGATGCTACCTTTAGTAATGGAATATGAGGCTATAGCCCATTCTTATCATATGAAAGAGCTATTCTGCCACAAGGGCACAGGAAGCTTACTGTCTAGAGAAGCCCAACACCTGCTAACTACATGGCACAGGCATAGTACAATCTAAATGCCCATGGATTTGTATGGAATAGAACAGACCTGACTCTGGTTTCCTGCTCACAATTTACCAGCTTTTGTAGTGGGAAAGCTAGCTTCTCTGAGCCTGTTTTCTCATTTGCAAAATTAATAGTTTGCCCAATTGCATAGGATTATTGTAAAGATCAAATGGAAAATATGGATATAAATCAGTAGTTCTCAGCTATGAATGCACATTGGAATCACTGGGAAAAGTGGCTGATGCCTGCTCCCATCCCAGGGGGTCAGATTTAATTGATACAGCCTGCAGTGGGAAGCTTAAAACTCTCCCAAGTGATTTTAATATGCAGCTAGGGCTGAGAAGCAAAGCATAGTGGAAATGTTTTTTGAACTACAAAACTCTGGACAGATGTGAGGAATTATTACTCTAATGACTTTGAGAGCCAAGAGAAGGCTGTGCGGTGCCAGGGCTGTATTCCACGAGCCCAGACCTATGGAGGGGCCTTGTAACATTTGCTCACATTCCTCCCAGGTCCAGTCTCTTGGTTCTCTACCAGCCGCCAGGTCACAGAGGCAGGAGCAAACTCTTCTGGTTCATTGGCTTCCACAATGATCACTTGGCTGCCTTGAGGAATCATTTCGGAATTCTTTGCAACAGTAATGGCCGTTTGAAGGTTGTCACCTATAAGACAAAGAAACTTTACTTGCTTTATGTACAAACCTCTTCTCAGCAGCCAGAATTGAACTCTTCCTCTTCCGCTTTGCTGACACTCTTTGGGAGCATTTATTGCTTTCTGCCTTATTTTATAGCGATTTATTTTCCCCTCCACCAAGACTGTCTGCCCCTAGTGGGCAAGCACTATGTTTCTGCCTCCCTCCCATAATAGTTAGCATCATCATGCCCTGTCCATTTCGTATTTCCAAAACATTTGTGAATGAATAAGGAAATGTTTAAGCACTTATGACAAATGCTCAGGAGACACACAGCTCTTAGTGGTGAACAAGCTATGATCCCAATCTCATAGCATAAAACCATTCTTGGGATCTGATTCCAGTTAAGCAGAGGAGAGAACACTTAGGGCCAGGCCATGCTTGGCTCTGATGGTCATACACCAGCTTGGCCCTACTGCCTGGAGGACTGTCAGCCAGAGCCTCACATCCTCTGCACAGAGGTCCCATTGGGATGCCTGATGAGAGCATAGCTGTTCTTGTGTTGAAACAGTTACTGTGAGCCTGTTAGTACTGCGCAGATCCTGGGTAAGACAAGTAGGCCTTAGACAAAGAGAATGAGTTGTGGTCCCTGCCTCCAAATCTCCTCGTCCTGCTTGGGGAACTACACCTACTCTTAAGTAAATAGACCACAGGGTAAGAAACTCCACAGCAGAACATTTTCCTTTCTGCCTCAGTCACGTGAATTCACTCAGCTCACATGTCTTTCTCTGATGCCTGGGATACAATGAACTTTTCAGGTCTTTAGAAACAAACATGTACCTGTAATCATCACAGTCCTGATGCGGGCCTCACTCAGTTCCTTCAAGACTGCTTTGGTTTCCTTTTTCAGGCGATTCTCCATTATGAGCAGTCCCAGGAATGTGAGCTCTGACTCCACTTTCTCTCTTTGGATTCAGGAGAAAAATCAATATTAAATCCTATCTATGTAGTCTCAACAGTTGGATTTCTTCTTTTTAAAAGTCTGAGTTTTAGTATAATACAGGCACATGTTTAAAACATCAAAAAGAACCTGAGAGCTTATAATGAAAACCAATAGTCTATGTCTCCCCATCACCTCACCCTTCTACTCCCCAGAGGCAACCACTTCTAAATCTTTTAGGTGCTTTTCCCAGTTTTCAATTCCATTTAAAAAAAAATAATATGCTTATCTTCCAACTCTTTTGTTAGTTTTTAAATATTATGTTAATCATATATATTTTTTAATTTCCAAGAGCTTTCTCTCTCTCTTTTTTGACCTTGCAATAATTCCAGTTTATTTGATATTTATGGTGTCAGTCAGCCAAGGCTCTGAAGAGTTCTCAGAATTTGAAGTTGGAGGCTTGGAGTCTAACTGGGTTACATTAGTTATATAGGACCGCTCCTCCGAAATGGACTAAGTCTTGGGTGGCTTTTAAAAAGTAAATTTGTGAGCCAAAGGCTGTTTCTTGATCTTTCATTGTTCATTTTTCTGTGCAGAGTAGGGTTAAGAATGCAGGGAGAGAAATGGGGAGGACAGACTTAAGGATCTAACTTCTCTGCATACTATCAGTTAATCCTGTGTTCAGCGTTGAGTCTCATCTCCACCTTCCATAGTACATGACATATCTGAGTCTCAGCCTCTCTGGGGCTCTACAGAGAAAACCGGCTTTCCTGTTGCCATTTCTCTCTCTGGCTCACGCAGGGGTCCTCAAACTTTTTAAACAGGGGGCCAGTTCACTGTCCCTCAGACTGTTGGAGGGCCGTTGGAGAGTGCGGCGCACATTCCACACATGTTCACTGTGGGCCCGGGATGAGTCGGCTGCTAAGCAGGACAGGCAGCGGCGGCAAAATCACCCGGTGGGCCGGATAAATGTCCTCGTGGGCCGCATGTGGCCCACAGGCTGTAGTTTGAGGACTCCTTGGTTTCTTCTGTCCCGCTGCTTCAGCTACCACTCCTCCAGCAAGTTTACATCGAACAGAACTGTGTCAAAATCTCCGAACTGCACCTATCACTTCCATAGTTTCCTTTGATGTTGTTTCTATACTAACATGTCAGTGGGATTGGGGAGGGAGAGGAAGTAAACATGTGGTCAGTAAACCTTGTTTAAAAGAAAGATCAGAGTTGGAGTTCTTGATGAGAAATGTAATTGAAACTTGGATGGAAACACAATGAAGTAACAGCTCTCTGGAACAGAGTACAAATGGCTCCATCATTTGTTCAAAACCTCATTTACTAAATAACTACTTTGTTTTAGCTCTTGTATTAAGTACTTGGTAAATACACAAATAATCAGATATGAATCCTGCCTTAGTGATCTCAAAGAATATTACAAAAAATAAAATTTATCTTAATATGGAATTCATTAAATGCTCTTCACATCATTTAACTTCATTACTTTCTATTATAAATTGGATTAATATTTTCTCATTAACTAAAACCGAAAGGAAGATCTGAAAATCTTCTCACTAGTTTATTCTAGTTTTCTTGTTAGTTTCACAAAGCATTTTATTTTATTTTTAACAGCTTTATTGAAGTATAATTGTTATATAAAAACTGTATATATTAATGTATGTAATTTGATGGATTTGAACAATATACATAAACCTGTGAAACCATCACCATAATCAAAGAAACAAATATATCCAACGGCTCAAAAAGTTTCTTCCTGCTCCTGTTTTCTTGTTTTGTTTTGTGTGTGAGGGGATGGTGGTGGTAGTAGAAACACTTCTCTAGACCTTATTTATATTGCATAACTGAAAGTTTGTAACATTAAACAACTTCCCATTTCCTCCTCTCCCTAGCTCTTGGTAACCATCATTCTATTCTCTACTTCTATGAGTTTGACTATTTTAGATACTTCATATAAGTGGAATCATACAGTATTTGTTCTTCTATGACTGGCTTATTTCCATTTAGCATAATGTCCTGCAGGTTCATCCATATTGTCTCATAGGACAGGATTTCTTTGTTTTTAAAGGCTGAATAACATTCCACTCTATGTATGTACCACATTTTCTTTATCCATTGATGATCATTCAAATTGTTTCCATATCTTGGCTATTGTGAATAGTGCTGTATGAACAGGGGAGTGCAGAGAACTCTTAGATCCCAATTTCAATTCTTTTGGACAAATACCCCAAAGTAGGATTACTAGATCATATGGTCATTCCATTTTTAATTTTTAGAAGCAACTCCACACTGTTTTCCATAGTAGTTGTACCATTTTACATTCCTACCAACACTGTACAAGGGTTCCAGTTTCTCTATATCCTCATCCACATTCATACTCTTTTGTGTTTTTTTGGAATAACTATCCTAATAGGTGTGAGGTGATCTCATTGTGGTTTTGATTTGCATTTCCCTGATGATTAGTGAAGTTGAGCACCTTTTCATATACCTGTTGTTCATTTGCAGGTATTCTTTGGAGAAATGTCTGTTCAGGTCCTTTGCTCATTTATTATTGGGCTATTTATTTATTTATTTGCTGTTGAGTTGTGTTCCTTATACATTTCAGATATTAATTCCTTGTCAGATGTATGGTTTGAAAATATTTTCTCCCATTTTATAAGTTGCTACTTTATTCTATTGATTGTTTTATTTGCTGTGCAGAAGCTTCTTAGTTTAATATCCACATGCAAAAAAAAAATGAAATTTAACTCTTATGCCCCATACACAAAAATCAAATCAAAGTAAATTAAAGACTTAAACATAAGACCTGAAACCATGAAACTCTTAGAGGAAAACATAGTTGAAAATCTTGACACTGATCTTGGCAATGATTTGTTGGATATGACACCAAAAGCACAAGCAATGAAAGCAAAAATAGACAAATTTTTTTTGTTTCTATTTTACTTATGACTTTTTTTCCCATTTACTGCTTCAGGCACTTTGGCCTCTTGTTTCTACAACATTCCCAGGAAAGCTTGTGTCAGGGCTCTGTACCGACTACCCCATCCTCTGCAATGCTCTTCCCTGGATAGCCATGCCTTGCTCTCTTATGTTACTCAGATCTTTTTTCAAATGTCACTACTTAGAGGATTTCTCTGCTCACCCCATACAAAATGGGGTTCTCTGTTTTTTTTAATTCTTTTAACCTGCTTTATTTTTCCCCCTTAGGGCATTTAAGAACCATTAGTAAGACAATATTTCATAAATTTATTTTATTATATATTTCCCCTAATTAAGGTATAAGATTCATGAGGGCAAGAATTTTATTTTATTTACTTTTGAATGAATCCTCAGTTCCTTAAGTATATAACACACAATAAAGTTCAATAGAAATTTACTAAACCAGTGAAGGGGTGAATCTTGATGAAGTATGTCTTCTGGTTTTTTAATATCCTTTTTTTATTTCAATAGATTTAGGGATTACAAGTGGGCTTTTGCTGCATGAATAAATTTTATAATGCTGAAGTCAGGGCTTTTAGTTAACTGATCACCTGAATAGTATACATTATATCTGATAGATAATTTTTGAACCCTCACTCACTCCCACTCTCCCCCCTTCTGAGTCTCCAAAGTCCATTATACCACTCTGTATGACATGTATGCCCATTGTTTAGCTCCCACTTATATGTGAGTACATGTAGTATTTGTTTTTCCATTCCTGAGATACATTACTTAGGATAATAGCCTTCAGTTCCATCCAAGTTGCTGCAAAAGACATTTCATTTTTTATGGTCGAATAATAATCCATGGTATGTGTGTGTGTATTTTCTTTACCCATTCATCTGTTGCTGGGCACCTAGGTTGATTCCATATCTTTGCAAATGTAAATTATGCTGCAATAAACATGTGAGTGCATGTGTCTTTTTGATAAAATGACTTCTTTTCTTTTGGGTAGATCCCCAGTAGTGAGATTACTGGATCAAATGGTAGGTTTACTTAAAAGTTCTTTGAGGAATCTCCATATAGTTTTCCATAGAAGTTGTACTAATTCACATTAAACGATAGTTGATGATGCAAACAATGTGAAAAGGGAACACTTATACAGTGTTGGTGGTTATGTCTTCTGTTTTTTAGTTTGGGGTGATCTTTTCTAGGTCAAGAAAGTCTTCTACTTCCCCTTTATGACTCCAAATTCTTAGAAGTTTTAAATTTTACCAATTGGAAAACTTTACTAAATATAACTTGATTTGATTCTAAGAAAAATCAAAACCCTATCTCTTTACCCTCTTTGAAAATAGTAACTAAATTCTCAAAAGCATTACCTGATGTTCTCTGAGAAAACCTGGGATGTTTGGAAATCTAGCACATTTTATCTTTGTTTTCTTATTCTGTTATATTTCTAATAATCTTTATCCCACTAGAGGCTCTTAAATGAGAACACAGGTGCATTTGTGTGTGGCATCTGGGTGAGAGATGCTGCACTCCATCACTAGCTACATAAATCTTTCCTCCACACATGACCTTAACATTCATTATTCAAATTTGTGTTTGAAAAATTACAATATCCTGTGTGTCCTGGGCTTTATACTTGTTCAAGAATAGCTAACACCTGAAATGTTTAATATGAGAATGCCATTCATATATTTCAAACCAAGCTTTGTGATTCTGTTTTGAAGATTAAAATGTTATGGCTGAAAGGTTCCTTAGAGATCAGCCAATCCTACATTTTATAGATGGAGAAATAGGCACAGAATAAGGACAGAGCAGTGATTACTAATTACCTTGGAGATGATAGACTTACATTGTAAATAATAATGTTAAACCAAGGATATCAGTATCTTATATGGAGGATCTAACTGTATATAAATGAGGATCTTTCTATCAGCAACACAAATTAAACATGAATAATATATAGATTATCTGTTATTCAATTTTCCACAGTATTTTCTACCCTTTTTAATAATTTTAAAATTACCTTTAAAAACTGAAGAATATCAGAATAAAAAATAAAAAATAATTTATAGATTACCCTCTAATGAGGGCAATTTATCCCCTTAATGTAATTAAGAATACTGCATTTTATTTCTTACAAGGAATTAAATTTGTACTCAATTTGTATTGAGCCCTGAAAAAACTCATGTCTAAAGCATTCTGAAAACTTTTCCAAGTGCCAAGTGTTTCCTTCTCTCAACTTCTCTACATGTGAGACACCCAAGTCAGTCAGCCATATAATGCTCAGAGGATGAAGGAGAGTCAGTTGTTTCTGGTGGGATGAGAGCTGAGATAGTGCATGATACAGTGCACGGCAGAAATAACACACCAGCATCTGGGAGTCACAAGATCTCAACTGCCATCCTTTTTCTGCCATCAGCCAGCCTTGTGACCTGAACAAGTCCTACCCAGTCTCACCCACAATTGCCCATCTCCAAATCAGTGGACGGGATGAGTTTGATTCTCAATCTCCAAGAGTCTTCCTGATGATTTGAGATGTTCATCTGCCCATCTCCAGGGCTTATTCACTTCATGGATGCAGAGTCTGCCCTAGGGCTGACTTTTGGGTTCCTTACCTGGCCAAGCACTCTACTTCTAACAGCTTCCGCATTTTCAAGACTTTATGGGCAAGGGCAATGACACGGAAGCCTTGTACTGTGTAATTCCTCATCTCCTGTGTGAAATTCCTGGGCACTGTCAGGAAAGAGGGAAGATGTGAGTGTATGGTCATGTTGAAGACTGGCCAGCTCTTAAACAAGAGTCCAGGATGCAGTCCTGGTGCCTTGTCCTACCTTTCACTCCATAAAAGTGCTTTAATAGAAAACTTGCAGGTTCAGTCAAAAGGCACAGATAACTTCATCAGTATATTCCTATTACTTTTATGGAAAAGAATGCCAAAGATATGCTGGTCAGCAACTGTGCTACAGACTGAATGTGTCCTCCCAAAATTCACATGTTGAAGACTAATTCTTCATGTGATAGTATTTGGATGTGAGACATTTTGGGGAGATAATTAGGTCATGAGAATGGAGCCCCCATGAATAGAATTAAAGCTCTAAGAGGGCATAAGAGGTGATCTTTCTACTGTGTGAGGATACAGGAAGAAGGTGGCCATCTGCAAACCGAAAAGCCCTCACCAGGAATAGAATTGGCCAGCACCTTGATCTTGGACTTTCTAGCCTCTAGAACTGTGAGAAATAAATTTCAGTTATTTAAGCCACACAGTTTATGATATTTTGTTATAATAGCCCAAGCTGACTAAGACAAACTGAGCACCAGATACACTGATGGGGTTCAGTAAGGACAGACCTCAAGACTATACGTATTTGGAAAAACAATGAAAGAAACAGCTGGTTTTGTAGATCAGGGGTTGACAAACTATGGTGCACAGGCCAAATCTGGCCCACTGCTTGTTTTTGTAAATAAAGTTTTATTAGCACAAAGTCATGCTCATTTATTTATTTATTATCCATGGCTGTTTTGGGGCATCAATGGCAGGGTTGAGTAGTTAAGAGATATGGTGTGGCAGGCAGAAGCCTGAAATGAACACTATCTGGTTCTTTACAGAAAAGTTTGCCAACCCCTGCTTTAGGTGATAGATGACATAATGCCAACGTTTGTATATTTTGGCGTGGTAATCATAATTATGTTTAGATATTATAAAACTTTTATGGCTTATCATGTGCCTAGAAAGGTATTAGAAGGAAGCACAGCACAATGGGAAGTGTACTGGCTTAGGTGGCAAACCAAGTTCTAGTCTCCACTCTGCTCCCAACTAGCTCTCTGATTCTGGTCATGTTAAGTCTTTCTTCTGCCTTCAGTTTCTCATTTATAAAATGAGAAGGTTGCAGATCTCTATGTTCCCATTCATCTCAGACTTGCTGTAATTCTAAAATATTCCTAAAGATGGGGATCTAATTTCAAGAAAGCTCCTAGCTCTCCATTTCTTAAATATGGGGGTGGGGAGATGGAGAAGACACTGAACATGGAATTAGCATATGTCAAAGATTGGGTATTGGGACAATAAGAAGAACTGGAAGGGCTGCCAGGAAAATAAAAGGTGGCAAGTGACAGACTCAAACCCTTACTGATAGAGCAGGGGTGATAGATACCAGTTTAAATGTCAAGAAGATGCTCACTTGAGTCCATGTAGCTGAAACAAAACAAAACACGGTATATGCTGTAATCAGTGAAGGACAGAGTTAACGAGAGCTATGAGGAAGATCAAAGTCATAAGGAAAGGGGGCACTTCTAAGGTTAAAAAAAAATACACCAAATAGAAAGAGAAGTTAAGGCAATTATTTTCCAAATCTAGAATTCTGTGCAAATCTTGATGGCTATCATAAGCATTCATAAGGAGAATATAGATGAAAATCAGAAGAAAAAAGACCAATTTTATCCAAATGAACTCATTTGAATGCAACAATATTCTTATAAATCTGGCTACTGCTTAGAGAGTGCATATGTTTATAAGACTTAAAAAACAATACAAATCAACTCAAAATCTGGCCCAGAAAGATGAAATTGCTGCAAAAATGATCAATTACCTTGCTCTAATACCATCTAATTTACTCTCATCACTTTTATTTCTAAGAGATTGATCTTTCCTCTGTTCTCATTGCATCAATCTGTCAGAGCCCCTATAAATAGAGCCAGCCCCCCTGGAGATGACAGAACAACCCTGTCTGCATAATTTATCTAGTGTCCAGACCTCTCCCTTTGTTCCCCTTTGAATGCTCCTCATGTGCACTCTCCCTAGTTCTCTGATCCCTGTGCAGCTCCCTATTCTGGCTTTACATCTTCTTTCCAGATGCCTCAGTGTGATTGTACTTTTCTGAGTGGACAATAGCCAAATATTTACTCTTTGCCTCCTTGCCTTGAAATGATCACCCCTGCCTCATAAGATCTACTGAGTCCACCTTCTACCCAACCAGGAAATGACCAGCTCCACATTCATTGATTGTGGAGCTTTTTGTGTTGGTTTATTTTATGTGTTTAGTCTTTTAAAATATTTCACCTCTTGAAAGAGCTAAGTGACAGTTCATACCTGTTTCAGATCTGCAGAACCTGGCCACCGTCTCCGGGGCACCCTTCATGTAGACGTGGAAGTGGTCCTCCCCAGCCAGCTGAGCGATCACAGACATCCTCTGCAGGCTGGAGGAAAATGGAAACTGGTGCAAGATGGTGATGGCTTCCACAGGACTCTGCAAGTGCACCAACAAAAGGGAGACTAAAAAGCTTTCAAGTGATATTTAGCAGACACATACCAACAAAAACGGCTGGCTCTGCAATGAGCTCAGTGACATCATGAAGTAGCATGTTTGCCACAATATTGATATTTTCCTGGCTTGATTAAGGCAATTCCCTCAACAAGTTATCTGGTTCTTCAAGGCCCTTGCCATCAGCTGCCTGGAGAAATCCTAGTCACCTGCCAGGCCAAGCTCACAGGTCACCTCCTTTGTGGTGCTTCCCCGTCCCAGACACAGTATTCACTCCTACCTTTGGACTCCCAGAGCTATTTCTTCAGCCTTTATTATAGCATTTAGCACATTGTATTGCACTTATTTGCACGTATATTGATTTTTCTGCCACTCTATGTTCCTCCAACACAGAGCCCAGCATGTCTACTTTTGAAACCTCTTTATCCGCTCGCACCTAGCACAATGCTCTCACATACACAGGTACTTCAGTGAGTGTTCATTGAATAAACCTAATGGACAAATTCAAAGACGAAGGAATGAGCAAACAAACTATGGAAACTGTTAGGATAAGACAAAATAATAGGAATATAAAAATATGTGATAGTCAGAAAATTTCACCAATATTAAAGGGGAAAGAGCTGTATGATTTAAAGAAGCAAATCTTACCTGACTTGCTTTTGGTCCTGGTTTTATGATGTTTGAACCTGACATCCCAAATTTGCAGGAGTCTACACTGTGACCTTCCATTTTCTGTTATAAAATGAAAACATTCATAAGATTCTTTGGAGAAAAATAATAAGAAAGAAATATCTCTCATTTACTTAACACTTTATCCTTTTCAAAGCCCTTTTCACATATTTTCTTTTCCAGGTCAATTACTTTAATACCATCACTGTCAAATTTCTGTTGTGTTGATTCATATTAAGAATCTTATTGTAGAATGTTAAAAAGCCAGATATATTGTGAATACATTTTGAGAAGTAATTGGTGGAAGAAGTGCTAGCTACAGGTCAATGGATCTTCCTTAATGGTTACGTCTAGTAATTGGAGGAGGGATTGCAGATCTACCATCCGATCCTGCTGAGCACTATAGCTTGCAGATGAGATAGGAGTGGGTCCTGAGAAAAACATGGGACTACTTCTTTATAATATATCTATGCTACTAGCCTCCTTTAGTTAGCCAGAGAGTTAATATGTTAGTTGCTAGCAAATTAGAAAGCATATTTGAATGTGGTTTGTATTCTTTGGATGTTATAACAGTAGAAGTTAATACCATTGAGAAAACCAATATAAACCAATATTAAAATATGAGAAAAACAGTCATATATATATATATAAATACTAGAGATCAGAAAATAGGAGATAGCGGCTACTCACTTGCTTGTTTAACCTTGAGGACAACACTTCATTTCTCTAAATCACAATTCCTTCCGAAAAATATTCTGACATTCTTTCTAGCACTAAAATTCCAGAGAATCTAAAAGGACATTTTCCCTCCACCTTATGTTCAGTGGAACATTCCTACCTACCAAAGAACATTTAACTAAAGACTGCTTCTTATCCAGCTTTAAACTCAGTGACTAATCTTGCATTTTTATGCTTTCTTTGGAATGGATACAACTATTTTTACAGATAGTTCTTATAGAGCTAATACTAAAGATTTATGTTATTTATGTCTTCCCAAGCAAGACCCCACCCAACTTGTATGTTACTTGGAAAGATAGAACAGCCCTCCTCTGCTGGGGAAAGAGACAAAGTTAGGACCAGGATCAAAGTCACTTATAAAAGGACCCTGTGCAACTCAGCATTCTGTCAATTCCAATGATGCTGGTAAGGACAGTGCTTATAATAAATACACTGATTCTTCCCCATTATGATTTAGAAAACTGGTTACAGTTTTGTCTTTGTGTCAAAAATTTTTCCACTGCAAATGCCCTCAATTTAGCTTACTGACAGCAGAAATTTCCCTTTTTACCAGATTTCCCCGTTTATTGATTTGGCCTCTAGAAAGCTAAAATATTCCTATTGTACATCTTTCTATTAGCCTCTTCATGAGGTACACTTTATTCCCCTGCAATCATTTCTTTCCATTCTTTGGCAACTATGTTTAACTGCTATCCTGTGTTTTTGTGTCATTGTAAGTAGCTTTACAACATTCTTTGGAGGGCAGTAGAATGTAATTCATGAGCTAGTTAATTAATAAATACCCTCTACTTGTTTGACTCTTCATAGTTTTCAAACCCATTTGAGTTCATTGTCTCAATGGTCACCACAAGTGCATGAATGAGGCATTATTACCCTCAAAGTACAGATGAGGTCACAGACTCAGTGTCAGTGCTGGATTTGTCATCACACAGCTACAGAGTGGTGGATTGCCGGGGTCTTCCGCTATGTCATGCAGCCTCCAGGATGGGTTGTCATTCACACTCAGCCCAGAAAACTAGACCAGTTGGAATGAGGATCCTCCAATTTGGTGTCTAGACTTATGCTGTACAATACAGTAGCTACCAGCCACTTGCAGCTATTTAAATTTAGATAACTCAAAATTAAACACAATTTAAAATTCAGTTTCTCCGTTGCAGAGCCACGTTTCAAGTGCTCAGAAGCCATGTACAGCTAGTGGCTACAATACCCGACAGCACTGCTTTAGACAACTGTTTCTCTGAGAGTGTTTAGGAGAACGTTGGTTTTCTTGAAGAACGTGTCACGTTAGGCCTGTCAATAAGGTTTTTCAGGTTGATAGCCTTGGTAAATGTTGCATATCATATTCCCTCTTGAATATTTATAAAGCACCACAGTATATTAAAGAAATCCTGCAATTGAGAAATCAGTTGAACTTCGTTTAAACAGCAGTCCCCCAATTTATTTGATCGTGGGCCCCTATTTCATGTTGCACTCATTAACACAGGTCTTTGGAACAGATGTTGGGAAATTATGATAGGATCAAACCTTCATTTGCATATTGTCGTGAATCTTCTCTGGGTTTTAACCAAAGTTAGAAAAGCTTCAGCACTCCTAGTAAGGATTCCTGCAGGTTCTAGTCACCTTACCCAGGCAGTGCCCTCAAACATTTTGAGGTCCAGAGGGTCTCCCTGGATGGTCCCATCGAGAAGGATCAGAGAGTGACAGCTGGCCATGGCCGCACACAGTGGGCCCCACGGCAAAGCCTCGCCCGAGGCAAAGCTGTGGACATCCTGGAAGCTGGTAGAGAACATTATAAATTAGAGTCTTCAGTAAAATCATTTTGCACAATCTGGCCCTTAAATCTTACTAAGGTAGGGCTCCAAGCACGTAATCTTTATGCTCAAAACCCTTTCACGGCTCTGCATGCTCCATATAATAAAGTCCCAACTCCTTAGCCTGGTACTCAAGGTCCTGTCTGCTTCAGATCTACCTTACCTGACAGCTTCCACCCCTGCCAATGTCCTTTATGTCCTGGACTCTGGAGCCAGATTAAACTTCTTGCTATTTCTAAACTTGCCCAGAAACTTCCCTGTCCTGGAGCACCTGCTCACGAGGTTTCTTTACTTTTTAACCAGAATATTTTTCCTACAGAGTGATCTTTATAAAACTCTTCTTTGAGTTAGACATAAATTCCCTTCTCAACGGAGTTTGCCACTGGCCAATCAATAATATAATTTCAGAGGGCTTGGATATAATTGCAGGGACTTTTGTCATCTTACCTGAAGACAGCCCACGTAATGTCAGTGTTGTGGGAAGGTGTATGAGTAGGAAACTCAGAGCTATACCTGCAAACTCTGCAGAACTAGCCTTAAAAAGCCACGGACCCTAGGCAAGAAGTCTCCAGGCTAATTAGGTAGCAGGGATAGCAAAGATGCCTGCCTGCTGGCTCCAGACAATGTAAAGAATGCATAGACTTGGAAGCATTTCTTACTACTCAGCCCTTTGGAGTTTGCCCCCATTTCCTAAAACTACCTGGACATCCCACCTCTAAAGCCTGTTTTCCTCTTTGATAGTATGGACTGGCATAGCTTACCTTCCCCTTCTATCTTACAGCTGAACAGTGATGGTGTCTAGTTGTTTCTACTCTGCAAAAAGCTCCTGAGTGCTGGTGGCAAGGGAGGAAGATGGTGGGGTGGAAACTGTCCGCATCTTTTCCCCCTTTCACTTCTCTGACCATGGAGCTCCTGCCTATTTAGACAAAGGCCTGGCTGGGACATCTGAGCAGCCAGCAACAGAGACACATGAGTAAGGTTAGAGCCCAGGGAGTTCCTTAATACCCAGCCCAGGGTATCTTCTGTTACATCACACAGTTTGTCTGCTGTTATCTTGTGCCTTGATGTACCTGCCTCCATCATAGTCATGCATAACTCCTTCTCCGAATGACAGCAGCCTCAGCCACTGTTGGAGCCAACATGGAGTACCCAGAGATTAAAAGCAGAGGTCCTCACCACTCAGAGTGAGAACGCAGGTCCTAACCCTGCAGAAAAGGAGCTAGTAGCTGGCAGGGAGGCTCCCTGCGGGTGTCTCCTTCCTGAGCTGCTCGTTGCTCCTCTGTTGTGCTCTGTTCTGGGGTAGGCATCAATGTGACTGTCCTCTCCTGTCCCTAGTGCCAGTTTTTAGCCCATACCTGTGACATTTCTAGCTGCACATCCTTCCACACTTAATTCAAGTGCCATCTCCTCCAGGTGGCGTTCCTTGATTCACTAAATTTCAAAATTAACTTCTGTCTGTACTCACCATGTAATTATATAAAAATCAGGACTGTGTGTTATCTCAAGCAATTTTTATTGCTTCTTCTCCATTCTAATATTTCTGCCTTAATGGTAACCATTTTCATAGCCTGTGTTGTACACTGAAGGTACATTGCACCTTTCATCCCAGTAGACTGTGGGCTCCATGAGGGAGGAGACGGAGCACTTCTCTGCCAGATCCCCCACCACACCCACCTGCACTAGCCACCCAGGAAGTTTTTGCAGTTTTTAATTAATCATGATCTTCATTTCACTATTTTCCCTCTGTTTTGTTAATTCAGTTCCTTAATTATCTACCTCCTTTTATTCTATTTCTCCTGTGGAGTTTGAAGACCCACTTTCCATATCTAATTCTAAACTTAGGATTCATTTAATTAAACAAGTTAGAATAATTGGGAGCTGGTTCCAGCCAATTATTATATATAGTTTATGTGGCATTCATCCCTGACATCTGAAGGATAGATTTGAGTATCACCAAGGTAACCCTACCAATCACACGTTTTCTTTAAGAGACTTACCAGTTGTCAGCAGTAGGGACAGTCCCCCAGAGGTCCAACCCATCCTCAGTGAGAGTGCCAGTCTGAAAAAAAATTAGAATTGATTTTAGCATAAGATTTAAAACTTTTAATCATATCATGATTTAAACAAAATCCAAGCTTCCAAGAAATTACAATAAAACCAGTTCTCCAAATCCCTTGTAATTAACAAATTTTAAATCGGAGAAGGGTACCTAAAAGAAATATTAAGCAGGTGATACATGATCCCCAAAAGACCATATTGATAATTAGGTAATTCTGGTTACTAAATATGACAACAAAATGCAAGTGTTTTGTTTGGTTTTGTTTGTTTATTGTTGTGACTATTGCTGTTGTTAAATGAAAGAGTTTCAGTGCAAGAACTAGTCTGACTTTTTAGTTGGCACCTGCTGTCTTTCCAAAGCAGAGCTCAGAATTTTTTTCTTTCTTTCCAAGACTGTTTAGTTCACAGTTTGCCATCTGGTTCACAGTAATTTTCTAAAAATATGGGTGACACAGCGACTGTCCAGATTGATAATGAAATGTTGATAAAGGGGTTTGAGACTATAGAGAGAAGCTAAGTGCTAATAATAAATATTAATTAATGCCCATAAATGGGTTTTATTGTTAGATCAAGAGGAAAATGGTCTGCAGATTTGATTTGCTGTATTATGGGAGAGTATTTGTCAGATAATGTAACAGAGAAAGCAAAATGGAACTGAGTACAATGACAGCACTTTTAATTTCCTCATTGCTTCACAGTCGCTCATTAATTACAGACCCTGGTGTCTTGATGCAGTCCGCTAACAGATTTAGGCCTACTTAACACCCAGAGTAAATGGAGTTGGCTACAGCTGCTTCAGCACTGCCAGGGTGGAACGCAGCATTATGGAGCTAAGCAGAATATCCTGTTTCAACACTGACATTCAGGTCTCTGACACTATTTTTTAAGGTCATATCTGTATAAACATGGAATATTCTAGTTTTCTGTCAAACGGCATTGTCTATCACTACAGCACATCACATTAACATAATGCTTTACGCGAAGTGCTTTTCCATTTTTACAGGGTAAATTGGGAGGAGACAGGTTAGAGGTGAAAGCCTGAGGTCGCAGGGGCCTACAGGTTGCAGAGGCAGAACCAGGGAATCCAAGGAGGCTTCCAACACACTAGAAAGTGTTAACTAAATTCTGCAGGGCATGTGGAAAGACAAAGCCCATTCTGGTTTCTGGATTAAAGAATTAACATATCTCTGTTTCGTTAATTTATTTGGACTTCACAAAGAAAGAGCTTACATGCCTGTGTGAGTTATTTCTTAGACAACAACTTTAGTAAAAAAGAGCTATTTGCTGCATTTCCCCCCTGCATTTTATAAGGGCCCCAACTGCGTTTAGCTTCCAAATCTTCTTGAGTTGTTGCATTTCCAAAAGAGTTAGCAACTTAATTCAAACAGAAATGTTTTCCTGATGACTAGATTATGTTTTCAAACATCAATATTTTGAACATGAAAACAGAGATGATACCGCAGCAAAATAGAAATGGGACTATGTTTTTTGTCTATGTGAAAATGGCTCTTATACAATAAAACTAATCATAAATAGAGTGAAAACTAAATTACAGTTGAGGTTCTAAAGGGAATACGATAGAGAAAGAAAACCTCTTAGCATAAATACAAGCCCAGGCTTGGACTGAATTGAATGAAAAGAAAGAACCTGTCTTAAGGAACTTATAATAAACCAGCACAAACTGGAAGTATACATGGGAACAAAGGTACTCAGAAGCCCAGTGATAGATATCTTCTAAATGAAAAATAACACTAGATGATGAAAATTCAATTAATTGTGGAGTAGTTTACTCCAACATCATGTTGATAAGAGTTTTATAATGTGAAAGCTGAAAAGAAACTTGATCACTGCAGTTCAATCTTCTTGTCTTAAAAAATCACAGAAATTAGGACCAAATTCAGGGCTAGATTTCTCATTTTGCCAATCTTCAACCAAGAGTTCTTTGCGCTATAACATGTCATGCCACACATGGCATGGCCAACGACGCCCAGGCGCAGTCCCTCAGACACCCTAGTAGATGAGGACATGAGGATGCAGACAAAGAAATTTTGTACAGAAAGTAAAATGAACAGCCTCTGGAAAAAATTCATTTTAGGAACACACATATGTATTGAACATATTTTATAAATCTCCCTCCTGTATTCCAGATACTAGTGAGGTTGCTGGGTAAGTAACAGGGACCCCTATCAGAAAACTTCCAGGGATTGTTAACAGGCCCTTACTATAAAATAAACCTATTGTTAAGTTAACCCTAGACTGGTTGCAATTGAGAACTTACTTTGCCAAACAAAACACAAAAACAAAGAGAACTGAGATAATCTAAGAGATGTGCCACTTTCAGCTGGGGTCTAAGACTGGTCAGATCCACTCACGGGTGTCTCTCGAGTTTGCCCTCTACTCTGCATTCCTGTCTTCCTTGTCTAGGATGGTGAATGGTCTCTTCAGTTGTTCCCAGATGGCCTCCTTCCTCATCCTAGCTCCCTTTCATCCCTTCTCACCAACTCCTCCTCCCCCCAGTGGAATAAATAAAAGACCTATACAAATGCCACTGGTCTTCTTGAAAAACAAGGGCTCCCCTTCTCCTTCAAGATAAGGCCCAACTTCTTAGCTTTGCATGGGAGGCCCTTACCATTGGGCCCCTTCTCTCCAGCTTTATTCTCTACCAACCAGCCCACATTCTAGGCACGCCCCACGTCCTCTGCTCCCGCAATGTGTCAGGCCTCTCCCACGCCTGTGCTTCTGAACTGCTCGCCTCTGAGCCCAGGGCTCATTGTGTCCAACAGCCAAGGCTACAGCTCCAAGGTGATATCCCATGTGTGGCAGGCACCCATGCCCCATGCTCTGCCTGTTCCTCTGTTAAGCACATATCTCATGGCATGATTGTCGCTGACACTCCCATTTTCCCTGCTTCTTCAGCAAGATCTTGGGCTTCTCAAGAGCCAGGAACATCACATGAGTGGGGCTCTATCAGCACTGCGCACAGCACTGGCTCTCTGCCAATGTGGGTTAACCGAAAAATGGCAAAAGCCTTGATCAATTATTCAAACACAAATGAACTGAAGACAGAGGGGCCAAGGCAGGCCCATTGCCTTACAGCAGTTACACTGGTCTGTCCAAGCTGAGGACAGGATCTGAACAGCAGGCAGCTGAAGCCGCAGTCTCTCCAGGTCCCCTACAGGAGAACCATGGTGGAGGGGGTCTTGGGACCCGCGCTATAGCAGCTGTCCTCCCCATCTGGCCTGTACTTCTCCTCTCACACCTTTCTAGGTCCCTAAGCACAGAGATACGCTAACCTGGAACCCTGATCCCTGGGAGAGCAACAGGGAAACAAGTGGCAGGAGTGACAGACACGGGCACTGTCTACTCCCTTCCTTTCCTGAAGAGAAGCAGAGGAGGAGAAAAGAATATGTTCATTTATGCTCCGCACAAAGGAGTTGAGGGAACAGAAATATTCCTCACTTTTTTTTTTTTTTTTTGCTGAAAAAGCTAGTCAGTCATAGAAGTTCATACAATAAGAGATTGTTTTAAAATAAAAAAGTCACAAAAACATTAATTTTGCAGGGCAAAAATTCATGATGTGATGGCTAAGCCACTAGATTAGGAGTCAGGGAAGTTGATTTCTAGAGTGTGGTCTCACAGTAGTTCACCGTGAGAACCTTTCTGGCCTCAGTGTTCCCATCTGTAAAATGGAGGCCCTGGACTAGACATTCTCTGAGGTCCTCCCCACCTCTACTGTGCCTTGAAATCATTAGCCTTCAACCTGGAAAGTTGGGATCATACTTTGTCAAAGCACACGAGGTTTATTTGCCCACACATATTAATTCTCTGTGGGGAGATACAGAAGATTTTCTTTTTCTTTAGCCTCTTCTGGGCATACACGATGCCTACGGTCAGGGCAGCCGGCAGCACGGGAGGGACAGTCAAGGTGAGGAGGATCAGGGCCATGGGCGCGGTGTCTCTTGGAGGGACCTGAGGTGAGAAGGGACACATACATGGATTAGTCCAGCACAGCAGGTTGGCACCCTTCCTGACACCTTCCTCCTGCAGCACCATAGGGCCCTAGAGGCCTGGGCTCAGAATACTCATACAGTCCGCTCTGTTGGTGGGGCTGAGTGTTCTCTGGGCTGTGCCTGTGGAATGGTCACATTGTCTCCCGCTGCAGAACAAAGGAGACCTTTGATCCCTGCTCCAAGTCCACCCTGCCCTTTCCTGACTCTGTTTCTCTCCACTTAGCATTACTTCTGCCCAGGCACCTATTCCTTCTCTGCTCCTCATACTTCCGGGCACTCTCTGGGCTCCCAGGGCACTGGGACTAGTCTTGGGTTATAACACTCACTCAGCAGCATGACTGTTGGTTTATAAACCTCTCTCCCCAGCTAGCCTACAAACTTCTTGGGTGCAGCAGCTGTGGCTTGTTCATCTTTGAATCCATCTTACCTCTAAATAGATGCAGAGCCTAGCACAGGATCTGGCACAGAGGAGGTGCTCAGTACACAGATTGAATGAATGGTGACCTGACAGAAACTAGGACCAAGGTTCTGCCAAGATCTCAGCATATATTATTAGCTATGGGGAAGCCACTGTATAATTAACCTGCCCTTACTGGATACTGACTCTGGAGCAGGCACTGTGCCAGGCTAGGGACATTATTTAATTACTCCTCACAACGACCCTATGATGTAAACACGGTTATTCTCTCCATTTAACAGGTGAGGAAACAGAGGTTTAAAAAAATTAAATAACTTTCCAAAGGCTACATGATAGTTAGATGATGAGGATCTGAACTCTAGTCTGTCTGGCTCCAGAGTACAGACACGTGGCCAGTGTCTGACATTATCAAGTCTATTCTTGTGGAGTCAGGGTCCCCGGCAGGTCTACAGAGGAGGCTCACCCAGCCAAGGTCAAGGCCAAGATCAAATCACAGCATTGCTTGTTTTATTTCTCACACACTCTATATATTAATGATTCTACCCTCCACAATCTTGCCTATGTTTTTGTGAAATTAACCAACATTTTAGCCATAAATGATGTACTCTTTTGAGTATTAGAAACATAGAATTCAAGTTCAATAACAATGGCTGCTGGGTATATCTTTTGCCCAATGTCAATTTATCACAAAATTCATCATTTCCTGCTTTTTCCAATCGCAGACACAGAGGAGTTTTGACCCTGAAGACTTAGATTTGTCTAAGACTGAACCAGTGAAGATAGAGGCAGCCTCAGATTCTGACCCATAAGAAGATGAGATCTGGGATCAGTCTGTCGCTTTAGTGTGTAATAGATATTGAGTTATGCCCAGGAAACCTTCGTCCCCACTCATGACCAGGGCTTCCATGGGCTTTTTCCTTGCTTTTCTGCTCAATGTTCCTGCTCCTCAGATGAAACTGGCAAACTTCCTCAAATTCTGGCTCCATCCTACTACTAACAAAATATGCTGGCTTCTTCTGTCCTCCCTTAACCTAGAAATGCTCCTTGGTGGCTTATCTCAGATTGAAATAACTATTCAAAGGTTCAGTTTTAGGATGAACATTGCCTAGAAATTCTTGTGACTATGTCTTTGCCCAGCAATATTCCTCCCACACACACAAAGATGCTGCCAGTTTGTACATTGTAATTAGGCCACCTACACCTACTTTCTCACCTGCGTTTACGTGTTTTATTCACAATGTTCTCTTCTTCACTACCAGCCAACGCTATTATGATCTCTAGGTGTCTAATATAGATATGGTTCACAACAGAATCAGACTCTCAAGACCAGAAAGGACCTCAGAAGTCATCAGTGACAACCCTTCCCTCCACAGCCAACACAGCTATGAAGAGAGCCTTCTAAATGAAACCTAACACTCTGTAGCTTAAAAGGAAGTGTGGATCCCATGCAATACCAGCTCTGTGAAAGTAGAAATTTAATTTTATTTCAGACCCCAACCAGAACACACGGGTAACCCACTGATCGCATAGTGTTTTAGGTATTATCCGGGTGCAAAGTAGGCACAACATTCAAGATCCCTTTCATTCTGATCTACTCCCACCTAACTAGACATATCTCAAAATTCCTTGCTGGTTCCGGAAGATCCTTGTGCCTTTCTTTCTTTGGGTTTTACTCACTCAAATTAGCATGCCCTTCCTTCTCTCTGATCTGATTGACTAAATTTTCCCTATCTTATCAGGCTTGAGAAACATGTACTTCCTCTAAGGCTATTTGCGTCTGGGTATTGCAGATGCCACACTTGCATAACCCCTCATTTCTAACCAAGTTGTGAAAGCAGCCAGCGAACTTTGCAACTTTTCACAGTTGCACTATCCAGTACAACTGGATTGGCACTAACTGCATGTGGCTATTTAAACTTAAACTAATTAAAATAAAATAAAAATGAAAATTCATTTTCTTAGTCATATTAGCCACATTTCAAGTGCTCAGTAAGCATGTGTGGTTGTTACCATATTGGACGGTGTAGGTATACACTATTCCTACCATCTAAGAAAGCTCTTTTGGACAGCATGGATTCATAGAATGATAGGATTAACAGGTAACCTTATCCAAACCTCTTGAGTCAGGTCAAGCTGTTTGAGAAAGCTATACTATTGCAAAGCTTTACCCCCAGTACTTACTCCATGGTACATATATATCCCTAGGGCATAGAAAAAACCCACAACGCCAAGGCAGGCCAGGAACACCATGAACTTGAAGGCATCACTGTATAGTTTGAAGTTCAGAGGCCGGGGGTAGAGGATGGATCTCACCAAGTCCCCTTTGGCTGTATTGTAACCTACATAAAGATAATCACAGTGAAGTAAGGTCTTTTAATATAGCTTCTCTCAAAACCAAAAGTGATTTGGATTGAAGTAAGGATCGGGTAAGCGGGTCATTTGAATATGCAGTGAAGACAGCACTGCTCTGACCTAACTGTGTATTCACATTCATTGTCACTACAAATAGCCAGGAGCAACTGATGGCTTTCACTTAGCTCTGTTTAATTCCTCTTGCTCTGGGAGTCAGTGCCTCAGTGGACCACAGTGCAGCTCCCCATTCACCCATGGAGTTGAGAAAAAAGAGGACTAAGGAGTTGAAGAATGTGGGGACCTAAGAAAATGAGATGCCAAGATAGGGAGCTTTAAAGCTCAAATATATCTTGAAAAATAATTGAAAATTAAGACCAAAGCAAAGGACAAAGAAAGTAATTCCTTAAAAATGTATCTGTATAGGCATCTGACCATGTCACTCTTGCGCTTAAAAACCTTCCAGAGTCCCCACTTTCTTAAAATACAGTTCAAATTTCTAGGCATGGCATTCCAGGTCCCCTTCACCCTGCTCTACTCCTATTTTGCTGGACTGATCTCTTAACTGCTCACTCATCCCAGAAGGCCCCTGCACATTTTTTCCTTTGTGTTTTGCAGACATAAATTAGCATGTCCTTCCAGTTCTGATATGATTAGCTAAGCCCTCCCCATGTGATCAAAATTGGCTTAAAAGGCCACCTCATCAGGGAAGTGCTTCCAGAGTTCTTCTCCCATACTTCACACCAAAAGTAATTTTTCTCCCTCTTTGCAGTTCTTGTAATACTTGATCATACGGCATCTATCACCATGCTATTCTTTTTTTTTTAACTATCAATTCATCTGTCTCCTGTACCAGACCATAATATTCTTTAAAGAAAAGGTATATCTCACAAATTTTTGCTTTAGCCTTCAATGCATAGCACATAGTTGATACTCATTAATATCTATATTAAAGTGATTGACTACTATATATTCTACATATGAGTCAATATTGTAAATATAAAATGTGCCTTATCCTCACTGTTTGGTGGACAAATATGGCTTTGCTACCTGAGCCTTTTATGAGTACTCAGGTGGTTTCCATGCCATTAGCTTCTGTTTAGGCAGCAGGCTGAGCCATGCTCTAATACTCACTAACTAGAATAAGCATTTTAAAAATTTGATTTTTTATTTAAAAGAATCAGCTGAAACAATTAAATCACAGACTAAACTAATGCATAGTGGTTTCAAAGTGCAAGTGTGTTTTGCATCTGTGAATATGTGGGGTGGCAGAAACATGGGTTAAAGGTGAGTACAAAAGCTGGGACCAGATCATGGAAGAACCTGGTTGTACGTCGTGTGAAAGATTGGGACTTGGGAAGTATTTGTAGAATCATCAGGATAACGGGCCTCATTTGGCATGGGAAAAAGTGAAGAGCTAAAGATGACATTAAGGGCTAACTAGATGACGATCCTGTTAACAGAGAAAGGTAGTACAGGAGGAGGAGTTTACGTTTAGACGCATTGCCGACTTTGAAGTATCTGTGGGATACCCAGTGGCGGTATCCAGCAGGGAGTTGGAAATACAGCCTTTGCAACTCTTTGAAAGTAAAAAGTCCTCATGGTCATAGTAGTTGAAATTATTTTTTTAATTATCACTCAGGGGGAACATAGAAGGAAAAGAAAAGGAACCTTTTGGTCACAAGCTAAAATAAGAGCATAGTTTTGCCTTTGAGAAATTTTACTTCATCCACATATACCCTTCATGACATACAGTAGTTTGAATGATAAACCATTCAGTTAAAAATGTTCAAAATTTAGAATAATAAGGGCCTAGATGAAAAAAAGTGTGGCTGTTATTACCAAAATGTAGCAAACTCCCTAATTCTAAAAAAAATTTCCCTTATCTAACTCTCCCCACTTCCAAGCATGGACTAAATTTACAAAAGTGGAATCCACTAACCTGTTTGCAAAACGACTGCTCTGACAGGCCCCTGCCCAGAGGGTTTGACCTGGATAACTTCTGTTCCGCAGAAAAGGACGTGTTTCCGATAATCCTCCAAACTGTGAGATTTCCAAGGCATAGTGTTCTCCGTTTGGGGCAATGGTGTCTTTGTAACAGGTATACTTTCTCCTAAAGAAGATTGTATTCTCTTGATTTTATGTAAATTCAAGTAATTGTTTAGAACTGGTACTTGCTAGCTTTAAGGAATTATATAAACCACAAGTAATCTGGTCTTAATGCCCTTCTTATGAGTCAGATGCCTGTTCTTAGGAATGCTGGTGGCACAAGCAATGGTAGACTCGATTTTATTTCAAATATTTCTATAAGATCTGCCTATTTTTCCTATACTTGGCCTGCATGGCTTGTTGTCATAATTTAAAAAGCAGCCTATTTTAGCTGAGTTGTCAATCATTCTCCCAAGTGTTCATTAAGCTCAGCACTATTCTAGGCAATGAAGGAGCTATAGAGCACATGAATAATAGTAACTATACATATATTTGCTTTTCATTCACCCATTTACTCATTTGTCACCTTATTCACTCATTCATTCAACAAATATTTTTAAGTGCTTATTCTGTGCCACCAACTGTGCTAGGTGCTGGGAATATAATAATGCACAAGAGAGACAGGGAGCTTAGGGAGCCAGGCTAGAAAATAGTAGTCATTCCACATCATTTCCAGATATAACCTATCAAAGCCTCCTTTATAAAAACCCATTCTTTTGCTCAAAAATCCTCATGCTTTTCCATTTCCATTACTGAATAAAGCCCAAACTCTCTTGCTAGATTGTCAAAGCCTCCCACAATTCAAGCACCATTGCCTCTTATTCTCCTACGCAAGCTCCAGCTGAACTAGGCCACTTGCATTTCCTTTTATTGACTCCCATTCTTTGCAAGAACCAATCTTTTTCCTTTCCCTGATGGCTGTAAGACAGGATATTTAAGGTACAAAGAAATTACCTCAGAGTTCAAGAAGGATAAATTTCAGAAACAAAATAAAAATCTTAATAACACTTTCTGGCTTCTAGATTTAAAGAGCACTAGAAAGAATTTAAAATTCCATCAGTCTTTACCAAATGTTCAATTAGCAAGAAACATGTCATCTTTCTAATTTGAAAGTAGTATTATATTGATCATAATTATACAAATTTAGGTCTCGTCTCTCTTTCTCAGTAATAACTGAAGACAAGGACTTTGACATACATAACTTTTTATACTCCTCATTTTCCCTAGTAATATGTAATAGGTTCAAAATATATAGGTTTGCCAAATGCATGGATGAGTTAAATAAAAACAATTGCCCAGACTTTTCTATGATTGGTTTTTTAAAACTAGATTCCTGCCATGGTATATATTTTACACCCTAAAGGGCAAGAAGCTATAAAATTTTTATTAGTAGTCTTGAATATTCTTTAGAAAATTTCTTTAGCCAAGCAGTTATCCCTATACCATTTCATTTAAAACAATTATTATATTTATCCATTGTGCGAATTTATCAATTGTTTTCAAAATGGCTTTGACAAAGAGTTAGAATTTTTTGACAAATCTCCAAATCATTATGCCACATTGTTTTGAAATTAGCCATTGTAAAAGGCAACTACTTATAGATAACTTCAAATGTTTTTTCTGACTTTGGATCATAGAACATTAATCCACAATACATGCTTAGGCTAATATTAGTAAACAGTTTTCCACACAATGAAACTGGAGGCAGACAGGTATTGCTCAATCAGAGAGGGCAGTCATTTGGAGATAATAGTTCCAGAGATAACACTCAAATCAGTTAATTTTACACGAAGATAGGTTTCAAGTCTCTTTTACACTATTCACATGTTAATAAGAAGTCTCATGCCTTGGCCTTTTTTGGGAGCCCAAGAAAGGATGGTTTCGCCTACAAAAGATTTTGGGTCTAGGAAGGCTGGAGAGGGTTTTAGAAGGAAGTGTCATTATCACTCATCATCAATTGTACAGTTGGCTCCCCATGCTGTCAAATGGAGATTCTCTCCCTTGTGCTGGAGAAGCCAGATGCCTCTGCATGGTGAGTGTTTGAAATGTCATGTCTTTGTTTATTAACATTGCTGGGACTTTTGGACTGTAAACAATTTGAGAGCAGGGACCATTTCTCATTTATCTTGCATACAACACAGTACCTGGTGCATAGTAGGCATTTCTGAACTTTTACTGAATAAATGGGTGGCAAAATTTGGAACCCAAATAAAAATTGAGTGTAGTTGTAAAGCAAAGATAAGCTTCTTAGCACAGCTGAGTTTGTGGCAATAGGATGAGGCTGAGGAGGAGGAGGAGGAAGATCATACCAGGGGTGGGTGCTAAGGATGGGAATACCAAGTGGAGAGGAAAAAGGTGACCAGGCAGGAAAAACGAAGGCAGCAGCTTTACCTGCCTTCGAGTCACCCTCACTCCTATGGTCCTTTATGTTTGGGACCACCTCCAATTCTGATCCTTTCACTCACTAGCAGAGCAGCTCCAGTCCCTTTTTACCTCAGTTTCCTCATTTGTAAATTGGTATTATAACAGCTCCTAGTATAATTTGTTTTGTGCCATGATGAAATGAGATGTAAAAGTTATTTATAAAATATAAGTTGCTATAGAGATGCTAGGAGTATTTGCTATTTTTATTCTTACATAAATAAAGACTTCTATATATGCAAAAGACTATTTTGCACATAGGGCAAAAAATACCTAAGTCACATTTGTGAACAAATACCCTAGGAATACATTTACAGTTTCAGGAAGCTAACCCTAATCTTCTGATTGTTTAGTAAGGATCCTTTCCACAAATAGTGTACACGAGTGGGAGGATCTACGTAGGCTGTGCAATACAGTATTTAGACCATCCTGGAACTTTGATCTTTTGGGGGAAGTTAATGAGAAAAATATACGTATTTTGCTTTATGGTTCTGTCTCTAAAACTGGCTTTTGTCAGGACTTAGGTTACACAGATATTAGTGCTGATGACTTTAATCTTTCCAAAAGACAGACACTAGGAAAAGCCACTTGCCATTTAAGGTCATTTTAGGTCAGTTTTACACATTGTTGAAAGGCAGTATTGTTTACCATTATCTACTTCTCTAGAACTCTCTGGATTTTCCTGAGAACCAAGGCAAGCACTGTGCACCTCAGCAGGGAGAGGACAGAGAGCAGCCCAAGGGCAGGAAGCCTTTCTGTCTCTTCCTCCTGTTTGGTGACGGCCATGCTCTCTGTTGCCTGTGAGAGAAGCCGTTCTCCACCGTCAGGCTGCTGGGAGGTGGGAGCCTTGCTGCGTTCGTGTGAAAAGGACAGCTTTCCTTGGGCTTGAGGTTTACACAGTGGGTACTATGGCAACATTCTGGGTAAAAGATATGATCAGTATGCAAATCCTCATCACTATCATTAGAAGGCAGTTAGATTGCAACACATTAAAGGGGTATTTTGTAATTATACTGAACATATTTATGTTTACTACATTTTCTTGTCTCAATTTTAAATTAAGTAGACCCATTTTTAATGTGAGATCTGCTTGTGTTGAACAATTTAGGAATAGATAATGAACTCCCATTACACTTAGGTGATGTTAGAAAATTTTGTGTATGGTTTTGTTCCCCATCTTTACACCATTTGGAAAAAGAAAAACTCAATAATGTGTAAGCAAGAAAGAAAAATAGTTTCTATTTTTGTGTTGCTGTATAGTCTCTTCTTCTCTCATTACAATGTGCTGTGTATTTTTTAATTTTTTGCCTAAGGGATACTTTATATGTAGTGCCTTAGTAATTACACAAATTCAAGTAGACTTTACCAAGCACAAATGAGAACGAGGACCACTGGAACTGTACCTAGAAGACCAGTTTTCTGCTCAGTCTGATCAACAAGAAAAACAAATCTAAAAACCAGAACTGTTAAACTATGTTTGCCCTAAGATTCAACTCCAACTTCTTTGCAGTGATACCTGGTTATTTCCATCTATAAAATGCAAGAGGCCAGCTAAAATCTCTATGCCCTTCCAGTTGCAAGAGTTGTGGATTTTTAGCTTGTGTTTTGTTTGGATGTGTGTATAAAACATTCTCAGATTTATAGAGAGAGTGTGTTGCAAATTGTACAGTGCTCTCACCCTCCCCTAAACTCAATGCATCCTGTTCACCTCACCCACTGGGCAATGAATCACATGTAGCGTTAAATGTTTGCTCTAGCTTTGTACTTTTTGTGTCTTAATTCTTATATTGTTAAACACTCCCTGTTTGCATATATTGTGTCTCCATTTGAATGGAAAGACCGAATGTGTCTCTCTCACCTATCACTCAATATCTTAGCGTGGGCTTGGTATAAGGTAGCTGCGGATATGTTGAACTGATTAGCTGGCGCTTGGCCTGGGTGTTGGACAGGGCAGAGGAAGCACTGTAAGAACTGCCTACCTGTGAGCATGCTTTCATTCACCACACAGTTTCCATCAATCAGAACAGCATCACACGGCAATAAAAATTTTCCTGGAAGAATAAGAACATCTCCGGGAACCAAGAGACAGGATTCCAGCTCCTGTAAACCTATACAACAGCAAAGTTTCCATGACTAACTGACCTTTTCTTGTTGTTACTTAAGAATGAAGGTGACTAAGAACCCTTATCAACCCGTTGGCCAAGAGCTACTCCATCTGTTCAACTACTCGAGCCCCTTCCCCTCTATCGAAAATTCCAAGAGAATCAGGATTAGAGAGTTGGTTCCTGGGACATAGCAAAGGATTAGCTAGGCAACAAGATCCCATCTTGATCTTAATACCTAATGTAGTGCCCTGCCCACAGGAAAAACTCAAGGGCATGGGGCAATGTAGAAGTGCCCCTTCCCTGCTGTTTGTTCTCTTTGGCTGGGTTTCTGACTCCCGGTGGCACACTTTGTCTTCTTGGATTGGAGCCTTAAGTAAATCATCAAGATAGCTTCTGCTGCCCTGGGGTACAGCTCCTCACTCCTTGCAGAGAGGCATGGTCACCCTAACCTAGACCAGCTTAGAGCAAATGCTGAGTGTCCAGCCAGCCATCTAAAAGCCCCTTCAGGCTTAGGTTCCAGATGGCAGTTCAAATTGTATGATGCAGGGTCTGTTTGGGATGGTTAGGTAGGAAAATAAAGGAGTCTTAAGAAGGTTTATCCAGTATTATTCCAATGAGTGATATATGGAAGGCAGAGGACATTTGAAGTACCCCAGACATTTAGTAGGAATGGTTCAATCAGGGCTGGGAGGGGAGTAAGCTACACAAGGTGCTTAGGGTGCAAAATTTAATGGGACACTCACTCTTCAGTACCCTACAGATGCAAGGTCAGCACTTGCATGATCTTGCCTCCTTAAATTTTGTATCTCAGATGCCTTGTTTGTCTCACCCTCGTCCCAGTTCTGAGTTTAATCAGAAAAGACTTTTTCTCTTTGACTAATAACCAAGGACAAATGAAACCAATTCCACCTTGAAATGTTAAGATGCTGATGATGGCCTAACACATCCCTTACCTTTGTCTTTCACGATGACCGTAAGGTGGACTTTGTTATGATCCTCCACGAGGTTGTGTAGCTTCACTGATTGCTACCAATTAAAAGTCAACATTTAGATATTAGATAGTCCGCATCCTGAAAACCACATAATCTCAACACAGTACATGCCAAACCTGCTGTCTCAGCCAAACCGACTCTGGGCAAAGGACTCAAACTCTACCTTTGATTCTTCAGCTTCCCTGCCCCAACCCCTACCTCACCTGACCCCGTACTTGCAGCAGCAAATATTCTCATTAGTTTAATGCTATTCCACTCCCAGGAAAAATAATGCATAGCCACTACCTTCAAGGACCTAAGCTGAGGAACTAAGGCTTTACTTCTTGAAGATGCATAATTGCATAATTGGAATGAGGAAGAACAAGACTGTGAACAGGCTAAATAACTCACAAATGCTGATCTGAAAGGGGAGATTATAACAGAATCTATTTTATTGGGCCAAATTTTAAGTTAACTAATTCTTATAAAGCCCTTTTATAGTACTCAATACTATGCTAAGAGCTCATAGATATTAGCGATTAATAAGAAAGTCGTTTGTTGGAAAAATAGTTGTGGGAGCACATTGACGGGAAAGACTTGCTTGAGGAGAATTTATTGCGATGTGATTCTGTGAAAAGCAGAGGAAATAAGAAGAGCCCAGAGAAGTGGAGGCATCATCTCTTGGGATAATACAGGGGACAGGAAGGCGGAGGTGAGCGGGGATTTCACACAGTTCCTCATACTGACTGTCGGGAGCCACCAGCCAGAGAGAACTTGACACTGGGCTGGCTGGGGCAGGCTGAGGAGCCCCAGGAAGAGCTGTCTCTTTCGGTAGGGATGTCAGTTATTTGGATGCCTCTGGTAGAATAGGGTTTAAATACTGTCAACAATACTTAAATGCAGCTTAACCTAATTCAAATATAAAACTTTTTTCTTTTAGATGTTATATAACTTTGATCTGTTCTTTTGACGGTTTTTAATGTTACAAGTGTCACCAGGCTAAGACAAGTATTACACACAATTATGCAACTTTCCCCCTGAGAGAACGCAATGAAATCACTATTAACATTCATATGGAAAATTTTATTATTTACTTCAGTTTTGCATAAAAAGTTAAGCTTCAGTAATTTGGACCAATTGAGTGGAAGAAGTGATATTACTGTTCAGTACATATTCATTGCTCTAATGTGACTTCCTGAGGCTTCACTGTTGGGGTCTTCATTTTAATGATGGATAATAGTGAGAAAATCAGCCATGGTTCTGTGGCAAAAACATGAGGGTCAGTCAGGGTTTCTGAGTTGTAGGTCAGGCTTACCAACTAACCAGCCATGTAATGTACATACATAAGAAATTTCACCTTGCAAATTAGTTGAATTAGTTGTTTCCTCTGTAAATAGACGGCACTAAAATGGATCATTTTCAAGTTCCCTTCAAGCTCTAAAATGATATGATACTGATTTATTTTGCATGTCAGAGATTTATCCAAAACCCGCAAGGCTTCATAGAAGTACACAAGGTATACGAATGACTCAAATTATTATTATTTTTAAATAATTTAAAACATTAAACAACTACTATATGCCAGGCACTTGGAATATAATGTTTGATTTTTTTAATCCACAAAATAATTCTATGGTGAAAATGTCATCTCCAACGTACGTATAAAAAATAAAAAACAAAAATTGGGATTAAAAATGTTAAAGTAACAATCATTTACTTTCTAAGTATTAAGACTGACAATCAAACCCCGTTTCATCTGACTGTAAGGCCTTTTCTGTTGATGAGTATGTACTTTTAGTGCTTGAAAACAGCTTTTTTTCCCCTTTAAGAAGATAAAAATCCTTCTTCTAAATTTCTTTAAGTTATTTTCTTGCTTAGCAAACTCTTTTAGACAATGCCATGAATAAATTTAGCCTAGCATAAGAGGATGATAATCAATCCATTTAGACGTGGTGAAGTATGAGTTAATAACACTTGACTGTGATTCTCAAGACTCATTATGCTGTAAAGCTAGGTTTGTTTATCAGACTTAGCATTCTGTGTAACCTGCCACCATGCTCCCATGCCTTTGCTCAAGCTATTCCCTAGAATGTCCACTTTGGTTTTCTATGAGCAAACTCTCTAATCCTTCACATAAAGGCCTGCTCAAATGTCACCTCCACTCCGTTAGTCCCTCCGATCCTCAGGAAGAATTCGTGGTTCTGCTGTCTGTGTTTCCACTTGTGTTAGTGTACTGATCACATTCCATTACAGCTATTGTTGTCTGCTCAGGTCTCCCCTTGTGGGTCCGGCAGTTCACAGAAGAAAGGTACCCTATACATTATTCAGTGGATCCCCTCATAGTAGGCCTTCATCAAATATGTATTTAATAGAAGTGAATTATTCTACTTTTCCCAACAACACTGGAATAGGATAATGTAAGCATCCTCTTTGAGTTAATGCACTCAGAAACTGTACAAACACAGGTTTCTATGACAACCAACTAGCTAGGAGAAGGCAAGTGCTGCAACGCTGGCCACGATTGCGAAGCTCATTGCCTGATTTTCATTAGGCCCCCTCCAGTCTCTTCAGTGTCTGTTCAGTGGGACCAGGATCAGTTTCCAAGACTAATTTGCATATTGTTATTATTCAGCATCTGTTGCTGCATGTCCTTGTGTTTGCTGTGGCTGGATTTCCTCCAGAGATGAGTAATGAGGGCATTAACTCAGGTGCCTCTTGAGCCCGACTCAGTCATGACTGAAGGAAAAGCACTCTGGGCCAGATACTCTCAGTGCCATTTCTATTAGAGCAGTCTCCCATGGAGCCCAGCAATGGGCTATGCAAATACAGTTCAATGTAAATACAGTTGAGTGCCAAGGTTTGCACTCAGACCTGCAGCAAACTTGTTAAAAACGGACTGCAGCAATAGTGCTTCTAGGAAAGGTAAGCTCTCTCTGTGCGGCATGATTTCAGACCAGAGTCAATGAAGAAAAATGCCTATTCCACTCCTACAGACACTTCCCTTCTTACAATGTTCAAAAACCTATGTTTGTTTAACTAAAATCTCTAATTCAGTGAAATAATGAACTTTAATATAGCTCAATAGAGTAATTTGTGGAGGGCAATAGATGTTCTTTTTTTCATTTCTGCCAAACATCTTCCCCAAATCGTACTGCTCCAGGAAGTTCATGAGTCACTTTGAGATAGCACGCAATGGGACAGTGTATGGTACTGAACTTGCAGTCAGAAAACTTGGGGCTACAGTCGATGTCCACTGTCACTGGGTGAGTGTGAGCAAGTCACTGCACCTCCCTGGTGGAGATGAAAATTGTATGGGTTTCATTTTACAATTTGCTATGCTTCACACAGACACATACATTATGGATGTGCAGGCCTATTGTAACTTATAAAGTGTTCCACCGATATTGATTATTCAGGACTTGTGATTTAAACTGCATATATGCAGTTTCAGGAAACTGGCCCATTTTGTATAATGTTACAAGATGCTTTACAGGTTGGGTCAGATAAGCTTTTATTAACAAATACTAGCTGCTAATGAGATTAGTGTTTGTCCTCTAATTCTTTTTCTTCTTTTTAAAGAAACCCTTTGTAATACTGCCATCAAGCCTGAAGTTCCCATGTTAGCCCTTATTTTGAGCAAAGAAATCTAGAGATGCTGTTAAGATCCAGAACCTGAATGTTTAAATTCCATTAAGGATTTTAAAATAAACATTAAGCAAATTACAACTTGAAAAAACAGGGATTACCTAACTTTGAAAGGGGAGAACATAAGCAAAACAGAAAACCCAGAAACCATAAAAGAAAAGAGAAATATAATTAACTCTACATAAGTTTTAATATATGGCAAAAGTCAAGGTCAGGAGAAAAAAAGATAGGCAAAAAAATAAAACTTTTTCACAGATATGATGGATATAAAAAGTCCATTAATATAAAATAAAAATGGAAAACTCTATTAGACAAAAGAAAATGTTTCTACTCTCACTGGTAATTAGGAAAATGTAAATTAAAACATCAATGAGACCCAGTTTAAAAAAGTTATTAGATTAAAAAATTATAAATATTAATATATAACACCAGATTTTGGTGAAGATCTGAGAAAGTTAATACTGCTATATGTTGCTGTTAATAAAGGAATTATTATATTTAGAGAAAATAATATAGCAGTATCTATTAAAATCCAAAGTATACATATGCAATATGCTTTGATTCAGCAACCTGGCTTTTGGTTGCTATGCTAAAAATAAGGCAAATATTAATATATAAGGATATACCTATACTGCAGTTATGTTTAATTCATATAAGGACATGCCTATTTGTGGTGGCAAAAATTGGGGGAAAATAACCTTACTTTCCATAAATAACAGAATGGTTGAAAAATTATGATATAGCATGAAATATTATACCATTATTTTTAAACATGATTTTAAATTATTTATTTACTCAGTAGATTGCCATTATATATATAGTAAAGCAAAACATGAAATTTCTAGATTAATGTGCATGGTAGAATCCTATTTTAATTTTCAAAATTAATAAATGCATAAATCTCCATATAAACTTATATATATGTGTGTACCTAATAGAGTAAAAGAGTGAAAAAATATGTTGAGCTGCTGACGACATTAATAAATAAAAACATGTATTTGGGATCTTGGTGCTTGAGTTTATCCTTTGGCAGATTCCCCTGCAAAGATAGCTCTTAAGCCTTTAGAATGTATAACAATCACCTGTTATGTAACTTTTTAAATACATATATTTCTGTTATTATCCTGGGTATTACTTAAAAGATTAGAAGCTGAGGAATCTCAGGTAATTCTCTTTTTTTAATTTTTATTTTAATTTTTTTTTATTTCAGAGTATTACAGGGGTACAAATGCTTTGGTTACTTACATAAATTGCCTTTGCATGGCCCTGAGTCAGAGCTACAAGCGTGCTCATCCCCCAAACAGTGTGCTTAGGTAATTCTCTTGCTAAAACACTGCCCTATGAAATACAGAATCAAACCTAATTTTTTTCCACAACCCTTCTCCTAACTTCTAGTCAGGAATTTCTGTATTTCTTTTAGGTTTCCATAGAGAAAGGTATATCTGAATTCCAAATGAAGAATTAGACGTTATAAAGGAATTTTAAGAGGGAGATGGAAATTTGTCAAAAAAATTAGGTGGGAAAAGTATACCACAAAGAGAGTATTTAAGTCACGGGAAGTACGTGGCAATGTTCTAAGGGGCATTAATGCCTTGATTAATACACACAATTGAGATGCTACCCCTCTTTTCTCCTAAAACTGTAACTGACATCATTCATCCATCACAGCATTCTTTTCCACCATACTCAGTCATAGCCTTGGGGTTCCTCTAAACACAGTATTCTCTGAAACCTTCATCTGATAATCAGAGTTTGCAGAGACATTTAAAACTACCTGCTACTCCTGAAGCCCTCCTCCTGAGATCTCACATTTGTTAACCTTTTTTTTTTTATTATTGCTTTGTTATGACTTATGTTTGACAAAGCAACTCCTTGCTCTCAGTGGAAATTCCATAGGCTTTGCTTCTTTAGCCAGAAGCTAAATAGAATCCAGCTGTGATTTTAGCTCTTACCTGTCGTAAATCATACACACTTAAGACAATGGAGATAACAGACAAAATGATGATGGCCACAGAGTATTCTATGTAACCTTGAGACAGCCACAAAGTTAGGGTGAAAGCTTGGAACACATAGAATGGATTTAAAACCTGCAGGTACAAAAATAGCATTTGGGTCACTTGCATAGATCTTAGTAGCAATCAATAAAATGTCATTTCTTTATAAAATTTTTCTACATTTTTTACAACACAGAAAAACTGCTAATATTTAAGAATTTACTTAGAACTCCATTAATTTGGGTAAAGATAATTTCAAGCACAAAGAATGTGTTATAGTGGAAGCAAAATTATTTTAAGCATTTAGAGCCATGCCTACAGATTGATAATTCTTATTTATTTTGAATTTCAAAAATATTTTACCAATAACAAAATCCAACAATTTATCTTCTTAAACAGATTTACCCATAATGGAAGAGACACAAGATTCAGTCTCTTTTAAAAATGAATTTCAATTCTGAACAGTTTTATTGTAGGTTTGTTTTTCACGTAATTACATGCTGCAGATTTAGTAACGTTGTGCAATGAAAATGGAAGATTCTACTTTTATCCAAGTCATTTGAAAATAACATATTCTTTATGTCACAGGTCTTAGCAAAATCTGCTGAGAAGCCACAGGTCTTAGCAAAATCTGCTGAGAAGCAATCAAGTTAACAAGGCCCTTCCCTTGAACAAGGAGGCATACTATAGAGAAATATCTTCCCCAAGGCTGCAGGGCAAATAATGGGCAGAAGGTATCATCAGCCGCAAAGCTAGGCATGTGTGTGTGTGTGTTTGTGTGTATGTGTGTACACACACACACACACACACATCTTGGTCTCTTGAGAATATCTTCTGCTTTTTTTTTATTTCCTTGATTTTCCACATTTTGGTCCTGCTGACTCCATTATTAATAATTATAGCAGAAAGAGGGCAAACCTGAGAAGCCAGAGAAAGAAAGGTCACATGGTATACATGCATGGTGTAAATTAAAGAGCCCATTGGAGCAAAGCAAGGACTCTTTTCTTGAGGCACTGCCCTTTATGATCATTACAAAATAGATGAAATATTGGCTAAAATCAGTGGTATTTTTTTTAAATCTCTATTTCCTATAATTTTCTAATACATTAAATAAAATTCAACTTTATTCCTAAAAATGATATCTGGTTAATAAGTCAGTAGACTATATCGTAAGGGTTTCTTAAACCCTTGGATATATCCTGTACCTTAAAAAAGATTTTGTTCCTTAAAGTTTCTTATTATTTCCATCCCAACTGTTTTACTTACAAATTACAGCTTTTTTGTTTGCTTATCCTAAAATGTTTTAATTATAGGTTATGCATGAATGATAATATGATTTTGAGTTTATATAAATCTTGTAGAAAATTGGTTAAATACTTCTTGTAGAAGAAACAGCATCCTAATTAATTTAGCTCCCTTATTCAACATTATTTTGAAATCAAATGTGAAGAGTAGTTTTACTTGTGTTTTTCCTACTAAAGGCCTAGTAAGTAGATGCCAGAAAATACTAACACTTTTGTCAAAATAGATCACATTGATACCTGGAGAATCTTTGGCAATATGAAAACGTACTTGAATAAGAAGTTTAAACATCCTCCAGCTTTTTGATAGTTGGGGAGGTTATGTGTATGTGGGGGCAGAGGATATATGGGAAATCTCTGTACCGTCTGCTCAATTTTGTGGTGAACTTAAAAGTACTCTAAAATATCAAGTTAAAAGCAGCCTGTTTCCTGCTCCAGACACAGGACAATGGTAGAGTTTTTAAAAAATTAGTATTAAAAAGGTATGGCCATGCTCAAAACCAAAATAAATATCTTCATGGGTTAGAAAGAAACTAGCAGAGGATCCAAATGCAGCAGCTCTCAAGCCTGAGTGGGCCAACAAGTAGATGGGCAGAGGGGTGGGCAGAGTTGCACTCAAGCCTGCACACAGTGGGCAAAAGCTGCGGTCTGTGGATATGAATGGGCAGCCCTCAAGCTGGCGCAGGCTCTCAATTGCTGCTGCTGGAGTGTGCAACAGGGACTACACTCAAGCCACACAAGGTAACAAATACCACCACTCCTGGATCTGATCAGGGGCAGTTCCCAAGCCTGGGCAGACAATCACTGCCACCCACTGGCTTGGGTGGGGCTGCACTCAAGCTGGCACAGGCTGACCAACACCACTGCCTGCAGATCTGAGTGGAGCAGCTCTCAAGCTGGCTTGGGCTGACAATTGCCACTGCTGACAGAACTAGGGAAACATTCACTCGCTCTGAAACATGGGAACTGCTAGTGACAACCATAGGGCAATGATGAGTCAGGAGACACAGTAGAGCAACAGTGTTAAACACTCACAGCACATCCACCCATTTCAGGACAGGTCAATCCTCTAGAGTAGGACAGCAGTGTGCCATCCAGTGGTCTCTCCTTCTTTGCACTAAGTAGGAGAGTTCCCAGAAGAGGAAAATAGGTACACTATAAGTTTATCTGTCTTCAAGCAAAGAGAAGAGATTTCAGATGAGAAGGAACCAAAATAAGAACTCTGGCAACATGAAAAAAACAAATCATTTCAACATCCCCACCCCACAAAATCACAAGAGGTCTCCAGCAATGGATCCCAACCTACAGGACATTGCACAAATGTCAGAGATGGAATTCAGAATACGGATGGCAAATAAGATGAATGGGATTGAAGAGAAAGTTGAAAACCAACACAAACAAGCCAAAAAAAGTTTCAAGACATGAATGAAAAAAATGAAAAACTCACTAAAAAGATAGACAACATAAGAAAAGATATAACAGACCTTAAAGAAATGAAAGAGTCATTTAGGGAATTTCAATACAGTAGAAAGCCTCAACAACAGGCTAGACCAAATAGAAGAAAGAATTTTGGGGCTTGAAGACAAGGCTATTGAACTAACCAAGTAAGTCAAAGATGCAGAAAAAAGAATAAATAAGAATGAAAAATCACTCAGAGAATATGGGACTATGCAAAGAGAGCCAATATAAAAATTATAGGCATCCCTGACAGAGAAGAAAGCAAAAGGCATGGAAATTTATTTGAGGGAATTATTGAGGAAAACTTCTTGGTATCACCAGAGATTCAGATAGTCAGATACAAGGTGGTCATCAGACATCAGGAAGATTCATAGCAAACAGGACATCTCCAAGACACATAGTAATCAACCTGGTTAAAGTAAAAATTAAAGAGAAAATTCTACAAGCTGCAAGACAAAGGCAACAACTAACCTACAAAGGAAAACCTGTCAGGCTAACAGTAGATTTCTTAGCAGAGACCTTACCAGAAGCATTGGGGCCTCATTTTTAGTCTTCTTAAACAGAATAACTGCCAGCCAAGAACTTTGGATTCTGCAAAACTAAATTTCATAATCAATGGAGAAATAAAGACTTTTCCAGACAAGCAAACATTAAGGGAATTTGACACTACTAAACCTGCCCTACAGGAAATACAACTGCATTATACATGGAACAGCACAATAGATGCCCACTAGTGTAAAAACACCCCAAATTTAAAGCTCACAGATCTAACAAAATAATAGCATAAGAGGGAAAACAAAACAACAAGATTTAATCAAACATGATAAACAGAACAGTATCCCACATATCAATATCAACACTGACTATCGGCAGTTTGAATGCCCCATGTAAAAGACATAGACTGGCTGAATGGATGAAAAAACATACCCCAAGCATTTGCTGTCTCCAAGAAATGCATCTAACTCATAAGGACTCACATAGAGACTCAAGATAAAAAGAAAAAAATACTCTACATGAATGGAAACCAAAAGTGAGCAGGTATAACAATTCTCATATCAGATAAAATAAACTTTAAATCAATAATGCAAAGAAGGACAAAGATGGTCATTTTATAATGGTAAAGGGAGCAATTCAACAAGAAGACATAATCCTAAATATAGACACACCTAACACAGGAGTGCCCAGATTCATAAAGCAAACTCTATTAGATCTAAGCAAAGAGATATGTAGTAGCATCATAATTGCCAGGGACTTCAACCACTGAGAGACCTGGACAAAACACCTAAGTAGAAAATAAATAAACACTGGATGAAAATAGAACTCTAGAACAAATAGACCTAACAGACATTTACAGAACATTCTACCCAAAAACTACCAAATATACATTCTTCTCATTGGCACACAGGACATGAGCATATCAGCACAATTTTCCAATATTGATCATATCTTAGGCCACAAAACAAGTCTCAGCAAATTTAAAAAATTTGAAATCATACCATGTACCTTATTCCAAGAGAAACACTCAAATCTACACAAAGTTGTGGAAATTAAACAACTTGCTGCTGAATGATCTTTGGGTCAATGAGGAAATTAAAATGGAAATAAAATCAAAATGAACCACAGAGGAGACACGAGTTTTCAAAATCTATGGGATACAGTAAAAGCAGTTGTAAGGGGAAATTTCAATGTCTTAAATGCCTACATCAAAAAGGCAGAAAGTTCACAAATTAACAAACAACCTAATGTTACATCTCAAGGAACTAGAAAAAGAAGAACAAACCAAACCCAAGCCAGCAGAAGAAAAGAAATAACAAAGACTGAGCAGAACTAAATAAAATGGAAACCAAAAATCAAACAAAAAAAGGATCAACAAAACAAAAAGTTGGTTCTTTGAAATGATACACAAAATCAATAGACCACTAGCCAGATTAATCAGAAATAGAAGAGAAAGGCCTCAAATAAGTTCAATCAGAAATAAAAAAGGAGACATTACAACTGATTCCACAGAAACACAAAATCATCGTGAATACTACAAAACTTCTATACATACAAACTAGAAAATGTAAAGCAGGGGTCCCCAACCTATGGTAAGTTGTATAATCATTTCATTATATATTACAGTGTAATAATAATAGAAATAAAGCTCATAATAAATGTAATGCACTTGAATCATCCCGAAACCATCCCTCTGCTCCTTGGTCCATGGAAAAAAATTGTCTTACATGAAAACGGTCCCTGGAGCCAGAAAGTTTGGGGACTACTGATGTAGAGGAAACACACAACCTCCCAAACCTGAATCAGTAATAAATAAAAATTCTGAACAGACCAATAATAAATAGTGAGATTGAAGCAGTAATAAAGAATCTCTCTACAATAAAAGTCCCAGACCAGACTGATTTACAGCCAAATTCTACCAGAATTACAAAGAAGAACTGATATCTATACTACAGAAATTACTCCATGGTATCAAGAAGGAGGGAATCCTCCCTAACTCATTCAATAAAGCCAGTATCACTTTGATACCAAGGTCAGGAAAGGACACAACAACAACAAAAAAGAAAACTACAGACCAATATCCCTTATAAACATAGATGCAAAAATCCACAACAAAATATTAGCAAACTGAATTCTACAGCACATTGAAAAGATAATTCACCAGGATCAAGTGGGTTTCATTCTAGGGATGCAAGGATGATTTAACATATGCAAATCAATAAATGTTATTTACCACATAAACAGAAGTAAAACCAAAAATACCACATGATCATCTCAATAGATCCTGAAAAGTATTTGATAAAAACTCTCAACAAACTAGGCATAGAAGGAAATGTCTACAAATTATAAAAAAAGATTTATGACAAACCCACAGCCAACATCATACTGAATGGGGAAACATTGAAAACACTCTCCCTAAGAACTAGAACAAGATAAGACAAGAGTTTCCACGGTCATCACTTTTATTCAACATAGTACTGGAAGTCCTAGCCAGAGCAATTAGGCAAGAGAAAGAAATAAAGGGCATCCAAATCAGGAAAGAGGAAGTCAAAGTATCCCTGTTTGCCAATGATATGATCTTATATCTAGAAAACCCTAAAGATTCCACCAAAAGACTCCTAGAATTGATAAATATATTCAGCAAAATCTCAGGTTACAAAATCAATGTTCAAAAATCAGTAGCATTTCTATGTACTAGCAATAGGCAAGCTGAGAGTAAAATCAAGGACTCAATACCATTTATAACACTGCAAAGAAAGTAAAATATCTAGGAATATACTTAACCAAAGAAGTAAAAGATCTCTACAAAGAGAACTACAAAACATTGATGAAAGAAATCATAGATGACACAAATGGAAAAACATCTTATGCTTATAGATGGGTACAATCAACATTGTTAAAATGTCCATACTGCCTAAAGCTATTTACAGATTCAATGCAATCCCCATCAAAATACCAATGTCATGTTTCACAGATCTAGAAAAAATAATTGTATGCTTCATTTGGAACCCAAAAAGAGCCCAAATAGCCAAAGCAATCTTAAGCAAAAAGAGCAAATCTGGAGGTATAACATTATTTGACTTCAAATTTTATTACAAGGCTATAGTAACCTAAACAGCATATTACTGGTATAAAAATAGAGACATGGACCAATGGAACAGAACAGAGAACCTAGAAATAAAACCATCTACCTACAACCAATAGATCTTTGACAAAGCAGACAACAGCATACACTGGGGAAAGGAAGCCCTATTCAATACATGCTGCTGGGAAACCTGGATAGCCACATGCAGAAGAATGAACATGACTTCTACTTCTTGCCATATACAAAAATTAATGCAAGACAGATAAAAGACTTAAATGTAATGCATGAAACCATAACAATGCTAGAAGAAAATGTAGGGGAAACTCTTTTCGACATTGGTCTAACCAAAGAATTTATGACTAAGACCCCAAAAACAAATACAGCAACTATAAAAATAAATAAATGGATCTTTATTAAATTAAAAAGATTCTGCACAGCTAATGAAATAATCAACAGAGCAAATAAGCAACCTACAGAATGGGAGAAAATATTCGCAAAACTATTTATCCAATAAAGGGCTAAAATCTAGACTCTACAAGGAACTGTAATGAATCAGCAAGAAATAAACAAACAACCTCATCAAAAAATGGGCAAAAGATATGAACAGAAGTCTTTCAAAAGAAGATAGACAAATGGCCAAAAAACATATGAAAAAATGTTCAATGTCACTAATCATCGGGGAAATGCAAATTAAAACAACAATGAGATACTACTTTATCCCTGTCAAAATAGCCATTATTAAAAAGTGAAAAAATAATAGATGCTGGCATGGATACAGAGAGACAGGATTGCTTATACACTGTTGTTGGAACTGCAGATTAGTGCAGACTCTGGAAAACACTATGGAGGTTCCTCAAATGAATAAATGTAGACCTATCATTTGAACTAGCAATCCCACTGCTGGGTATCTACCCAAAGGAAAAGAAGTCATTTTATCAAAAAGACACCTGCACTCGAATGTTTATCTCAGCACAGTTCACAACTGCAAAAATGTGAAATCAACCTAAGTGCCCTTTAATTCATAAGTGGATAAATAAAATGTGGTATATATATACTGTGAAGTATTAATCAGCTATAAAAAGGAATGAAATAATGCCTTTTGTAGTAACTTGAATGGAACTGGAGATCATTATTCTAAGTGAAGTATCTCAGTAATGGAAAAAAAACACCACATGTGCTCTCTAATAATTGGGAGCTAAATGATGGGTGCACATAGCACAAAGAAGTGTAAAGGACATGGGAAAACAAGAAGCGGGGAGAGTGGGAAGGGATGAGGGGTTAAAACTTACCTATCAGGTACATTGAACATTATTCTGGTGATGGGCATACTAACAGTCCTAACTTAAGCTTTATATTAGGTATCCAAGAACATTTGTACTACCTTAATATTTTGAAATAAAAAATAATTTTTTAAAAAGGAAGAAACTACAAACATGCAGCATTGAGTAGGGACTAACATCATCCACCTAGTGGGTTCCAGGCAAGGGATAGATAGCAACAGATAGGAGCTCATTTCTAGGGAGAGTAGAGACAGAAAGTGTCCTCCTAGGCTTATGATGGAAAACAGGGGTGGCAGTTTGCTTCCTGTCTCAGAGTAGAGGCTGAATAAAGTCACAAGCCACGATGGCTCACCAGCCAATGGTGCAATGGAAGAGAACAGACCAGAGTCCATAGGACAACTGTGAACTGGGCCAAGCTGGCTCAGGGCCTGCATCTGACAAATCCCTGAAGGACAGGGATCTAAACCTCCAATACAGGCCTGATTCTGAACCAAGGTCCCCATGGGACCAGTTAGAGGCAAATGCAAAGCCATCAAAGAGGGACAGCAACTCAGGGATAAAAAGAAAAATGGAGGGAGAGAATGTCTCACTTAAGGTAAGTGTACAAAAAAATAATAACTTTGAAGCACACAAGGGAAATATTGTAAAAAAACAACAACAACACCAAAACACTAACAAAAGAAAAAGTTACTCCCAAGAAAATAAAAGTAATATAGCAATTTGAAAAAGACCAAATAATATGTTTCCAATCCTCAGAAATCATAGAAGTAATAAAATTGCCCCATGATATGGACTAAATGTGCCCCCCCCCTCAAATTCATATGTTGAAGTCCTAATTCCCAGTGTGACGGCATTTGGAGATGGAGCCTTTGGGAGGTATTTTGGTTTAGATGAGATCATGAGGGTGGAGCCCCCATGATGGGATCAGGGTCCTTATAAGAAGAGAAAGAGAACAGAGCTTTCTTTCTCATGTGAGAGCACAGAGAGAAGTGGGTGGTCTGTAAGCCAGAGAGTGGGCTCTCACCAGGGATCATATATGCAAGGACTTTGATCTTGGACTTCCCAACCTCTAAAACTGTGAAAAATAAACGTTTGTCATTTAAGCTACCCAATCTATGATATTTTGTTATAGCAACCTGAGCTGACTAAACAACCCCTCCACTACCACCAAAACTACCATCAAAAACTTAAGAAAACAAAACTACCAAATATAAGATCATGAAAGAGAAATTTGTCCCTCACACAGGGAAGGGGTCTTAAAGTGGATTTGAATTTAAAATAAGTGGTTATTGAAAAGGACCAGTTAGAAATCTTGGAAAATTGGAAAAAGTATATCTATGTTTATGGAAATAAGAAAAAAAATAACTCATAGACAGGGAAAGTATCGACTAAAATCAAGGAAGCAATAACAAAAAGAAGTTGCATTAAACAAGATTTCATTCACATCAAAGTATTTATGTGCTGTGTAATAGTCCCCTGAATACTAGGAAGTAAGAAATAAGGGGCAGAAATAATTGTTTTTCAAAAGGAAATCAGTTAGTTACCTGTTTAACAAGCAGCTTCAGTACGGGTTGGATTTCAACCTCGATGGCATTGGGCCCACACACCAATCTTCTGTAGGAGATAGACCATCCATTAGTGTCACACTTACAAGCTCAGTGATAAGTGAGTACAGGCCAGACTAAGCAGAACTCACCTCTACTCTTTAGAGATTTTGTGGCTTCAATTAAAATATAATGTGCAAGTTCTTTTGAAACATAACCCTAAAGCAGCACCTAGGACAGGCCCTTAGTGTATGAACTGAATGAATATGTGAACGAATGAGCAAATGAACTGGAAGATGACATATGTTCTTCATGGCCAACACCTTGTAAATGCGTACATTATATACAAGGAGAAATACGTAAGTACATTACAATAAAAAGTCCTCATGTTTGTGAAGTATTTTACAATTCACAAAGTTCTTACAAAAGATTCATTTGATCCCTCACAACAGTCCAAGGGAAAGGACTAATATCCTCAGTTTACCAATAGGAAAACTATTCAACATGGATGTTTAGCCAAAGGGGCACATGTCTAATATCAATCATGACAACATAAACTTGAACTCAGCTCTCTGTTATACCGGAGTAAGACCAAAGATCTCTCACACCGCACCTCCTTACTGGTGCTTTTCCTAACAAAGCTATTTAAAATAGCTACCCCAACTGCCAACTCAGATTCTCTTTATCTGCTTAACTTACCTATATGATTACCTAAAATTACACCTCTTTTCTTACATGTTAAAAAGCATTCAGATAGTGAACTGTATCCTCCACTATAATATAGGCTTCTAGAAGGCACTGATATATCCCAGATGTCTAAAACAGGACCTAATACATAAAATACACTCAAGAATTATGTGTTGAATGAGTGAATGGATAGCTGAATGAGGGCTGAGCCTCCGTTATCTCATCCTTACAGTGGGTTTGATAAAACATTCTAATAAAATTGCTCTCAGTAGTGCCTGAGATAAATATGTAAAGCATTCAGCACAGGTGCCTAGGACATGACAAGTTCTCAATAAATGGCAGCTTTCTTTGAAGTCTTATTCCCTCTAGTGTAATTAACTGTATTTTTCTCTCTTCCAACAACCCCTCCTTAGTAACAGTACTTACTTCACTGAATTATAACATATATTTACATGCTTTTCTCCTCAGATTTTCTAGAGCCCCTCTAAAGTCAGGAATGGAGCTTTTTAAACTCTGGAGCACAGTGTCTGACACAGAGGATGCTCCCTAAATAGTGGAATTAATTAATGAGGGTCTTTGTGACCCATAGCTAGAGCTGCACAGACTCTGGAAAGCCAGTTTAGAAAGCAAGCCTAGGGCCTGACGCTCTTTGGCTCTCCCTGCTTGCTGCGACGGTTTCTGACACTACCATTAAGAGAGAAGAGCTCAGATCTCACGAGGACTGGGATGTAGTGGATCAATACTTGCCGTAGATTATCCTCTTTATGGCTTATCTGGGCCATGTTTAAATCACAATTGGGCCTGCCCTTTACTGCTTCCTCTTTTCTACTCTCTCTTGCCAAAAGATGGTGTGTGCTTAGGGATCATGTACCTATCTGAATCTCAGCACAAGCCAAGCAGAATTTTCAGGGGTGTTACCAATGGCTGAGCGACCAGCAGAAATATGAGACTTGAAGCTGGTTCACATGAAGAAAGACCCGAGGAACAAGAGAGATTACATTCCCTGACTAAAACTCTGACAAGCTGGCAGGCAAAAGAAGTCCTAGAATCGTTCTAGGTGGCCTCACAGAACAACATAGGCTAAATAAAATTAAGCAGACTTGCCTAAAATTTCTCGTTATTCTTTGGGGGAATAGCTGCTTTGGAGTTTGGTGGTCCCTCTCCAGAAGAAGTTGAACAATTTCTTAACAGGGAACTTGTGGAGGGGATTTCTGCGCTGACTATGGCCCTTGTTCCTACAGAATCATCAGAATTATGAGGGTGGAGCCCAAAACCTATGTCTTAAGTACGAGGTTGCTCCTTAGCTTGAGAACTGGTGTTTCTGGCTGACTACAAAGAAGGTTGGGCAGGTAATGTCCCTACAAAAGGGTGAGAAATGAAGGTGATTATTAAGATTCTGGGGAAGACTTGTGATTTTTTTTTTGATTCACCAGGGTTTATCATTTCAAATAATGGTTGAAGGAAGCAGGGGCTCTATATCACTGTGAGTTAGTAAGTGGCATAAGCATTTCCTAATCTATGTGAATCTATAGTTACTAGTCTTATGATTGTGCCACTATTTTATATCTTTCTTACTAGTCAGTAAAAGTCTCTGGGACAATGACTAAGTCTTTATCTTTAGATCCCTAGTTCCTTGTAAAGTACCTAGTATCTTCAAGGCATTTAGTTAATAAATCAATGAATGCATTAATTTATTTATTTACTCTAGAAATATCTACTGAACTCCTACCATGAAAGAGTGCCTGCACTGTTCTAGGTGCTGCGGATATAGTGGCACATAATACAAGTAACGGAACCATCAAAATCCTCATCTCCAGGGCTATTTCTTCACGAATGCAATAATAATATTGTCTTTCTGTCTCTCAGAGGATTTGGAGGATTAAGAAGCTGATGTTTATGGAATGACTCAAGATTTTTTGAGGATGGGATAAAAAAAAATACAACACAAAGAAGTCTGTTTTACAACGCTGAGAGAGAGATCAAATTTTATTTGATTGAATTGCTCTTTTAGTCTTTTCTTTTTAATAAGTTTGCCTAAGAGGAGAACAATTTAGAATATCTCTCTGATGCCAGTAAATGAACTTGGATTATATCAAGTTGATGAAGCATTGTGCCAACAATGCACTGATGATAACTCATTTGATACTTCATTTTCTGTTGCAAGAGTTCACTCTCAGAGTTTACTATAAATCCTACCTGACCTCTTGCTCTTCACTGGTCAGACCCAATCCGAATGTGTGATGGATGTCATAGCAGGAGTTGCTGTCTTCCAGCAACCTAGGATGTGGTCAGGAAAGGAACCACACTTCAGTTCATAGCACGCAACAGATCACTGTTCTTCCCCTACATCTTGATACAGTGGTGAGTAAAAGTCAGACTTACCCAACTTTCTGAAATTGCTTCTCCAAGTTGTTCCAAACATACCTGATTTTCTGCACCTGGATGCATCGTATCTGCAATCACAAATATGACAGAACAGGTGCCCTTCACAAGGTGAAGCCCGTGAAAAGAGGGGGAGCATTGTTCAATGCAGTCTCCACATGGGTCTCATAGCTGTCATTCCCAGTCCAACAGTGTGATATTTAGAGCTTTAATTCAATAAACACTTATTTTATTCTTTCTCTGTAAACATGTCATTAACATTGCACTCTTTAAATGACTTACTTTTAATTCTGGCTTCATTACAGCTTGGTTTATGACGGAGTGGCGGTCAGCCACCACAGATTCTTTCAGGTTCTTGCTTAAAGGCAACTTCAATGTGGATAAGTAGAGGCAGAGTACCTTCTTCCTCATATACCTTTGAAATTCATCCTAGAAAAGACAATCCAGTTTATGAAATTCTCAAGTGTTATTCAATATGGTGCTCAATCAACCAAATACCCACCAAATGCTAGACCAATGGTTCCTAAAGTTTGGAATAAACTTCATCCGAAACAAGAGTGTCAGCATTATCTCAGAACTTACTAGAAATACAAATTCTCAGCCCCACCCCAGACCCACTGAATCAAAAACTGTAGGGATGGGGCCATCAGTCTGTGGTTTACTGAGCCTCTCAGGTGATTCTCATTTACACCAAAGTTTGATAACCTCTGTGGTAAAGAATACAGTGAAATATGTACTTTGCAGGAAAGCTTTATATCTAGAAACTCTTACCTAACGATACCATTTCTAGCTATTTTTAAGTGACATCTAAATGTTTAAAATGTCTAATATCCTCCAAAATACATATTTTTGAAAAATTGAATGATCATTCCCATGTTATGCTCTCTAAGAGTTTTAATATCAACAGCCATTGCTCATGTAGTGGCTAAAAACATCACCAATCAGCCTGACGTGGTAGAAATGTCTCCAGGCTAACATAAAAGAAATGCCTTTCATGCCTGGGTCAAAATAAGAGATAGGCAGATTCTAGAGATAATTTTGCCACCTCCTATTTTGGTCTAGGGAAACTCTTTAAACAGAGGAAGATCTACCCCCTGGAACGCTAGCTAGTCGCTGGTTGTGCCACAGACGCCATACAGAAGACATGATCACAGCGTTTGAAATAGGTAACAGAAGGGCACACACTGTGGTCCTCAGCAAAACAGTGTCTGCTTCTTGCAAGGAGCATGGGATGCAGTTGGCCCACACTCTCCAGTGGGGTCTCCAGTAGAACACCAGCAGCAGGATCCCACAGGTCAACGTGGACGCAGTAAGGCAGAGGGCTTTCCGGAGATTCTGGGTGCGATAACCAAACACCTCCTGAAAAGTAAATAAAAGATCACTCTATTTTTCTTTTTTTCCATAAACTATTATTTTGTTTCATTAAATACAAACTTTAGATAAAGGGGTGTTGATTGGGAGAGAAATCTAATTTCAGCTAGTTGGATTAGGTTGACTGCTTGCCGCTGTCAGCTGATATAATTTAAAAAAGGACTCCTTTTACTACCCTGGAATATGGAACTAAAACATTAGACAGGAGCAGTAAAGAAGGGACAGACATATTTGCTTCTATATATTTATAAGAGTCATCTCATGTATTTATAAAATACTCCATGTTTTAAACCAGATAAATTTATTAAAGGAAGATGATAAATTGATGACAGATATGGTCCACACTCATGTATCTAGCTTTATCTATTCTGCTTTGTTTTATAATAACAGAATTGAGAATGATTGAGAATATGACTAAATGTACCACTTCCTAAAACAGTATGATGATAAAAAAACTAAGAGATTATTTGTGGACACAAAAGGCAGCTCATATTTATTGACCTTGATGGAAACAAGCTGAAATATTTGTACTTTTAATAGTAGGTTATTTAATATGTCATAAATTGAATAAAGACTTGAGATTTGGTTCTAGGGGGGAAAATAGCCAAATAATAGATTTGTTTATTTAAAGCCAATTTCTAGTTTCCAACTTCTACAAGGAAATGTCACAGAATTATTTTTTTAAATTTCAAAAACCAAATTTTCAGTATATTTTGAAGACCCTGAGTAATGCTGATTATAAATGATATGTTTACTATATTATTATTTTAGATTCTGCTGTTGGTGGTTTGTGTGTTTTTTCCTATGACTTGGAACTCCCATGCTCGTATCACAGAGCTATAAAGTCAAGAAAATAGGTTTTTACTAAGTTTCTATAGCATTTTGATGATAGAATGATCTCTTGGCTTAATTCTTTTGAAAAGTTTTCATCTTCAATAGGCTGCTTTCATTAACTTTTTCTTTTTTTTATTTCAGCATATTATGGGGGTATGAATGTTTAGGTTATATATATTGTCTTTGCCCCACCCGAGTCAGAGCTTCAAGTGTGTCCATCCCCCAGACGGTGTGCACCACACCCATTAGGTGTGAATGAATATACCCATCCCCTCCTCTCCCCTCACCTGCCCAACACCCCCATGAATGTTATTACTATATGTGCACTTAAGTGTTGATCAGTTTCTTTAACTTTTTCTAATAACTCTGTGGCAGACCAAATTTTTAACAGTTGTTGAAAGTAATCCCTAAACATAGTGTAAATGTCACTGGCTTAAGAAACAGAAGACATAAGTTTGAGTCACTGCTTTGCTTGTTAAGAGTTATGTGACTTTAGGTAAATAACTTTATCTTTAGAGAATCCCAATTTACTCCTCTATGAAACAATTAGAAATATATGCCTTACAGGGTAGTTGTGCTTAAGTGCTCTGTAAAGTAATTACAAATGTTAAGAGTTTCTTTCCACTGGGCCTCAATAGTATCATCCACCTAGGAAAAAAATATTCATTAAATTTAGTGAGGCAGCTACTCTATTTTGAGATTATTCATGATACAGTTTAAATGTAACTTGGAAAAACATGCATTTACCCTGCTTTTAAGCATGTTTTAAATTATATCTCCTTTCTCTCTTGCTATGTTCCCTCCAATTTTATAAATTTGTTTTGGTTTTATTTGTGAATTATAGTTTTATTAGACCCAAACATAATGTATATGCCAGTTTATATATTATGTCATTAATATATGTTCTTTTACTAAGAGTTATTTACAGGGATTTACTGCCAAAGCTAAAGTGTATACAAAAGTAGAAGCAAAACAAGTGGAATTTTCATCCAGATTGTGGCTGAAATGAGCTCATTCATAAAAAACTTTCTCTTTTTCTGACTGTTTACACACAGCAATGGCATTGACAACCATAATTCTGGAACCCCTTCAGTTTTCTCCTATACGACCTTTTTAAAATTAAAAAAGAAACTCACAATGCTAGCAAGACTGCAGTAAAATCACTGCAACTATATACTGCTAATAACTTTGTGAAGTGGAATAGTTTTCTAAGGAAAGTGAGGTGACAAAATGTATCGAGAATTATAAAGATGTTTCTACCCCTTAAACCAGCAATTTCTCACTTAGAAATAAAACCTAATGAAATAATACATAAAAAGAAAGCAATACATTTAATTTGTTTAGTGCAGGATTATCTGTAATAGCAAAATTATTGGGAGAACCAAATGATAGCTAATGATTTAGTAAGTTGTAAAATGTCAAAACAATGGGCTATGGTACATAGAGTACATAAAAACAAAAATATATGGTGTCAATGTAGAACCTGGGACATTATAGGATATGATGCTAAATGGGGAAGAGAACAAATAGAATAAACGGAAAGCAAATAGCAACATTATGAAATTTAACTCACTATATAAGTAATTACATTAAATGTAAATAGCCTTACTGCTATGATTGGAAGCAAAGATTGTTAGATTGGATAATGAAAGACCCACTACATGCTGTTTACAAGAGACACACTTTACACATAAAGCAGTGGACAGGTTAAAAGGGGAAAGAAGGAGAAAATATACCATGCAAACACTAACAAAAGAAAGCTGATGTAGTTATATTGATGTCAGATAAAATATATTTCTTTAAGGATATTTAATGAAAGAAATGTGATGAGAGAAAAACAAGGACATTTCATAAGCTAAACTGTCAATTCAACAGAAATATAACAGTCCTAAATTTTTGTGCACCTAAAAACATAGTTTCAAAACTTAAAAAGCAAAGATAAGAAATTACAATGGACATTAGGAAATATTTTGAACTGAATGACAATGAAAATTCAGAAACAAAAATTGGTGGAACGCAATTAAGACAATCTTTAGAGGGAAATTTATAGCTTTAGATGCTTACATTAGAAAAGAAAATAAAGTTTGAAATCAATAAAGTAAGCTTCCAACAAGAAGTTGCAGAAAGAACAGCAAGTTAAGCCCAAAAAAGTATAAGGAAGAAAATCATAAAGATAAGTGCAGAAGTGAATAAAATAGAAAACAGACATATAATTGATAAAATTAATAAAGTCAAATTGGTACTCTGAAAAGATTAATAAAATTGATAAACTCATAAATAAATATGCATATTTTTATAACTAAAATAATTAATATATAATTTAAAACCTTCCTGCAAAGAAATTTTCAAGCCCAAATGGTTTATGAAGCCCTTGAAATATTTAAGGTAGAAGTGATATAATTCTTGTGCAAACATAATATAAGTAGAGGAGGCTGGAAGGCTCCCAACTTGTTTTGTGAAGCCAGTACACCCAGACACCAAAATCTGACAAGTGTATTGCAAGAAAGGAAAATTACAGGCTGTCATGAACATAGATAAAATAATTCTAAAATATATTATCTAACTAAATCAATGATATATTAAAAGGGAAACATATCATTACCAAATGGCATTTGTCCTAGGAATGCAAGAATTTGAAAATCAATGTACTTTTCTGTGTTAAGATTCAGGAGGAAAATCAGAAGGTCATCTCATTAGATACAGATTAGATACAGAAAAAGACTGATAAAATTCAATACCAATACATAATTTTTAAAAATCTCTGCGAACTAGGAATAGATGGGAGCATCCTTAAGCTAACATCATGCTTAATAATGAAATATCAAACATTTACTTGTGTGACAAGCAAAACAAGATCATCAACTATCACCACTAATATTTATTATTACAGTATTGGAATTCTTAACCAGTGCAATGAGGCAATAAAGTAATAAAGCTTATAACAATTGGAAAACAAGAAGTAAAATTCTATGTATAGATAATGTAATTATATACATAAAAATCCAAAAGAATGTATAAATAAATTATAAGACTTAATAAATTAATTTATTAAAGTTGCTGGATATTAGGTCAATATAGAAAAACCAATTTGTATTTGTATATACTAGTAACAAAGAATTCAAACATTAATCAAATACCATTAAAAAAATCAATTACCTTTTAATAATTCTAAAAAAATTGTTCAAGATCTCTAAACTGAACAGTGTGCATTATTGCTAAGAGAAAGTAAAACCTAAATAAATGGAGAGATGTATTAAGTTTCATGATTAGCCATTAGCAATCACATTTAAAATCTCATCAGACATTTTTGTGCATGTGTGGTAATTGATGTGCTGATTCTAAAATTGGTATAGAAAAGCAGAGGATATAGGATAGTCAAGACAATTTTTGAAAAGAACAAATATGGAGGATTTACATTACCACAAGTGAAAACTTACTACAGAGCCACAGTAATTTTAAAAACGAGGTATATACAAGTATAAACAAAAAGAGCAACAAGAATCCTGAAAGAGACTCAAATATATGATCTTTTCACTTACAAGAGAAGAACCACTGAAATCAACGGGGAAATGATGCTTTGCTTAATAAGTAGTACTGGAGCAAAATGAATAGTGCTAGAAAAAAATGAGTCCCCACACCCTGTCTGATTTGTACCAAAACCAAAAATTCATTCACGATGGCACAGATATGTAAATGTGAAAACTGAAACAATAAATCATCTGAAAGAAAACATAGGAGAAATTTTTTTATGAACTTCAAGTAGGCAAATATTTCTTCAACAGTTGACAGAAAAGACAAAAATATATGTGACTTCATTAAAATTAAAAGCTTTTGCTCATCAGAAGATCTCTGGAGAAGATATTAGCTATATATATATATATTTCTGTATCTATATGTGAAAAAGGACTCATAGTACTCATATTTGAAATATATAAAAACCTACTACAAATCAGTTTTAAATAAATAAATATACAATGGGCAGACAAATAGACACTTCACAAAAGGGAATTTCCAAATGGACTATAACATTCAAGAAACTGATCAATATCATGTCATTAGGGAATACAAAATAAAGATGCAATCATATGTCACAGCCTAGAATACTCAAGATAATTCTAAAAATAAACAAAAGTTGGAGGATTTACACAACTGTATATGAGGACTTACCCTGAACTTATACAATGATACAATGACACAATGATATAACCACAGAATAGATAAGGTTTAACAGTCTGAATATATCAAATGCTGAAAAAGATATGGAGCTACTAAAACTCACGTATGTCGATGGGAGTATGAACTGGTGCACACAGCTTGAAAAATTATATTGCTAAGAATATGACAATGAGCTAGCAACTTTACTCTTAGAATTTTACACAAGAGAAATGAATGTATATGTACAAGAGTATTTGAATTAGCTATATTCGTAAGAGCCAAAAGTGGAAACAATCTGAAGTTCCACCAACATGAGAAAGATAAATTTTGTGTTTTCATACAATGTAATACTAAAAAGCAATAAAAAAGAATGAACTTCTGATGCAGACATCAATGTGGATGAATTTCACAGACATTATATGAAGTATCATAAAGCAATACATAAGTCTACTCATATCACGTTCAAAAATGAGCAAAATTAATTTATGACAGAAGTGTTTAAATTGTACACTTAAGATCACAGCACTTTACTGACACCGCTCATTATATGTGCAATAAAAAGCAAAAAAGAAGAAAGAAAAATAAAGAAAGCAAGCTTGTAAACATGAGAGTAACTTTCTGAAATGTGTAGTAGCTTGAACAAAGATGAATAGACACAATGTTTTTGCTTCTTTGATAAATTGGCCTCATAAACCTTGGCAAAACTCTTGTCTAGATCATTTCTCAGTTTTCGCAAAGATATGTAGCTAAGTATGGGATTTGAGATTTTGGCAAAAGAATCACTGCTTTATCTGGTATTATTTTAATCTAATACTCTCAATGAACTTGCTAATGTTTGTGTGATTGAGTTTGTCATGCTATATGTTTCCATTTTGACTAATCACGTGTATAATTTAATTTTTTAAATTATTATTCTTCTGATGCAGAGTTACTCAGATTTCTTATAAATATTTATATACCCCCAGTGAAATCCACTAAGAAATTCAGGATAGAGGAGGGAGCCAGGAGCAGTATTTGTACCATAAGAGAAAAATAAACAGAATCTGGAGGTGTTGTAAATGTAAGGATATTGGAAATAGGATGAGAGTATCAGAATCTCAAACCCATTATATGTGGTTCCTTGTAGTAGAGTGAGTTTTGCCACCTATTCCTATGTGACCTCAGGATTTAACTCTGCTCAGTCTGTGATTCCATCTCTGTACTTACGGGAATACTAATAGCACGCACCTGGGAGAATAGTTGTGAAAATTAAATGAGAGGTGTAAGAGAGAGAAAAAGAACCTTTGAGAGAAAAGGAAGCTCAATGTTAGCAGGTGGTTTGACAATATGTTCGAAGAAAGAGAGAGGTGACTATTTCAGTTTGAGTTGCAATATACTGGATCAAGCTTGGTAATTGAAATAGGCTGTGTACCATGAGGCCAGGAACCCAGATCTGCCACCTATTAGTTCAGATGAATAGCACAAAAGTCATGCCCATCATACACAGACTTGATTTGTATTCTTTCTGAGCAGTGGTGTTCCTTCACTTTTTTGTTTCCAACTAGAATTCTGTATTCCAGGTACCGAGACAGGTACCACAGCCTTAATGGTCTTTATCTAGGCACTGAATACAGAAGAAGTGGCCTGAATTAGGAGTAACAATGAAATTGTGTATACTTTTTGACAGAGGTTATTGCCCTAAGTCACCACTTAGAGCAATGCTCTCTACCTAGGTCTGCCACCAGAGCCTCTGTTCTTTATATCCCACTGCACTGCCTTCTAGAAGCTCTCACTTATGTTTCTTGCTCCATTAGTTGCCAGCTATGATTGAAACTTACTGAACTTTTGAGTTTTCATGTGAAAACCATGGCTGGTTGTAAAATCCAACAGAAACAGTTTGGTATAGCAGCTGGCATGAGAAAACCAAGCTCACATCATACCTCCATCACTTAGCCATACATACAACTTTGGGGATCCAGTTTACTTCTTCTGATGCCTCAATTTTTTCCTCCATAAATTAGAATAATAATGGTAGCTATCTTCTAGGGTTGTTGTTAGAAACTAGTGAGATAATGCATGCAAAGCATTTAGCACAGTTCTTAAAACATTTTGCATACTCAGTATGTGTCAAGAATTAATATTAACTTGGCTAACATACAATTAGACAAAATTTCAGTAGATTAAAAGTGACTGATCCCATTGGACTCATTGTGAAATGATTTTATCATAGGCAACGTGCAGAACTAAGCCAATGCCATAGCTGTATTTCTAAAAGTGATTGATCAGTGGCTTAAATGGAGCTTTTGCTTTTCCCAAAGAGCACAAATTGTCAAAATTGAAATCAAATAGAGGCCAAACAGAAAACTGCTCACTTTTGTAGTGTGTGAAACCAGAGGGAAGGGTTTTAGGATAAACACTAAATTGATTCAGATTAGCTAGATGTAGTAATTATATACATGAATATGCACACACACACACACACACACACAAATACAATCATTCTTGACTAGTACCAGAGGAAAAGAATGTAGCAGAGTAAGGTAATAGAGCATCTTACCTCCAATGCTTATGTAATGTGACCTTGTATATGTTACATGCCTGAGGCTCAATTTACTTAGTTGTAAATGTATATCTAAGTGACTACCTCATGAAAATTAAATGAGAACATACATTAAATACTAGCACATAAAAGGCACCTTCAAAATTATATTCCTTTCTTTATTTCCTTTATAGGTAGCTTCCTATAGTGCCATCAGAGATGGAACTGATATTGGCCAAATCCTCAGGAAAAGAGAACTATAGGGTGCAGTTTCATCTAAACATGGTTTCTTTCCCAAATTCTTTTTTGGTAGGATCCTTTCAGTCTCGTAGAACCAACCCCCGGGGTTGCTTCTAACCTTTTTTCCTGGATTTTCATTGTATCCAGAGCACTAACATTTATACAAGACTGGTGCTGTGAACAAGGTCTTTTTAGTTTTTGTAAATCCTCTTATTCTTACATTCACTGTTCATGTTTTTAGCCATCTAAATTATTTTTTGAGTACCCACCATGCACAGGCACAATAGGGTGTGATTTGAACCCTCTGGGGTGGGTATTTTGGGGTATAGCTTTTTCACTTCACTCAAACCAAGATTCTTACCAGGCTAAGTTACAAATGTATTTACTCAACCAGGACATAACATAAATAATTCTCACTATAATAATTCCCTTAGGGAATGGAAACGCCAGGTTTTTTTGTTTTGTTTTGTTGTTATAGTTGTTGTTTATGTTTCTAGATTGGGTTTTTTGCTGTGACATATTAGGCTTTTCCATGGGCAAGAATGTTATTATACAATATCCTTAGAGCAAGTTAGGTTTCTCTGTATAGACCTCAAACTTTTCACCTGAATCATGGCCAAGGAGATCTTATTTCTATGTCCTTTTATGTGGTTAGAATTCATCATGTTTTATCTCCTTTTTTAAAGCAATAATCATAGCACCAAGTTTCCACTCATTATTAACAATCTTCCCTTGTCTGTACCAGGACACGCCAAATTACGTTCCTTAATCACAGCACCAAGTTTCTATTCATTATTAACAACATGCCCTTTGTTGGCTCTACCCGGATATGGCGAATGGTGTTTCTGTACATGTTAGATGGAAGGACATTCTTAAAACTCTGTTCTCTGATCTCTACCTCTGCCAGTGCTTCAAGATTCTTCTCTTTGATGTTAGGATAATATTGTTCCTCGTTAATTGATCATGTTAACATGGTCATTATTCTTCAACCTGATCTTACTTGTTTGGTTTGGCCACGTGTAGTAATTTGCATCAGTTGTCAGTAATTATCAAGCATTGTTAATCATAGTTTCACACATTATGCCCTGCATTCATGCTGTGGAGGGCCCTTTGTGTAGGGCTAAGATGTCTTGAATCACTTTCGCCTTTAACTATGTTTGATAATAAGAACTAATCTTTCTTGAGCACTTGCTTAGGTATTATTTAATTCTCACAACAACTCTATGAAGTGTTACTTTAAGTAATAATAATGCTTATTATTATTGATATTAATATTTACAAATTATCATTTATAGATCAAAGAAACAGAGTCTTGGAAATGTTCAAAAATTATTCACTAGTTCCACCTATTAAATTTTCCCCTTGTGCTTTCTTTCTGGAGTAGGAAAGACCCTTCACTGTCTAGCATTATGAGTCAAAACCCAATACCCAAGAGATGAAAACACACTATCACTGTCAGCTACAGGCATTCCCATCATGTCAACCAGTACTACTATAGCAAAAGTGCAACCGTGGTCTTCCTGCAACTAAGGACCCTTGTTTGGTGAAGCTTAACAGAGAGAAGGAGAAAGAGCAGTAAGTGTGGATCAAAAGATAAGGAGATGCTTGGGCTGATTAGCAGGAACAATTTCTGGAATCAGAATTTGCCCTAGATCAAGGGCATGAGACAAGACGGCATGTTCTGTTAAAAGTCACTTGTGAAATAAGAGCATCACTAATCAGGATGGGGATTCTCAGAGATTATTTCATTCAAATTTTTCTCTAGAATAAAAATAGCTGGACACCATTTTTTACAGATGAGCATCTATTGTTTGCTTTAGATAAGATTTCATTATATTACAGGGCTGCATATTCTCTTACTGGACAGCTGTAATGGTGTGTTAGTTTACTCTCACTGCATGGAAAACGTAGTGGCTTAAAACAATACAAATTTATTATCTCACAGTTTCCATGGGTTAGGAATCCAATTAGGTAGGTCCTCTGCTCAGGTTCTGCTCACACTCAACTAGAGGGAATTATACAAGGGCAAAGGTCACTGCAGAGGTATCATGTTAAGATTTTGCCACCACAGATGATTAGGAAGTTCTGACAAGGAAAATAAATCAGGCTGGAATATGCCAATTTCTACTTTGTTCTCCACATTAGCCACTCAACTATTGGAAAACAATCACCTTAAATGTTTTTTTGGGAAACTGTTCCTAATTTCTTTAGACAGTTCTTACTTGTGATATACACATATCACTCCAAATACACCATAATTCTTGAAATTTCTCTAAAAGTGTATGTTTTAGAATTAAACATAACTTTCTGGAGCTTTCCTAAATGATACAGATTATAGCAGAACTATTTTTATTTTTTCTATTCTGCAGGACAGAGTTATATTAAGGCATTCCAGGACTCATTTTTTATAGCTTCATCATATTGGCAACTAAAATTTAGCCATAATCAAATAAAGCATTCCAATTACTTTTTCACCCATAACTACCAAGTCTAAATCATCTATACTGTCACCTATATTTTGATGATAATTTAAAACAAAAACTCAATAGCGAGGCCTGTTATATAGCACCTTGTCAATTTCTCTCCTATAATCCAGCCTAGAGAAAATTTTATATCTTGATTCTGTCACCTGTATTGTTTTTTCTCTCTCATAGCTAGGTATCAGTCGAAGATTGATAAGTTTGCCTTCATCCAAGCTGTTAATATACATGTTGATTGAAGACAGGAGAGAGACAACAGTCTGGCTTTTCAGTTTCAATTTTTACTTTTCAATTTTATTCCTTCGAGTGAGTGTGTATTTTTTTTTTTTTTGCCCATTAATGGAGGATGAAGAGTACATGACATTATGTAAAATAATCTAAATGTTCAAAACTCCTGCTTTTTCTTAACAACTCTTCACATATTATTTAGGGATAATGGTGTAATTCAAACATTTATCATTCCCTGTTTTAATCAGAGAAAAGGGAAATAAGCTCAACATCGATTTCACCTAATAATTCCTGTATTTTTTAAATTGCACATCATAACTCCTGACTCCTAGCATATAAATGAATCATGAGTTTATATAGTACTCTCCACATTTCATATGTGACCCTTACAAAATTTGTGAGTTGGGAAAGTAAGTGGTATTGTTCTTAGGCAACTAGCAAGGTCCAAAAACATGTCCACAATGATGTGGTTAGAAGCAGAGCCTTGCCTAAAGCCCAAATCTGCTAGCTCAGAGTTCAGTGCTCCTCCGCTGCTTGAAGAAGAAGATGAGCCTGAAGTAAAAGGCTCTCCTATCAATTATGTGGTCTCTACGACAAGCAGCCATGTTGTCTTCTGGGGCTGCTCCCATTTGTAATTGACATTTAATGATTGGGCTTTGCAACTAATATGAATAAAGCAGCACTTGTGGCTCAGATGGGGACAGAATCCAGATGATTTTCAGAAAGTAAATGCAGCAAGTAAATGTGACCAGAGGACCCTGAAACAGAGGCTGATATACACATAGTTTGCCTCCAGGCATGCCTGAATGAGAAGGGATTGCGTGATATTGCTATAGTTTGAATGTGTTCTCCAAAATCCATGTGTTGGAAACTTAATCCCCAATGCAACAGTGTTGGGAGATGGGGCCTAGGCTATAAGATCTCTGCCCTAATAAATGGATTAATGTCATCAGAAGTGGGTTACTTATCTCAAGAATGGGCTTATTATAAAAGAAAGCTTGGCCTCCTCTTGCCCTCTCATACTTTCCTGCCTTTTGGCCTCTTCCTATCATTGGATAGCACAGCAAAAATGCCCTCACCAGTTGTGGCCCCATGACTGTGCACTTCCCAGAGCCAAGAATAGTAAGAAATAAATTTTCCAATTTGTGGTATTCTGTTGTAGCAACACAAAATGAACTAAGACAAACATATTCGAGATTCAGGAAGCCCTGCCATTACCTGCTGAGCTGTTTTACCTTGTATTTCTCAAACCTACTTGGTAGAGAGAACAAGGAAACTTGTTATAGAATACCCATTAACAATATTGTTCTATAGAAGATATTTTTAGAAAAGCTGTATTACATCATTTAATCCTCACCACAATCCCTAATGGTAGTCACGAGAGAGGTTAAATAACTTGCCTAACAGAACTAGAATTCAAACCCAGGTCATCTGGAGGCCCAATCCCACTCCATTGAGCTCTGCAGCCTGGAGGCTCCAGGCTCCTTAAGGTCTGTACTGTGAAGGATCCTGTGGGCAGTTAGTGAAGCTGTGGGTCCTGAAAGGACCTCAAAAGATAATGAGAAAAGCTGACTGCGAATGGAGGAGCTGAGAGAAACACCTGGGCAGGGCAAATTTTTAGGAAAAAGACAGGTGAAGGAAAGAAGCCTATCAGAGAGCCAGGTTGTAATGGGGCACATGGCAATTGGGCGAGAATAGGTCGGGAAGGACAATAGAGGCCTGTATAGTGAGGGGGTATCTATTGCATGGGCTGTTAGGAGGGTAAAATGAAGACCTGTTTGTCCAGCACCAAGAGCAGTGTCCAGCACAGTAAGCACTGGCTGTCCACCCCCGCTGGAGGAGACAGGGCCTGAGCACAGGAGAGAGGCATGACAACAGAGTTCAACTCTAGGGGGTAATGCAATACTTCATATCCATGCTGAGCTCAGCAAAGCAACCCAAGACTGTGCTCGAATAATCTCATAGGCCCTCCCCATCCACTTTGGTTCTTCATGGGTGTTTGACTAAAGAAATGTATTTATTTGCATTAATAGTGTCACAATTATTTAATTAATTAATTAATTTTCTTAATTAATTAATTTTCACAATCACAACAGATTGTTCACTGGAAATAATGAGTGCAAGTAGAAGTCAGCCTGGGCCATGGGGAACCTTCAGGAAAGGAAAAGCAAGTAGGGAGATGCTATAAACATCATAGACTGACAGCCCCGAAGGCTAGTACTAAACCATACCCAGGTTTAGTTTGACCTACTGATTGTTTAGAAAAATGAATTTGCTTTCAAAATTTATAATCAGACTATATCCCATAATAATTCATATTCCTGGCTTCCCTTTAAAGATCTGACAACACTGGGCCTGTTGACTTGCAGGTAAGCCATTGCCTGGGGCTAAGTCACAGCTTCCTCTTTAGCTTGTACACTTCTGTCACCCTTGTTCCCCCCAGGCCTACCTGACTCACCAGATTACCTGATCCACTAGAGTAGGGTTTGCATCTGTGCTCTCTGCCCAAGAGTAAGATTTATGAAAGAGAAATCTACAGCCATCTCTCCCTCCCCAAAATGTCCTGACAGCACAAAGTAAGCAAGTTCGATTCCTAACAGAGGTTTTTAGTGGATATCTCAAATAGTGTTTGATTACTCACAAAAAAGTACTGTAGTACCTGGCCCATTATTTAATCCTTTGATACACCTGTCCCATCTATGATTGGGAGAATTAAAATATTGGGCTATCAACTTTACAAATACAGCACCTACTTAGAGAAAAATAAAGATTAACATAAGATTTTCATGGGCATTTATCTATGTGTTGAAAAACTTCAGAGCTGACACATAATTGTGCAGCAACACAGATGAATAGATTTTAATTCTTAAATTCCTTCAGTCTGATGATTTTAAAGCACTGTACCATCATCAAGCTCAGTGTGGTACAATAATGCAAGCCTCAAATGTGAGCTACCTTTGTAATTTTACATTTCCTAGCAGCCACATTAAAGAAGTAAAAAGAAGTAGATGAAATTAATGTTCATAATAGATTGTATTTAACTCGACCTATCTAAAATAATATTGTCATTTTGATGTGTAACTAGTTAGTGCAAAATTTACTGAGATATTTTACTTTGTTCTTTACTAAATTCTTTACAATTTGGTGTGTATATTATACATAAAGCACATTTTAACTTGGACCAGCTACTTTTCTAGTACTCAAAAACCACCTGTGGCCTGTGACTGTCTTATTGGACAGCACAGATGTAGGTGAAATCATTTGTTTTCCTTAAATTAGCAGACAAGAACTGGGGAGGCTAAACTGGAGACAGCTCCATTCTGATATATGCGCCATGTTCTTTCGGTTCCCAAGGTGTCCTCACTCTGTCCCTTCCCCCGTCTCTGTCTCCTTTTCTCATCGCCTAACAAGAGACACTGTTGTAGTGTGAACAGTGCAGATTATGAAGAAAGAAGGGGTGGGCTGGTTTCCCAGCATGTGCCTTGCAGGCTAATGACCTTGTCCAAGTTACCTAACCTCCCTGGTCTCAGATTTCTTTTCAATAAAATAGGATTAGTTCTTTCAAGACTGAGTTTTGAGGATTAAATAAAATCATAAGTGTAAGCTCCTCAGCACTAACTAGACACTATAGGAGTTTTCATGTTTTTAATTATTTATTTTTCAAGATTTACGTATGTTTGGCAGAAGGGGCAGTGGAAAAAAAGAATTAGATAAGTGAAAATTTTTTTAACATATGCTAAAATCCCAGCCACATTCTACTCCATCTTCAGTACTTGGTGCTTAAAATCTCTCTCTGCTCTTGTAGAAAGCATGACTTCAGCCCAAAGCACTGAGCCTAGGTTGTGCAGACATACCCAAAGCATAAGAATAAGAAAAGAGTTTCAGTTTTTTCCAGAGTCTGTCTAACTCTGGACAACCCAGATAATAAGGGGGAGACATCTCAAGGTACCCCAAATACTCTGCGAAATGTCTGAGGAAACTTCACACAGTCTGCCATATACAAAGATAGCAAGAACTCTACCATCCAAAGGACACAGCTTTCTCAGCCCTGCAGGGTCCTCAGTGCACTATGGCTTGCCAGGCGCCTTACCAGACTTCACCCTTCCCAGGTCCTAAAGCCAGCTCCATCAGTGCTACAGTCACTCTTCTAATTTAGCTGAAAACAGTAGTCAATGCCCTAGCCTTCTGCACTTCGAGAAGACTAAAAAAAGAAGAGAAGACTCACCAGTTCATTCTCCTCCCCTTGGTTCAGCAAAGCCTGGTGGTCCTTCTTCCTGTTCTCCTCCATCTAAACCACATCTGCTGGGACCCCTCCTGACTAGATCCTTGGGGAAATGTCAAAACCACCTGGGCTTCTGTGAATTTAGAAGAGTCACTATTTGTCTTGGCTTCCCTCGTGTGCTTTTAAAATCTCTTAGCACACACCTTGCCTATTAGACCAACAAAGGAATGAGAGGAAATCCTCTCAGCAACAGGATTGGTCTGTTAATCTATCTGCTTGTTGTGTTTTTTTTTCCCCTAGCGTTTATTTACTGAGCTAGATGTAAGTGCCTCCAGACTTAAAGGAATGATGGAAAAACAAGTTGCTAAACTAGAAATCTTTCCATAAATACCTCAGCCAATGAATGTGAGTGGCCACTTTGCTAAAAACCTCAGACAAAAGGATTAACCAATAAGAGATGTTAAAAAAAACCTATGGACTTCAGAAAAGTAATGAACTTACTGGGGGTGGCAATGAGAATTGAAGGAAAGGAGGTTGGCTTATGATGGGGGATGTAGGAATCATTCTGGAACCAGAAAACTCTGGGTTCTAATCCCTGCTTTGCTGATGACCCTTGACAAATCACTGAAAATCTGAAGCTTAAGTCTCTAGTGCATGAAATGTCAATAATAATTATAGGGTTGATAGAATGATTTAAGATGACATTTGAAAAAGGCCAACTATAGCCCCCATCACACTCAATAAGAAATAAGTAATCATCATCATAATCATAGCACTAATCAAGAAGAGAGAGGCTTTTGGAAAGTAAACTATAATAATAATTTGATTCTTTTCATTTTCTCTTTATAGTTTACAAAATATTTTCAAATGAATAAAGTATATATGGAGGGAAGAGGAGCCAGAAATGATATTTCAACACCTGTGTAATCACCACTGAATTTGATATTATCATCAAAAAAATAAGTAAACTGTGATCCATTCAGGGTTTAATTTGTTCATGATGAAAACTTTTGTCATTTAATTGCCTCTTATTGCATGCATTCTTGACACTTTGACCATGGAAGAAAATGTACTATGAGTGAGAACTGTTAGAGGGTGATACTTGCCTCTTTCTGCTGACTGGAATAGTCACTGGTTACCTTCAGTGGGCACAAGTGTCTGCCTTGATGTTCAGCAGAGGTCAAAGTGATCTCTGACCAGGGGAAAGTAGCTGATGAGAATAAACATACAACTAAAGGTTTTCATGTCAGAGAGGCTACTGAGGTGCCAACACTAAAGAATAATAGTCCATTGCAAATGTTGCATTTTAAGTAGTACCAATCTAAGGTAAAGCTCAGATTTGGAGAAAAGAGTTCTGGATTTTGGTAAAACTTCATTAAGGGCATGCGTGGCAGTCATCATTCCCTTCTTATCCACCAGCTATTCTCTCATTCCTTGCTGAAAGAACCCCAACTTTGTCTTTGCACCATAACTTGAGCTAGAAGCTCCAAGGATGAGTCATGATTTGTATAAGGGTGGGCATGCAACCCAGGTCTAAGCAACAAAATATAAGGCAAAGACAACGGTGACATGGGTCTTGTGGGAAAGATTATCCCCTTGATGAAAGAGAGAGAAGAACAGTTTTTTCTTTCCTTTCTTTCGTCCTTTGAAAGGGCTGCATGAGGATACAATACTTGGAGCACTCTAGATCATGAAGAGGATGAAAATCACCATGAGAATGATGGTGGTGGAAAGAATAAAGGAACCTAGATGCTTGCCATATCCTCTTAGCCATGGAACTAAGCTTGACCTACCTAGCTCCAGAAATCATGTTAAATATCTAATTAAATGTTCTTATAAAGCCACTGTTATTTGGGTTTTCTGTTAGCTAGAGCCCAAAGATACAATCCATAACACTCATAGTGACTCCATTCAATTTTTACTTAGTAATTATGTATTGAACAACAGATAGCCAGACATTGTGCTAGGCCCTTGGATACAATAGTGGAAAGGGGAGAGTCACTAACCTGAGGGAGTTTACAGTTGCCTGGGAGAGGCAGACAAGTAAATAGCCTCTTAAGTGGGAAGTATACTGAACTCAGACTTAACGGAGTACGACCAGCTGCCTGAAGGAAGTGACATCTATTCTGACATCTCAAAGATGAGCAGAAGTTAACCAGATGAAAGGAATGGGAGATACTGGCAGGTGGTGAGCATATTCTAGGCCAGGGAACAAAATGCATGAAAAGAGTCAAGAGAAGTGGGAAACTATAGCCTATTTGAGGTATTAAGGGAAATCAAAGTAAGACTTGAGAATAGAAAGATGGGGAGTGATGAAGATAATGACTATATAAACAAAGTTATGCCCAGCCACAAAGAACTTGTAAACCATGGCAAACTGGACTCTGCCTACTAGCCAAGACCCAAGACCCCAGCTCTTTCCCACTGATGAACAAGTACTCTTTTGCCTTGCACAAGAACAAAATATTCAATTAAACATAGAAGTCTTCTAATAATCACAACTGCTCATATGTGCCTTGGAGGCACTGAGCTTCCACATCCCAAAGGTATGCATGCTGACATTGGCCCATTCACCATATGAAGAATTAACTCATCACCTAAAAGTTTGTATTAAGTGATCTTGAGGTTCTATAAGCACTGAGTACTTGCTTTACCCACCAGAGGACATGCTTTGTGGAAAGCAATAATTATATCTGCTTTAAACTCTGCCTCCTAGAAAGTCTTCAGCAGATACTAAAGCTTAAAAGAGCTAATGCCAGATGCCCGTAAGCAATCTGGAAATCCAGTCACACCCGGTGGTTCAGCCAGCCGCTTGTAGGCCCATGGGTGGGCGATCACTTACTGTGTTTATATGTGTGGGGGAGGGGTTTGATGGGGTCTCTTGTGGGAAAGCAGCCTCGACATTGGCAGGAGTGGCTTCCTTCAGGTCACATTATTATTTCTAGCCATAGAGATGGGAAGTTGTTGGGATTCTCCAAATCGTTTCCGCCTGAAGAGGCCAGATTTCCAATTGCCTGTGACTGAAAGCAGAACATAGTACATCCTAATGAACCCCAAAGACAAACTCTTCACTAATGAGAAGAAAGTTGTCAGCACCATACAGCATAACGCAGGGGCCTCCAGAGACAAGCGGGGAGGGAAGAGCCAGATGAGGAGACACAAAAAAGAAAGGGAGTAAGATGTCCACCTTACACAGCAGCCTGAAAAACTGATGATTCCCGAAGAAGCAAAGTCCTAGCCCTCTGAGGGGCCTTCCTATCCAGGATGAAGCCAGGGAAAGTGACTGAGAGAGTACCTCACTTCCCTCCACAATCTCTGACTCAGAACACAATTTCCTGGAAACAAAAAAGAAACAGATACTTCACTTAGTAGAGTGGGCTCCAACTTACCATCAAATTGCTATCAACTGATCAACACTTAAGTGTACGTATAGTAGTAACATGCATTGTGTGTGGGACAGGTGAGGGGGGAAGGAGGAGATGGGCACATTCACACCTAATGGGTGTGGTGCGTACCGTCTGGGGGATGGACACGCTTGAAGCTCTGACTCGGGTGGGGTAAGGGCAATATCAACTCACAAAACCAGATTAATTGGAGAGAAAGCATGCAAAATTTATTCTTGTGTACATGGGGAGCATGAGAGTGATTACCCAACCTCCCAATGGGATGCAAAAGCTTATGTACCATCTTGAGGTTGCATAAAGAATGTGGGCTTGGATGGTGGCAAAACAGGTTGAAAGGGTTGGCCAGTAAAGGTAGTCTTATTATATAGATGAAACCTCACAGGTAGAAGCCCTCAGAGATAATAAATGGTAAATGTTTCTTTCAGACCTTTAAAGGTGTCAGACTCTCAGTTAATCTTTCCTAGGTTTGGACAGGTGAAGGCCTCAAAAAAAAAGACAACCCAACTGCATCAATGCAGATTCTCTACTGATGCAAGTTTTCCCCACAAAAGACAGCTTTGCAGGGCTAATTACTTTTGCTGGCTCTCTGACAGCCATCTCAGAATATGTCAAAGAAATATATTTTAGGGTACAATATTTTTACTTCTTTCACTGGACACACACACGCACACACAAAACCCAAACTGTAAAAAGGGACCTCCCCATATTATTCCTCAACTTCTTCCTGCCGTGTTAATTCACTGCTTGGCTAGGGAATTAGATTTTATATGATTGGCAAAATGCAACCCTGGGAGGTGTGATATTAGCTCACCAATCTCTTCAGGTGTCCTCAGTTCAGTTCTGCCCGTACTTGTGTAAAAGTGCCATACGCAGAGCTCTATTCTAGGTCTGAAAATGAGAACCCAGAGATGAATAAGACCTTGCCTTTGAGCTCAGTCTACTGGACCTGTACTTCTGAATCCAAGTCTTATACATTCTTCACTTTTCCTCCTGCGGCTCTTGTGACTCATTTTGCAAAACGGCTTATTCCAACTCATCTCTCGTTGCCAGGCTCAGGCTGGGCTTGTCACTGATGTCAACAGAAAAGAAAGCCAAGTCTGTAAAATAATTTTAAAAGGTTTCTTCTGAGCCAAATTTGAGGACAATGACCCAGAGCTACACCCAAGAAGTCTTGAGCAATGGACTTGCTGTGGTTGGGTTACAGTTTGGTTTTATACATTTCAGGGAGACAGGGGTTACAGGTAAAGTCATAACTTGATATATGGGAGGCATACATTGGTTTGGCCCGAAAAGGTGGGACAACTCAAAGGGGTTCAGATTTACAGGTAATAGGTGGGTTTAAAGACTCTTAGATTTGTAATTGGTTAAAGAAATGAAGCTTTGTCTAAAGACTTAGAAGGTTTTAAGTTAAGATGAGGAAGTCTGTTAATCAGAGACAAGCTACCTGTCATATATTTGTTGTGTAAATTGAGGGACTGCAGGTTTGTCTTGCATACCCTTAGGCTTGTAAATGAGTTACAAAGGATGTCTCCAAGAAGGGAGGGGGCATGATGAGGCATGTCTGATCTCCCTTCTCATGGCCCATGGCTGGCAACTGAGTTTTAGGGTATCCTCTTGGCCAAGAGGGGCGTCCATTCAGTCAGCTGGTTGGAGGGGAGCCTTAACATTTTTAGTTCACACTGATATATGTAAATATCACCAATATACGTATGTACAAATATGTACTATTCATTGCTTAGCCGGATCCTCTGCGGTGTCTTCCTCCTATAGAAACTGGATGTTCAGAATCTGCTGGAAGAAATTATGATGTCTGAAAGTGATTGATTGTGAAATATCTGCAATTTCTAATTGACAACAAGGAAGCCAATGGACTTAGAGCATGTGAACCTAAAGGGAAATAACTATTTCACTTCACTCACTCACAACTGACTCCTGATTGATGAAGAAAAGCCTCTCTCTCTTCTGCTAATAAATTTTCTCTGGGGCTCTCATTTCTGTTCCTATTCTAGTCATGGCTGCAGCTTCCCTCTATGGGGCAGAGACACAAGCTTAGGTAGCTGAACTAGCTCTTCCATGCCCCTCATAGGAATCAAGTACCATAATGTGGGTTAAATCATAGTTTTTACTTGTTTTTATTATAAAATGAAGGTTTGTGCATTGCAGATACTGTTAATTTGCTGTGGATCATTGAAGCAATTATTTTTGCTTAATTGCTTCTGTTTTAGATTTTAAAAATACTGCCTCTTCAGTCCTCAAATAAATATTAATTGATTTACTCTCTCGTGGAGTCAATTTTATTTTCCAAATGCTTTATATATTGCAGGTTTGGTGGCCCTTAATCTCCTTGGGTCCACCAACTTGGCTTTGGGAACTATCTCCATAGCATTTGATACACAAGTCAATAATGGTTCTTATCACATTCAAGAGAAAGAACCATTCATCGTCAAATCTAAGCACTTAGCAGAGAGAGGCGCATATGATAGGTGCTCAAAAAATATATGAATGAATAAATCACCCTTTCCCTGCCTAAGTAACCTGCTTTTCCTTGGGTTGGTCGGTGGCAGATATTATATATGGTCTGCCCGGGTCCTCTTGGATATCTTCATTGCCTTCACAGCCGTTTGTGTGCTTTTCTTCTAAGGACCTATTCCTATGACTCTTTTCAGAGAATTGCCTGTGAGGCCCTTTTCCTATTCTAACAAAGACCCAAGGATGCCTGGAGTTTACTCCCCAACCCTACCCTGCTCAAGCAGCCCTGAACCGGTGACTGACATGGCAGAAATCTGAAGCCTTGCTCCCTTGCCAAGAGCTGGAACAAACTGAAGTAATGTTTACATTCCAAACCTCCCTGGCAGCATCAGGTTGAAGTTAAGACTGCCCGAAATCACATCCTTACTTATATTGTTTTCACTCCCTTCACTCTTTCTCCTAGAAACACTTCCTTAATAAAATATTTACACATAAATCCATGTCTCAGTATCTGCTTCTGGGGAACTCAACCTCAGAAAAGAACAAAGGGTTTCTAATATTTGTAACCCCCTGCATCTATGTAGGTACCATCAACCCATTCTTTCTTCCGGGAGGAAAACCATCTGCATCTTTCCATTCTCTCACCTCTTACCCAGTTCCCTCGCTTTAAAGTTTCTTCTTTCCCTAATTTAAAATTTTCCAGGAAACCATAGTGAGTTTGGTATGACCATCCTTCCTCCATAAGGTATTAGGATGGTTCCAGGAAAATTCAATTGCTCATTTTATGCTGCTGGAAATGTATTGACTATTGTCAAGGACTTTAAGCTTGCCAAAGCTTATACCACATTGCCCCCGTGCTCTGTGTCTTTAGCTGCAGAGGACCAGAATGTCTGTTCAATTTAATACTCTGGAGGGCTTTCCAGATGACTGGCCACAAGAACAAATCTACACAGACTGCCAGTTGTATGACTTGTCTGATGAGAACAGTTAAGTGCCAGTAAGAATGATTGTCAAGTGTTAATTGTGATTGTCAGGCAAGTCACCAGCCTGAGTCTGACCAGTGGCTGAAAAGATGCCACAGTGCTGTCAAGTCAAAACCTCGGTGAACATTAAACTCCCATCTCTGTTCCCCTCACTACTACTGAAAACACTAACATCCATTGAGACCAGTTAAGGATGCTGAACAGAACAGCAATGGAATTTCTGAAATTGGAACAGGGGTTCAACTCCATTTGTTGACTCAAAGGACTTCCCCAGCAAGAAAACAGTAGGGATGAGGTGGAATGGCAACAAAGATGTGTAATGGACGCGGCATTCCAGAATGAGCTAATGAGCTGGATCCCAAGATCTGTTCTAAGGAGAACACTGTAAACCTCTAAATTGATGTCTCAAGGCACATTGTTTTCTTGCTAATCAGTGGCAGATGACTTAAGCTGGTTGGAGAGCTGAAGGTTCCCTTAAACTATTCAAACCTAAGAATGGCCCAGAATCAGTTTTTCTTTTTCTCCCTTATCTGAAGGGTGGATTAATTTGAATAGCTCAAGGAACAGAGTTTTTACATAAATTTTTAACTAACTTGAAGAATGTATGTTATTAACCCCCTTTCTACATTTCTGCCCTTGGCTCATGGAATCTTTCCTCATTGAACTTAGCCACTAGTACATGTTTTGTCAAGACTGCAGTACTTAGAGCTCTAACAAAGAGCAGGGATAAATAGGCTCACCTCAAGGGAGAGAAGTTTGTCAGCAGGATTTCTATTCATCAGGGACTGCCTTCATAATATAGAGAATGCACAGTGACAGATAGCATTTCCAAAAGAAATATACCACAAAAAGTTCTCTCAACGCACAGCGAGCTGCCAGGAAAAAATTGTAGATGAGTCTCCATGGGGACAAGTACAAGATAACATATTTAGGAGAAAATAATCTGTTAGTCTTTTATGATTCCTAGACTTGATTTATCATCAGAATCACCTGTAGAGCTTAATAAAGATACAGCTCCTCAGGAGACTCTGATTGAGTGTATGTCTGAGATTGAGCCTAGGAATTTATTTCTAATAAGTTCTTTGAAGATTTTCACAATGGGTCCAGTTTGAGAACCATATTCCAAAAAGAAGCCTATGAATTGCTATGAATTCCCTGGAGAGAGTAGGATAACGCATGACGTGACAGCAAAAACACGAACATTACCTGCAAATACATCCAAGTCTGAGCTGCTTTGCGCAGATCTTTGAATCTCATGGGAGATCTCATAGACTAGGAAATTATCCAGAAAGTGCCAATTAAAAAACAAAAAGCAATTCTTCAGGATAGTTACATGATGGGATAAGAAGGGCCAGAAGTCTAGAAAGAAGTTGCCTGTTGACATATAAGTAATTGATTCTGTCAACAAAGGCTAGAGGTAGGTCATTCTGTATCTTAAATAAGAATAAACAGACTAAGTAAAAGGAATAATTTTAAACAAATAGTAAAACATGGATCATTACATTTGCATTAAAATGGAATTATATGCATTCAATTCCTGGAAGTTTGTAGTGTGTTCATTAGTTCATTCATTCTTCTCTTATGCATTCTTCTATTTACTCTTTTACTGACCCACACAACACATTAAATATCTACTTTGTGCAAAGCCAAGATGTAAGAAGCCGCCTTAAAATTTGAGAGATAAAGGAAAAGATATTATGTATTGCACTTAATCTCCTTTGAATTTTACTATTATAAATGAGGTAATAAATAATATTTCCATGTCAATAGGCACTCAACACAACACTTCTGACACCAGATGTATAGGGGTATTTCCCAACACACCAAGCAATTCTCCATCAGATACCAGCTGGGTGTCCTATAATTCAATTTAATTCTGACACTATCTACCTGGAGACAGTGTTAAATCCCACGGGTTAAAAGCTCAGTCCCATAAGACTTCAGTTCACTTCAGAAGCCAATTGCAAGTTATAGGTTGTAACTCCTGCTTCTGACCAATCAGCTATAAATCACGGATCCCACTACCCTCTCCTTAGGTTTTATTAATTTGCTAGAGTGGCTCACAGAACTCAGGGAAACACTTTACTTACATTTACTGGTTTGTTAATAAAGGATAGAGATGAACCAGCAGCTGAAGAGGTACACACAGGGAGGCCTGGAAGGGTCCCAAGCGCCGGAGCTTCTGTCCCCATGCAGTTGAGTTGTACCACTCTCCCGGCATGCACATGTGTTTGCCAGGCCAGGAGCTCTACAAATCCCATAGCTTAGGGCTTTTTATGGAGGCATGATAGATTATTCACTCCATGTCCAGACCCTCTCCTCTCTCTGGAGAAGGGAGGGTAGGGCTGAAAGCTCCAAACTTCTGATCATAGCTTGGTCTTTCTGATGGCCAGCCTCCACCCAGGAGCCCGCCAAAACTCACCTAATTAGAATAAAAAATGTTCCTCTAATTGATTTGTAAGAAATCAGTTTGCTTTGAGATATCAATTTAGAAGTGTACACTATATTCTCCTGAAGATAGATCTTGGGATCCAGCTCATGCTGAAATGCCTGTATTCATTTCCCATCTTTGTAACCATTCCACCTCATCCCAGGAAATTCCAAGGAATTAGGAGCTCTGTGCTAGAAACTGGAGTCAAAGGCCAAATATTAGAACAAAGAGTTCTCCTAGCACCCCCATCTATAAGGGTGTAGGTGGTCTGTTTCAGGAAATGGGACAGAGACCATACGCGAGAATAAAAGACTCTGCTAGCACCCCTGTCACTCAGAAAATTGCAAGGTTTTAGGAGCTCTGTGCCAGGGACTGGGGAAAGAGACCACCAACATGTATATTTCTTATTATTTCACAGACAAGGAAACTAAGATGCAGACATAGTGACTAATTTGCTCAAAATGGCAAGTGAGAGAAGTCCAGATTAGTACTCAGACCTGTCTGACTCCTAAGCTTGTACCCTTAACTATTATATTATATAATACCATGTCCCACTGCCCAAAAGAGCCACTTTTGAGATTGACTTTGAGCACTGTGAAGCCCCTGATGATGCGGTCGTATGTGGGCACTGGTCGAAGCCCTTGACTTGTGCTAGCATAGCTGCTCTCCTGCCCCCAAGGCCAGCTCTGCCCTCACATGGCCCAGGTGCAGGTCAGACTGCTGCTGCCACCCACTGTGCCCTGGGACACCTGACCCTCCCTGGCTGCTGTGCAAGGCTGAGATGTGGAAAGATACAAAGACTTGGACTCTCCCAAGTACGACTCTTGGCATCCAGACCAAATTTGATTTCAGAATCCATCTGGGGAGGATCCACACCTACAAAATGATCTCTACGTCAAACCAGTTCTTAATTAGTCATGCATTGTGGTTGCATTCTTGAGACTATTTAAGCCTTTATCAAATTCTCAAGACTAACCTTGGGTTGGGTCAAGAGAAAACTAGCTCAGCTTTCGGGAAAGAGCATTCAGCCAGCTGGGAGTCACTTTATCTTGCATTTGTTCAATTCCTGAGCAGATCAGGAACAAAGAGTGGCCTTGGGGCTCTGCAGTGAATTCTCAGATGATTTTCTCTGTAAGTGTCCCTGTGTGGACTTTCCCCAAATGGGCCTAGTGGGGATGTTTCTTTCCTATCTTTTTAACCTATGTTTTCCTGGCCATGTAAGCCTGAGACAATAGTTAAAAACAGGACCACAGAAACCCCACCACTCTGTAGTCCCTCCAGGGTCATTGAGAATGTCCGTAGATTTCAGCATGTGAGGCAGCAGGCAGTGCTCCCAGTTAGGGCACGCTCTCCTCCACCACAGCCTGTGCTGACTGCACAGGCCACACGCCACCACTTTGAGATGACCTCTGTGGCTTCTATGGTCAGGCTTCTGTGTGGGCCTGTCCTGACCCTGGGATTGACTGTAGGAGACCTCCAGCCTCTGTGATGTGCACAGCCACTCTGTGTCACCCTTGGCCATTCTCCATCTCCTTTAGTCACTTTCTTTCTCCTTTAGCCATCAATGCTCAGACTCTTTATGTCATCTATGTGTCTCTGTGTGATACTATCAGCCATTAGCAACACGCATCTTCCATCTGTTTTTCTGCATTCATATAAATGCCAGGTGAGAGAGGCCACGGGTAGATTCCCTCCACCCTGCTTTTATTACACAATGACACACAGGCCACAGATCACAGAGTGGGCCTCTCTCTCTCTCTCTCTCTCTCTACACACACACACACACACACACGCATATCTTTTTCTCTACCTCTTTTTTTGTCATAGATTTCTTTTCCTTGGCCCTTGAAAAAGTTCCTAAAGGTAGGGTGAAACCCCACAATGAATGGAAAAATAATCACCTTGCTGTACTCTAACTGTACCCATTCCCTTATAGCTAATATTTGGGTTTTTTTAATTTAATTTTTTGTACTAATACATAATAGGTGTATATATTTTCAGGGTACATGTGATAATTTAATACATTCAAATAGTTTTTAAAGATCAAATCTGTGTAATTTGGATATTGATTGCCTTAAATATGTCTTTTCCTTATGCTAGAAACATTTGAATTATTATCTTCTAGCTATTTTGAAATATACAATAGATTATTGTAAACTATAGTCACCCTACTGATCTATCACACATGAGGTCTTATTTCTTCTGTAAAACACATGTTTGTACCCATTAATCAACATCTCTTCATTACCCCCTCCCCTGCCTTTCCTGGCCACCAGTCTACTGTCTGTCTTCATGAGATCCACTTCTGTAGCTCCCACAGATGACGGAGAACATGCACTATTTGTCTTTTTTTTTTTTTTTTTTTTTT
>VBSM01000272.1:45296601-45385146 GCA_008086735.1 Cheirogaleus medius
CGCCTCAGCCTCCCAGAGTGCTAGAATTACAGGCGTGAGCCACCACGCCCGGCCACTATTTGTCTTTATGTGCTTGGCTTATTTCGCTTAACATAAGGACCTTTTGTTCCATCATGTAGCTGCAAATAACAGGATTTCAATCTTTTTTGTGGCTGAATAATATTCCACTGTGCATATACCACATTTTATTTATCCATTCATCCATTGATGGACACTTCGGTTGATTCCATATTTTGGCTACTGTGAAAAGTGCTGCAATAAACATAAGAGTTCAGCTATCTTTTCGATATATTTATTTTCTTTCTTTGGGATATGCACTCAGTAGTGGAATTGCTGAATCATAGAGTAGTTCTATTTTTAGTTTTTTGAGGAACCTCCATACTGTTATCCATAGTGGCTGTACTAATTTACATTCACACAATGGAATACAAGCGTTCTCCTGTTTCCATATCCTTGCCAGCAGTTGTTATTGCCTGTCTTTTTGATAAAAGCCATTTTAACTGGGGTGAGATGATAGCTTATTGTGGTTTTAATTTGCATTTCTCTGATGATTAGTGATATTGAGTATTTTTTTCATATGCTCATTGACCATTTCTATGTCTTCTTTTGAGAAATGCTTATTCAGATCTTTTTCTCATTTTTAATTTGGATTATTTGAGTTTTATTTGCTATTGAGTTGTTTGAGCTCCTCATATATTATGGTTATTAATCCCTTGTCAGATGGATAGTTTGCAAATATTTTCCCCCATTCTATGGATTATCTCTTCACTTTGTTGATTGTTTCCCTTGCTGTGCAAAAGCGCTTGAGCTTGATGTGATCCCATTTGTGTATTTTTGCTTTGGTTGCCTGTGCTTTTGAGACCTTACACAGACAAAAAAATCTTCGCCCAAACCAATATCCTGGAGCATTTCCTCAATGTTTGCTTCTAGTAGTTTCATAGTTTCAATTTTTAGATTTATGTCTTTAATCTATTTGATCTGATTTTTTGTACATAGTAAGAAATAGTTCTAGTTTCATTCTTCTGCATATGGATATCTAATTTTTCTAGCACCATTTATTAAAGAGAATGTCCTTTCCTCATTGTCTCTTCTTGACACCTTTGTTGAAAATCAGTTGGTTGTTAATGTGTGGATTTATATCTGGATTCTCTATTCTGTTCCATTGGTCTATGTGTCTGTTTTTATGCCAGTACTATGCTGATTTGTTTACTATAGCTTTGTAGTATATTTTGAAGTCAGATAGCGTGATACCTCCAGATCTTTTTGTTCTGGATTACTTTGGCTATTTGGGGTCTTTTGCAGTTTCATATAAATTTTAGAATTGTTTTTTCTACTTCCATGAAGAATGTCATTAGTACATTGATATGGATTTCATTGAATCTATAAATTGTTTTGGGTTCTATTGTCATTTTAACTATATCCATGAGCATAGAGTATCTTTCCTTTTTGTGTGTGTCCTCTTCAATTTCTTTCATCAGTATTTTATAGTTTTCCTTGTATAGATCTTTTATTTTTTTGGTGAAATTGATTCCTAGGTATTATATATTATTTGTAGCTATTATTAATGTAGCTATTATTCTTTGTAGCTATTATTAAACTTGATTTCTTTTTCAGATTTTTGCTGTTAGCATATTTAAATGCTACTGATTTTTGTATATTGATTTTAGATCCTGCAACTTTACTGAATTTGTTTATTAATCATAACAGCTTTTTGGTGGAGTCTTAAGGTTTTATCTAAGTATAAGATCATGTCATCTGTGAACAAGTCTAATTTGACTTTTTCCTGTCCAATTTTGATGCCCTTTCTTTCTTTCTCTTGCCTAATTGCCCTGGACAGGACTTCCAGTATTATGTTGAATAAAAGTGGTGAAAGTGGGCATCCTTGTCTTATTCCAGATCTTAGAGGAAAGTCTTTCAGTTTTTTCCTGTTCAGTATAATGTTAGCTGTGGGTTTGTCATATTATTATTTTGAAGTCTAATACTTGGTTTTTAAATAAGCTTGTTTGCCTCAACTCTCTCTTCTTTTGTGTTTTCTTCCTATTAGGATCCTTGCACTCTCACGCAAATAAGCCTATAGTGTCAGACATATTGAGATATTCTTTGTAGCATATACTTAACTCTTTTAATTCCACACCACACTCCCACACCCTCACTATATAAATGGACAGCCAAACTTACTAAGCACAACATTGTAATCACTATACTTTGTACTTCTGGTTGTTTTTATTCATAGCCCTATTGTTTGAGTTAAGCTTCTTTGTACTGGATGAAAAACAGATGTTCACAGACAAAGAAGGAGAAATAAAACAACAAAATATCCCAGTGATTATATTTTTTATTCGATCACACCACAGCTGCTTGCTGCACCCCTAACCATGGCTCTGTGCTAGGTGCAGAGTGGGAAGGTAAGATGACTCAGTCTTGGTCCCTACCCTCAGAGAATGCACTCTCCAGTCAAAGTAAGGTTTGATAGGAAGTAAGGAAAGCTGAGACACTATAGGACCATGAGACAAGATTAAAAAAAAAGCTGCAAGTCATACAAAGAATGGATATGTAGAGTGTCATGATTGTGCAGAAAAAAAGAGAGCTTCTCTCTGGCTTGGCAGATCAGGTAGCATTCTAATTGTATATTGATAAATGGGTGGGATTTGGATGTATGGAGATAAGAGTAGGAATTATTAATGCCCCAAAAGTTATTAAGGTGGGAAAGTTAGTACCAAATATTGAGAATGACAGGAAATCTAGTTTGCTGAAGTAGAGAATGCAAGAAAGAAAAGTCAGAGATGAGGCCTCATGTGGCTGGGGCAAAAGGCCTTGAATTCTTTACTAAGCAACATGTACTTTATTTGGTAGATAATTTAGACTATTAAGGGTTTCTAATCATGGACATGACATCGTCAGAGCTGTGCAATAGAATTCATAGAAACCTTGAGAGGGAAAGATAGAAGAGAGGCCTCAGTCAGGGAGACCAATTAAGAGGTTCCTATAATCAGCAGGTGACCTTCAAAGGCTTGGAGAGGAGGTGCTGCACGAGAGACACTGCCAACAGAGGCTCTAGGACTTAGGAACTGAGCGGAGGAGGCACAAGTGGGACTCTCCATTCCATACATGTGTTTGGAATTACAAAAGTAAAATCCCTCACATACCCACAAAGCCTTATTGATGCCACGCAGAGCCACCACTCCCGGTTTGTAATATGGTGTGAATGGCGCCCCCTAGTGTATACACAGAGACCTCTCTCAGCATAAACACCTTTGCCCACAACTTCAAATCCAATAGAAGTTTCCATAGTAAAAATGTGTGCAGCCTTTATCACAGGTCAGTGCTTCACCAGATTACTCACGGAGTTGAAACACTCAGGAGAGGGAGTTGAGAGGAGATAGCAAGGAAATAGAGCTGGGAGAGTCTGGACAACTCCTTGAGTGCTTTTTATTCAACCATGAACAATGCTCTACAACATCCTACCTTTTTCTCTACAAATTAGCTAATCTGATTAGCAGAATCTGTCTAGATGTGAAGAATATAAGGAACAATGACTTGGAAGTCAATAGATCCATATTCTAGACTCAGCTCACCCATTCCTAAGTATGTTATCTTGAGCAAGCAGTTATTCTTTCAACCTCAGTCACCTGAGGGGTTGCACTAATATTATATAGAAAACAAATCAAGCTAGTGGAGCAAGGACAGCATTAGATAAAGTCATCAGGGAAGACTTCTTGGAAGAAGTGACAACTGAGCTGAAATCTGAAGGCAAAGTAATCAGCCATGGGGATAGTTTTTTTTTGGGGGGGGCGCAAGGGGCATTCAGAGCAGAGAGGATGGCAAATGCAATCTTCCTGAGGAAGGAACACGCTTGGTATGTTTAAGAAGGCTAGGGTGGCTCACTTCTAAGGCTCTCTTGACAACTCTAGGACAGTTACATTTTGTTATTGTTGTTTGTATGTTTGTTTAATTTTGAAGAAATCATTTTATTGATAAAGTTTTAGAAGGTCATTCTAACAGTCTAATGGAAACCAAAAGGCAGGTAGAATGTTGTGTGGCAATAGTCTGCAAACTTATTATGCATAGAGAAGCGAGCATAGTTCAAGGCCAAATGAGAATCTATACAAACCTGAAAAGCCGTATGAAGCAGGGGCTGAACAAAGTTCAAGCAGTGATATATGTTTCTGCTTCTCAGGACTAAAGCCAGAAACCAGGGCTTTATCTGATCACATGAAATAGGCTCACAGGGCTCTGGTTTTATGATTTTACTCTCTGAGCTGTGGGAGTTGACCTTTTCTGTGATTGATAGTCAAGTTCAAGAGGATTTCTACGAGAAACTAAAAACTCTTTCTGGAAGAAATTATACTTGTAATGGCAACTGTGTTGGACAGTTGCCTTGCTGCCATCTTGTTTTTCAGTGCTACAAACTTTTCATTTAGCAAAAAACCACATGGGAGAGAGGCACAGCAAGGAACTTGCTAAAAACAGACCCACATTTGATTCTAGCTCCTTTACACACTAGCTGTGTATCCTTGATCAAGTTACTGAGTCTTTTGGAGGGTCTTGTACTTCATCAAAAGAAGGAAAATAGTAATGCTTGCCCTGCTTTCTTTCTAAAATTGCTATGAGGCTTAAATGAGAAAATGAGTATGAAAGCATCTTATAAACTGTAATGCCCGGTGTATAAAGCAGAGAATAATAGCATCTGTGGTGTTAGGAAATGCCTGGAACTTGGTGAAGATAGTGCTTTCATTCCCCATCACTGGAGTAGGTCACACTATTTTATTAGCCAGAGTGAAACATTCCACTACCGAGACAGACAGATTGATTGTTGAACAACAGAATTATAGATTTTACTTGCTTCTTTTGTACAGAATAATTTATTATAGCATAAACTAAATACAAGGCTCTGAATAAATAGTCACTTTTTTTCAGTCATCACATTGGCAAGTATGTACACGCACACTTTCAGGAGCACATAAGGACACAGATGGCACCGGCATGTTTCCATTCTCAGATCATTACATATTTCAGGAGTGGAGCCCAGAGTCAGGGTTCTCTATGTGTGAGAGCTGGATACCTTGGGGTGTACATACAGGGGACCCTCTCAGATGATTCTGATCATGTGACTGTGTTCTTTTCTCCTCCTGGTCCTGGTCAAGGAAGTGTATTGGTAGCTGCTCTGGGGCTTGGGGGACTCTTCCATGCTTTTTTACTCAAAAGTAAACACCTCTCTCTAAGAAAATACACATAACATGTATTCCTTCATCTGTCAATTTGAGAGTCACAACTCCTCACTCTGTACCTCTTTTCTAGGCTCTTATTCTCTTTGGGAACCCCTGTTCAAGGTGCAGGGCAGTCAAGTCTATATGCCAACACCATCGGCTCTCCCACCCCAGCCCATCTCCTCCACGAGTGTCAGTCTGATATCAATTCTGTGTGGGTAGCAGCAGTGAATGGTTCACATCACAGCATAAGACTGAGACATTGGGCGTATCAAGCCTGAAAGGAATCTTGCAGGTAATTGAGTTTCTTCTGATACTTGACTTCCTTCTCTAATTGGTCTTAGAGTAGCCATTTGTACCTCCCATGTCAAGGAGTGCACAATGTGTGGTCACCAGCTTCCACGTCCACCAGTGCTGGCTGTTAGGGCAGTGATCTTCACATCAGGCTGACACCATCCCCATGTGACCTTTACCCACTTGCTCTTGTCATCCTGAATCCCAGTTTTCTCATCCATGTGGTGGGATTGATAAGCCCCTCCTGTTCCAGTAGCAAGAGAATTGTGCCATTCAAGTGAGTTAGTGGAGGTGACAGCACTTGGAGAGGGGCTTGTTAAGTACGAACTGTGTGCACTGACCTTGCTCCTGACTAGGTTGTAGACTATCTCCAGCTTGCCCCTGCCCATAACCCTATACTTTTGGAAAATGAGAAAAACTATCAGTTTTAGAAAAGGACATTCAGAGCTGCCATATCACTACTGAGGCTGACTTTGCAAAAGGAAACATTTTTTTCTGTACCGAAGAAGAAAATGATTCCCCAGCCTTGAAACACTGATATATCTTCATGCTCTGTTTTAAAACCAGAAGCAAGAAGGTATCCTAGAGGCTAAGAGACATCATGTTCTCAGAATCAGCTGCAGTCACAGAGCCACAAACCATGCTCGGGAGCTCAGTCAGGGAAAGGAATTCTTGCAGGTGCAATACACAGGTATCAAAGCTAGCCCAGGCCACAGCACTCACCCACGGCTCACAATATTCACTTAGGATTTTATGTTCAAAATGAAAATTCTGCTTTTGCTTTAAAATACTATGGTGGACATTCTCCTAGAATTAAGCATTGTCTCCTGAGCTAACAGAAACCTGGTTGTTTTCTATGCTGAATGAATCTAACGTAACCAAATTATAACAACGATAAAATAAGGGAAATTTTAGTTTTGTGGAAACTGAAGCCTCAAACTTAAAAAGCAGATGGGTTGTACGAGGACTTACATGATGACATATAGTGCTGTAGCACAAGATTAATGTTTCTCAAAAATAACAGAGCAGAGGAGAAAAGTTTCTGGAGTTGGGCATGTGAGATGAGGAATTCCTAAAACATAGGAGAAATTCATAAGATCAGGAGAAGTCAAGGTTAGTGGATAGTACTAGTGCTCTTTGATCTGCTACTTTCCTTCCTTCCCAAGAATACAACCCAGGTCAACCACATCATTTGCGGAGACCAGCAGAAAATAAAAATGTGGGGACTCTTGTTTGAAAATTAAGAATTTCAAGATGCAAATAGCAGAGCAATAAACCAAGTGTGGGGCCCTTCTAAGCATGGAGCCCTGTGTAGTCACAGGTCACAAGCCTATGAAGCAGCCCTAAACACAAAAGACTGTACTTCCCAACTCCTGGGCCAACTCCCTGGCAGATGAGTGGGGAAAGAACGGTGTGCCATTTGCAGGGTAAGGCAGTGAAGAGCCCACGTCAGCCTCTTCCTTCCCCCATCACAGTAAACATGGGGTCCTTGTGTTGAGTTGGCAGAGCCATCAGATTGAAGCGGTCACCACTCTCAGGACAGCTGCTCTAGAGAGTCACTTGGACCACGAAAGAAGCTCTTGTGTGTTAAGGAACTGAGATTTTGGGGGTTGTTTGTTATTGCAGCATATGTTGAGCTTATCCTTAATAATATGTAAAGGAAAGCCAGAAGCAGAAGAAAAAGCCTCAAATCTGAAAAGTACTACAAAGAAAAGAAAATCAGACGGTGATGATTAATGTGATGGTTCCCATGCATTAGTTTTTCCATCAATAAAGTAAGAATTCAAAAATAATCTTTAACATGTTACAACTCTATGAGTATACATAATACTAATTCCCCTCAACTCATTAAAAAAAAAAACGAAAGTTATTGTCCTAAAAAGAAAGACTACATATTTTCCCCTTTAGCCTGCTGTTCTCTTGGTTCATGGCAGTCCTTGGCCCATTCTTGCTGTACTGAATATCTCCAATACTTTCAGAAGCCAAGAGGGAATGGCTCTTCTGAGACAACGTTCTTCTCTGTAGAGACTATTTTATCAAATAGACTTTCCTTTCTCACTATGATTTGATAGGTATCCCCAAAACTCAAACTGATATTACAAGAGTCTTTTTTCTTTAAAATCACTGAAGCTGGTCCCTTTTGTCATTGTTTCTCTGTGATGTCAGTGTGGATGTCACATTTCCTTCAAAGTTGTTCCTCATTGCTCTCAAATACCGGATTGCTGTAAGACACTCCATTGCCACACCCTGGCATGTCAGAGTAGGAGGTTTGGTTTATTGGTGGCCAACTAGGGTCATTTGCCAAGTCCCTTTGCCATATCCGATACTGGCTTTTTGATTGATAGCCAAAACACCTTTTGATTCTCATCCACAGGGCTCTGTTTTCAATAATGGCCTCCTGCAAAATAAAAGAGTGACTGTTTACAATCAGAGGTCAAGTGTTTTGAGGCTCCAGCCCTCTACAGACCATAATAAGGCAATACTGCAATGGCTGCTTAGATCCAGCTTGACAAAGAACTTGAGCTCTGGACAGATCTAAGGTGGTTTCAGTGGATAGGATTTGGCTTCTCAAACTTTTCTACTTAAGTAACTCTTCTGGGAGAAGATAGAGGTACATAATTTCAAGAATCTGGAAACATGAAATGGTCTGCCTCAAAGATGAAATTTCTTTTGAATTTCCTATATAAATTAAACGTAAAATCATTCAAATTCTACTTCATACCATAATCCACATTTGATTTAATATAAAATGACATTTAAAATTACTTACCACCAAATAGAATTTACCCCATAGAAAGATATGTGCCATGTGTGATATACCTTTAGTATACCTGGGGCATATCACAGTCATGAGTATGGGTTGAGGAAATAGAAATATAGGCCACGGTCTTGGAGTTGGACAAGTCTGAATTGAAGTCCCAGTTCTGATACCTACTATGAGCAAATTAATTATCCTATCCGAGTATCTGTGGTTAGAAATAATAATTCCCTCCTTATGTTTGTTATAAGGATTATACAACTCCTTTTGCAATGCAGGGCAGGGCAGGGCAGGGCACAGCTCTCTCCCTTTACCCACCCTTCTGAACTACTCACTTAACAAATGGCTGTGCACGGTGGCCCTGTTCATGCATGCCTGCAACCTGCATGTTCACTGAAATTCATTTTTAAGATTACAAAAGATATGTCTCTTCGGAAACATTTTGGATTGCCATTTTATTTTACGAGTTAGGCTGAGCCTTGATTAGAGCCCAAATTGTAACTTACAATACAGAGTGCATGAGAGGTTATCATATTAATTTTCCATTTTTAACACAATTTGGTCACAAAGGTTGACTACCTTAGAAGTTATCATGAAAGAAACAAAGAGAAAAATATGAGGAGCCAAGCTGTCCCACAGAACTAGTATTTTTTGGTATTTTTGCTGTATTTGGTATTCGGTATATATTTTGGTCCATCAGTGGTATCTTTGCTAAATAGAATGAATTCTGTAGGATTCTACAAGGAATTTTGTCAGAGATAGTAGTTTTCCTAAAATTCACCCATCTTTGCTCTTTGTGTGCCATTGCTCACAAAAAGGACAGAGAACAACTATTCTGAATTGTTTCTCTAAAACTGACCCATCCACCAGCTGGCAGGCTGTTAAGGACCTACATAGCCACCCCATCAGGCTCAGGGCTCACCTGGCCAGATCTGCTGTTCTACTTTCCCACAGCAAGGCTTTTTGTCCTCCTGCATTAACAAGGGAACAGTAGCTCTCCTTAGAGCTGGAGTAAGGCAAGTGCATTGGTATCAAGTAAAGGTATTAAAATGTAACAAATGAAATAACAGACGGAGAGGGAGGGGGGAGTGTGTGTGGGGAGGGAGGGACAGAGAGAGAGAGACTTGAGTGCTCTCTGCCTTGCCTTGAGCTGTTTTTTTTAATTCTAGAAGAATGATGACCTGTATCACTTTGATGCTTTGGAAGGGTAAGCTGAAGCACTGGGAGGTGATCTGTCCTATTACTCTACATTATAAATAAAATAGAGGACTAGAAACAAAAGGAAGGCCTTGATGAGATTCCATTTCTTAAAAATAATTCACCACATGAGCTCTTCTGACTGTCTCCTCGAATAATTCATATATATAAACATACATATATACAAACACATAAGTAATAAAAAAAAAAGTGGGGAATATTAAACCCATCCACATTAGCTTCCATGCTTCTCAGCTGGCAGTGAGAATCAGCATAGTAAGGACATTCAAACATGTTTGTTTTCTGGGCTGCTCTAAGATTAGGATTAGAGGCTAGGGTTAGATGTCAGTAAACAAAGCACTATTCAGAACTGTGCAAAAGGAGGCCAGGCATCCGCCACTCCTGTCCCCTAGAAACTCTCTGGACCATCTGTGCTGTGGGCTGGCCAGGCAGTATGCGGTGAGCACAGCCCATCTCAGGAACCCGTAGTTACTTCCGACACACATACCTGAGCCACCTGAGAAAAAGCATCTTGCTGTGTCCATGATAGTCTGCCGTCTTTACCTACTCTGCTAGGTTCATCTCATGAGGTAGGAAATCTTAGTTTCCACACTCCTCCTTTACAACTGCCTTCGCCAAAGACTCACATGGCCTCAGTTTTTCCCTGAGTACCTTCTGACAGCAGGGAAAGGAAAACAACCGGGGAAAGTGACTGGAGGCTGCAGTAAAGGGCTGGAGGTGAGAGCCGGTACGCTACAATGTTACTTTTCAAGTTAGAAGCTGCTGGGAACCCACACCGAACATCCACTTGTGCATCTCTATTTCTCACTCAAGCCACGTGTGCATCTCTATTTCTCATTCAGCATGAGAAACAAAGGAGAAACTTATTTTTCATGAGCATCAATTACCTTCTCCACCTGCTGGGATTGAGCAGGGCTGCTTCTCACATTTAATAATTGAATAAACCTTTACCCAGCTCCCCCTAGAATAAAGCAGGATTTGGGGTTCTGTGGCTACTAAGATAAGTTCTTGTTAGCATAGTTTAATGGCAGGTGGGAGAAGTTATACACAAATGACTATAGCACTTTCTCCAAGTAGAATGTGAGCTCCACCCCTCTGTCACCCTTATCCCCTGACATAGGCCCCAGCACACAGCACATGGTCAGAAAATGCTTGTGGAGAGAATAAAAAGAATGACTGAATGATTGATCGATATGAAGTAAGAAATGGTAAGTGCCACAAGAGATACTATAATAGTAGCTTATATTCATTAAACTATATGCTTTTTGCTGTTCACATTTCAGGCTTCAATAGCCCTAGGAGCTAGGGTACCATTATTATCACCATTATACAGATGAGGAAACAGAGACCCATGTCAGCCAAAGTTGTTCTGTTTCCAGACTCCCAAAGAACTTCCCCCCAGAACTCACACGCAATGGTCAGCAGCCTGAGGGCACTTACCTCCACAACAAGGGACACGATGAAATTGAAGGTGAGCATGATAACGATGTAGACCCTCCACAGGACAGGTGTACAGAGCAGCTGTTGGGAGATGACAGCGCACAATTAGTCTGAAGACAAATACATGCTGGACAAATGTTCACAGTGTACATTTTCATAGGTTATAAATCTCTTATGTAATATACATATATATGCATGTATATATTAAATTTATGCATATATATAAAGAATTTCTGTGCATGTATGCACAGAAAACAGTGTGGAAATGCTATACTCAATGATCCCAATGATTTGAGGGTTATGATTATCGCTTTGCTTGCTTTGTTTCGTTTTTAAGAGTGAATACAGGAATGTGGCTTTATCCCCAAGAGGCCCTGAAGGTACATGTGTCAAACCTCCACATTTGACAATATTGCCCTCTTCTTTCTAGGGCCACATCTCTCACAAGATAAGCCTTGCTTTTGAGCACTGGGGCAGGGCTTCACCCTCAGGACAGTGCATACAGCCCCACAGGCTGTACATCACAAGAGTACTCACCAAAGGAGCAAGTGGGGCTGACATCAAGCTTGCCATTACCTGTCCCTTTCCCCACTTTCTCTGTGTCTCCCCCAAGCCCTCCCAGGCACAGTGCCTGATATCCATGTATGTCAAATGAACCAATAAATGGATGAATGAATGAATTTTAAAAAGACGAGTGCACCCTATTGTACCTGGTACTGCCTTGTACATTGTGTCCTACATTGGTGGGAGTAAAAACCGATACGACTATGTGGAGGGCAACACTCTCAAAATGAAGAATTCAAATTCACTTCTAGGAAATTATTCCAGAGAAATATTTGTACATGGCTAAAATTATATAGGTACAGGTTATTTTATTGTAGGCTTGTTTGCAATAGTAAAAAATTGGAAACAACTTAAATGCCAATAGGGGTTACATATAAAGTATGGTATATATACAATATGCATTTATATATAAGGGAATACTATATTAGCCTTAAAAAGGATAAGGAAAATTTATATACTGACATGGAACAATTACCAAAATATACTGTTACATGAAAGAAGCAAGGTGCAGGACTGCGTATGTGATTGGAGCAGCCATGAAAAGCTTCCACTCGGATCTGCTGCTAGGATAATAAATGACAGATGCCCCAACTGCTAAGATCATAATCCACCACCATGTTTCCTCAAAAGCTGTACTTACATGGGCTGCTCGTAGCCAATAAATGAGGAGAGCATGGACCCTAATCAGACTCATTCCCGTGAGACACTAGACATTCCTGATGGGCAACTTCGTCTTGGCTTTCATAGAACTGCACTGCAGTCTGAGACTCCACTCATCCGTTCTCCTTCCTTCCCTCTCTCTTCACAGGGGCCAGACCCATGTCCCAGGGTGACGCCTCAGCTCAGCTCCTCTGGCTTCCTACTTCCCCTGCCCCACCCCAGACATTTCCTCCAATGAATCTCTTGCACAACTCATCCCTCATTGACATCTCAGAAGCCCTGAACAAACATAATAGTTTTCTACTACTTGTGTAAAAATGTGAGAGGACATACATATATTAAATACGTATATTTCAGTATATATGTGTAAAATACATCTCAAAGTATGTAAAATAAATTTGTATCATCTGTTGCCTCCACAAAGGGGAACTGGTGACTGGGGAACTAGGGTGGGATAGAGATTTTCACTAAATAATTTTTTTAACTTTTGAATTTTAAACCAAATGAATGTATTCCCTATTAAAATAATGTACATATACTTTTTAAAGTGAGCAGAATCTAGGTTGCAAAACAGCATGATTCCATTTAAAAGAAAATAAACTTCCTAAGTCAGTAAATCCACAGTCATTACATATGAATTTTAAAAGAGGGAAGGATATAGTGAATAATGTTATAATTCCTCTTGCCTGCATGTTCTACATTTTCTAAAATGAACACATAGTTTTATGTAATAATAAGAAAAAATTATTTTTAAAGTGAACAATGATTCTTTGTGAAATCCTTTGCAGTCATGCTGACAATGGCTCTACACAGGTTCTCTCCAAAACAAATAGGTTCCCTATTTTGTCATACCAGAAGACTCAGCCTCTCTGTAAGAGTCTTCATCTATTAAAAAGTGTGACTAAAACCAACATGTATTAACCTTAACTTCTGCAAGATTAAGAAGTTTTAACCCACTTAGAAGACTAGTGGGAAGACTATTTCCATGAGTACTTAGTCTAATTCATGAAGACACTTAACAACAATAATAATTACATTGCTAACCACAGTAACTATATAAATTTTAAAAACTAATATAGATATTAGTTAATATGTCAGATGTTACTGTTACTGCAGGTTCAGGAAGGTATTACTGGTTTGGAATGCACTGTGCATTCTAAGTGTTCATCTATATCTAGGAACCTGGTATACAATGATCGGTCAGTCATTCCTTTTCCATTTTTTTTGTCATTCATTGTGCAAGGCATTGGTAATACAAGAATGAATAAGATATAATCTTGGACCTCATGAAATTCAACTTTGAAATGGAGAGGCAAGCAGATACACAAAGCACTAAGTTTAAAAACTCAGTTTCTTTAATCATATCTTATGCATTTCATTTATTAGTCTAAAGAATATTTAGCAATGATTAAATTTTAATTAAAAATTAGGATCAGTTGGAAGCATCAAAATATATGTTTCTTCATTGCTTGAATATGTAAAATTTTGGTATCTTGTAGGTTTTCAAAGCTGTCTCAATATTACAAAATGTAAGAGAGTTCATGAGGTAAAGTATGGCTCTTAGGAAGTAAGTTTTGCAGACAGTAAGTATGAACATACAGATAAACATGTTTTTAAAGAAGTAAATAAATGTAAATAAAGAGATGAGAATTAACCAAAAAAAGTGTTATAGGCAAAACTGTTTTAAATAGCTTCAAAACAGAAACATTTAGAAGAAAATTTTCTCACATTTGAAAGAAAACATGCATAAATAGATTTTCCAATCTTACACAGGATCTTTTAAAAGAAAAATATTCAATACTTTCCAAAGGCCGTCTTTAGTCTCAGGAAATCAAGACTAGATAGAATTTTCTGACCAGCTTAAATAAATCAGCATTCTTTTTAACTCTGCCATCCCAAAAGAATAATTGGTGTCAAGAATCCATGTCAATTGCAATTGTGACCTGCTTTTTGAAGTCAGATAACTGTAAACCATCATCAGATCCCAGAGAGGAGACTTACATCTAAACGCTTATATAAATCTGGTATATCGGCAAACAGAATGAATAGACACACACCCAGCTGTATGATCAGCACAAGGACAAATATATCTAGGAAATAAGAACACAAACTATCATTTTGAGAAATCAGAATACAAAACATCACATTAATTGACAGATATGATCTAGATTAATACTGTTTAAGTTTACTTGATTTCTACATCCAAACACAGCAAAATAGATGGAAAGTACTCATTTCTATAAATAGGTCTCACCCCTACAATTTTGATGCACGTCCTGAGGCAAGTGGAAAATTTCACATGCATGTTATAAGTTTCAACTAATAAAAGTGGTAAATATATATAAGGTAACATTGATAAAATACATTTTTAATAAACATCTTGAAAACATCTAACTATCTGAGTCTCTTTAATACAACTCATTTGTCTCAAATTCTTTTCTGGCAAAGAGGAAGGCTATAAGTAGACAAATTTCAAAATTGCAGTCACGTAGAGATTAGCATTTGACTGCTTCCTTAGCCCAAGAAGAAGAACAAAATAATTTTCTGTGAACAAACACATTATAAGGATATTGATTCTTCAATTTGTGCCTCTGAATTTTCCCAATTAGAGGGATAGTGATGGTATACAAATAAATGTCCCAAGTTGGGCATGGTGGCTCATGCCTACGGTACTAGCACTTTGGAAGGCTGAGGTAGGAAGATTACTAGAGGCCAGAAATTCAAGACCAGCCAGAGCAACATGGTGAGACTTCATCTCTACAAAAGAAATTTTTTTTAAATTAGCCAGCCACGGTGGTACATGCCTGAGTCCCAGCTACTCAGAGGGCTGAGGCAGGAGGACCACTTGAGCACAGGAGTTTAAGGTTGCAGTGAGCTATGATCATGCCACTGCACTCCAGCCTGGGCAACAGAATGAGATCTTGTCTCTAAAAATAAAAAATATGTCCCAGAGATTAAACGGGTTACCCACTTGTCCTAACACACCTCTTCACCCCAAAATGTAAGAAGGTGGGAAGTACCTTGTCCAAGAGCCTCCACAATCCTCTATAGTCTGGTTCCTCCACAATGGACCCACTCCCAGCCTCCACCACACCATGCCATCCTGACCATTGCCTTTACAGCAGGAGACAGGTTCTAACTGAGTGCTTTTACCCTTCTCCTCACCTTTTCCAGGGCAAATTCTGACAAGTATTGATAAGTAGAGAAATAAATTGGTCTTTGCAATTCAAAGTGATCCCAAGAAAAGATACCTAGAGACAAACTTCTGGTGAGGGGGAGAGATGGAGAAAAAAGCCCTAGTATTTAATGTAGCTTTGAATGAAGAAGCAAAGGACCATAAACATGACATTGTACAGTGTGTTTCACAGAGCCCTGAAGTGGAAGTCAGGAGCCCCTAGATGAAAGTCAACTCTGCAGCTGCTCCCTAAGTGACCTGGGCATGTCTGTCCTCCTCTCTGATTACTTTTAACCTCTCATCCAGTACAATTCTACTCACAGTTTGTATAGGTCGGCTGTCTAAATGGCTTTCCTTTTGAGAATATAAGAGCCACAATGATACAGTTGATTGTTCCCAAGAACCATATAGTGGTGTTCTCAAAGCTTGTGAAGGCACCATTACTTCCAACTTTTTGTGGAACAGTTGGATAAATAGTTAACATTGAGACGTTTTCATTTTGCACTGTGCAGGCACTAGAAAGGAAACCAGAGAAACTAATGAAGTAAGAGGACAAGCCCTTATGGGGCATTTGTCTCCACGACACTCCAAACCAAAGAGTGTCCAGAGCAGACACTCAATGCTTCTATAATTGCTTATACTTTGATAAAAAAAAAAAAATACACTGAAATACAAGAAAAAGGAAACAAGCACAGATAGACCCATATTTTTGATGGATTAATAGAGATAGATAGATAGATAGATAGATAGGGAGAGAGAGAGAGATACAACCAGTGATTCATTCAAGATATTGTTCACCCATCATGTATATTAATGCTACATGGGAAAGAGTTGAGAAAGTCATAATTCTTTCCTCAAGTGGCTTACGATCTCTGATTATTTATAAGTTTAGGGTGACCATATAATTTATCATATAACAGGAACAGGTTGGGAAGTGAAAAGGAAAGACTTTAATAATATCACTGGGACATCATTTAATTTAAACTAGGCTCTTAAACTAAAGCTGCCTAGGCAGACTATAATCCATGGTCACCCAGATATAAAAGGTCATTATCATATAACACAGGCAGGGATAAGTACTAATGAATGATACTTCAAACTGTGCTTCAGAGAAGAAACAATCACTGAAAATTTGCCCATAGGACTTAAGGAAGCCAAAATCTTTGGCATGATAAAGATCCACTTGCCTCCTATCATATTGGCCAGATGAGGCTTGATGGAAATTAGAATGTGAGAAGCTGAAATTGAGACTATAATCATACCTGTGCATCTCCATGGAATACCAAGGCTGCCTCTGAACCAGGATGAAGCCCACAATATGCATGGCCAGGCTGAGAAGAATGTTGAAGATCACAGAGAGCAGCAGAGGTGGAGAAATCAGCCGTCCAGCAGGTCTGAAAGGTACCAACTTTGGGTAGGCACCGTTCAGATTCACTGCAAAATAAATTCAAGTTTTATATTTATGAGAGAAAAAAAATGATGTATTCTTGATCAGAAGAATGGCATAAGTTCTTTGGTCCATACAACTGAGGAAATAGACAAGTTGGAGTACATCACAAATTAAGGGGACAAAAAAATTAATGGATGCAAATTCAAGTCATATGAGGAATTTTTTTTCAAAATTTTTATAGGGGTACAAACATTTGCCCATCCCAGACCGTGAAAGTAACATGGTGATACCTCAAAGAACTAAAAGTAGAACTACCATTTGATCCATCAATCCCACTACTGGGCATCTACCCAGAGGAAAATAAGACATTTTATAAGAAAGACATCTGCACTCAAATGTTTATATGAGGAATTCTTAAAAGAGAAGACATAGAATGACAAGATGTCATTTTTTGTCTATTAAATAGGCAAAGACTATTATATTACAGGTAAGGGAGTAATAAAATGCACCCTCTCGTATATTGCTTGTGGAATGTAAATTGATGTAAATCCTCTGTGGGGCAATTTGGCAACAAATATGAAGAAGTTGAAAATGTTCATAACTTTTAATGTAGTTATTTCACTTCTGGAAATCTATCCTAAGCTAAAAAAGTAATCAGAGATGTGGAAAGATGTTCATCACAGCATCATTTACAATAAATTATGATATATCTATACAATGAAACAATATGCAGTCACTAAGAAGTAATGTTTGAAAATATTTAATGACAAATAAAACATGACATCAGCAAAATGGTGAAGTAGGCAGCTGAAGCTCCCATATCTCCACAGAAACATCAACAAACAAACAAACTGTTAGAAACAATCCTGAAAACTAAAAAAGTTTACAGCAACCAAATAAACATTGAACCTAGAAAAAAGCAACTTTAATATGACAAGAAGAGCTTTGTGGCATTTTTACTTGTACTTGCACTATGACCTGCTCAGTGGAAATCTTGAAGGCGGTAGCCTGCATTTTCAGTGGGGGACCCTAGTCTCTGGTAACACAGGAAGCAGAATAGATTTCATTCACAAATTATTGTGTGTGTTTGTTCCAACCTGTCTGGGAACTACCTGAAGGATGGATGTGGGCACTCATCTATGTTTCAAAAACCTGACACAGAACACACTCAAGGCAGAAAAGAAGCATACATTGCTAGAAAGCACTGGGGAATATAGAATGCTATGTACATGTCCATGGAAAGAGATATGTACATTGCCAGGACAAGGTGCATACTCAGAAAAGAACAGAGAAGATTCTAAACTTTTAACTCCAGATTATCTCTAGACTGAGTACAAGCCAGTCTAGACTAAGTGTTGAATAAGTACTCCAGCACAGAACCAATCTGCAAAGGTTGAAAGAGATATTTTGTTTATTTGTTTATTAACTCCTAGAGTTCAAGGAGATCTCTGCCCAAACACTAGCTGAACAAAAGCAAAAGGAAGCAGACACTTCAGGGACCACACATGACAACTAATACAGTCTTTACAAAAATAGTTTGGGAAAATCACTAAACAAATGGACTACTCCTGCCTTCAACAAACATCAAAACAAAAAATATCAAACTCTGGAATAGTAGAATAATCTAATTTTCAGAGTTACCACATTGTAATAGTCAATGGAACAATTGACAGAAATCATCCCTGAGGTTACACAGACATTAGATTCAATAGGCAAAGTCTTTAAAAACAATTGTCTTAAACATGCTCAAATAACTAAAAAACACAATGAATATAGATATAAAGGAAACCAAGAATACAATGTATGAACAAAATGAGAATGTTGATAAAGAGATAGAAATTATAAAAAAGAGCCAAAAGAAATTCTGGAGCTGAAAAGTAGAATAAATTAAGTGAAAATTTTATCAGATAAGTTCAACAGGAAATTTGAGCAGGCAGAAGAATCAGTGAACTTAAAGATAGGGCAGTTGAAATTATCTGAACTTAGGAACAGAAAATAAAAATAATAAAGAAAAGTGAACAGAGCCTAAGGGACCTATAGAACATAATCAAACAGACTATCCTATATGCTATGTGAGTCTCAGAAGGAGAGAAGAGAAAGAAAGAGGGAAAAAATAATGGTAGAAAACTTCTCAAATTTGGTGAAAGACATGAACCTGCATATCCAAAAGCCCAAATCATTACAATAGGTTAAGCCCAAAGATATTCAAACCAAGACATTATAGTTAAACTGTAAAAACCAAAGACAAAGACAAAATCTTGAAAGCAATAAGAAAGAATTGATGCATCTCCTATGAAGGATTGTCAGTAAGATTAACCACCAATTTTTCATCAAAAGCCATGGAGGCCAGAAGTCAATGGAATGATATTTAAAATGTTGAAAAGAAAAAACCTACTTATTATTAAACAACATGCACCTGAACAACCAATGGGTCAATGAAAAAATTAAAGAGAAATTGAAAAATTTATAGAGACAAATGCAAATGGAAACACAAAATACCAAAACCTATGAAATATAACAAAATCAGTACTCAGAATTTACAGCAATAAATAAATGCCAACATGAAGAAAGAAGAAAAATCTTAAATAAACAATGTAAGTGTGCATCTCAAGGAAGCATAAAAATAAGAACAAGCTAAACCCAATATTAGCAGAAAGAAAGAAATAATAAGGATCAGAGCAGAAATAAATGAAATAAAGATGTAAAAACAATACAAAAGACCAAAATAATGAGGAGGGTTTTTTTTTTTTTTGAAAAGATAAACAAAATTGACAAAACTTAGTCAGGCTAAGAAAGAAAAAGAAGACACAAGTAAATAAAATCAGAGACAAAAAATGAGACATTACAACAGGTAACACATAAATACCAAAAATCATGAGACTATTATGAACAACTGTATGCCAACAAATTGGAAAATCTGGAATAAAAGGATAAATTGCTGGACACATATATGAAGGTTGAAACATGAAGAAATAGAAAATATAAACAGACCAATAATGAGTAAAAAGATTGAATCAGTAATAAAAAGTACATCATCAAAGGAAAGTCTAGTGCCTGATGGCTTCACTGCTGAATTCTACAGAACATGTAAAGAAGTAATACCAACTCTACTCAAATAATTCCAAAAAATTGAAAAGAATCAAATATTTCCAAACTCATTCCATGACACTAGCATCACCTCGCTGTTAAAACCAAACAAGGACCTAAAAACAACTACAATAAAACAAACTATAGGCCAATATCCCTGATAAACAAAGATGCAAAAATCCTCAACAAAATGTTAGCAAGCAAAATTTAACAGGACATTAAAAATTTCATTCAACTGGGATTAAACTTGAATTGATCAAGTGGGATTCACCCCTTGGATGCAAAGATGGATCAACATATGCAAATCAATAAACATGATACATCACATTAACAAAATGAAGGACAAAAACAATATGATCATTTCAATAGATGCAGAAAAAGCATTTGACAAAATTTAACATCTCTTCACAATAAAACCTCTAACAAATTAGGCATAGAAGAAATGTATCTCAACACCAAAAAAAAAAAAAAAAGACCATATATAACAAACCCACAACTAACATCATATTGAATGAGGAAAAGTTGAAATCTTTTCATCTACAATTCGGAACAAGACGAGGAAGTACAATTTTGCTATTTCTATTCAAAATAGTACTGGAAGTGGTGGCCACAGCAATTAAGCAAGAGGGGGAAAAAAGGCATTCAAATTGGAAAGGAGAAAGTCAGATTGTCCCTATTTGCAGATGGTGTGATGTTATATATAGAAAACCCTCAAGATTCCACTTAAAAACTGGTAGAACAAATAAACATACTTATTAAACTTGCAGGACTCCTGAAGGTGTTTGTTATGGAGAAAAGAACCATCACAATAAATGAGAACTGTTTTCAAACATCTGAAGAAGTATGCTGGGGAGAAAAATCAGACTGTTCTGTGCCACCTCAATTGCAGAACTGGGGTGAGTGAAAGTTATGCATAGACAGATTTGGTTTTGTGTGAAGGGGAACTCTGCTAACAGAGTTAAAAAAGCTTGTCCAAGGGTGTTCTTTTAATAGATTTGACAAATATTTAATAAACTCCTTTGATATGTCAGGCACTGTAGAAGTATTGGTATCATAGCATTGATCAATACAGCCAAGAGGCTGTTCTCATGAAGCTCACACTCTGGATGAGGGGAGGCAGGTAAAAAGCTATAAAAACTAAGGTAAATATAATTTAAGATTGTGGAAAATACTGTGAAAAAATAAACAGAGCTGTGTGATAGAGAATAACTGACTTGATCACCATTTAAAGTGATCTTTCTAAGGTGGTGACATTTGAAATAGGAATAATAAGAAAAAGTCAAAGCCAAATAAATGAAGTAAGGCGACAGTATTTCGGGCAAAGGGAAGAGCAAAGGCAAATGTACTGAGGTGACCACAGCTTGACAACATTCAAGAGACAACAAGACCACCGTGGCGGGAACATAAGTGAGTGGCAATGTGGTTAGAGATGAAGTTGGAGAAGCAGGCAGGAGCCCAATCATGTAAGACTTGGATTTAGTGGAAATGGAATGTCAAAGAAGTATTTAAAGCAAGAGAATGACATAATAAAATTTACATTTATAAATAACACTCTTACTATTTATTGTGTGAAAGGTAAAGGGAGTGAGGAGGGAAGCAAGATCAGCTATGAAGTTGTTACAGGAATGCACAAGAGAGGTGCCATTGTTTAGTGACATTGGCTACCGTGAAGATGCAGAGAAGGGAAGCAGAGTGTGTTTCAGAGATAGAGCTAATAGGTATTTTGCATGTATTGGATGCAGAGGGTGAAGAAAATAGAAAAAGTAAGGAAAAGTCTAGGTATTTGACTTGAACAACCAGGTAGACGGTGGTGCTGTTTCAATAGAATGTAAGCTCCATGAGGAAAGATATCTTTTTTGTTTTGTTTTGTTTCACTGATATATTCCAAGTACCCAGGTCAGTAAGTAGCATAAATTAGGGATTCAGTAAGTACATAAATATTTTACTGAATATCAAATCTGGTGGAATTAAGAGATCTGTTTGAGCACATTAAATCTGAATCCTATTAAATATCCAAGGTTATATGCTGAGTAGTTACTTTTTCAGAGCTCTGGGTAGACATCAAGGCTAGAGATACACATTTGGGATTCATCAACATGTAGATAACATTAAAGTCATTGGTCAGGTTGAGATTACTTAGGGAGATGGTATAGATTGCAAAGACAAGAAGAATCCAAGAACAACACTTGGAACACTGTAAAAGTTAGAGGACGAGTAAAGGAATAGGAGCCAGCAAAAGAGATGAAGAAACTGTATTCATTAAAGGGTAGATATTCAAGAGTGTGTCATATCACAAAAGCCAAGAGAAGAAACACTTTGAAGAAAAAGTGTGCTATTGAGAGAGTAAGTACAAGGAGAGAAAAGTGGCCATTGTTGTTGACAGCAAGGAAGTCATTGAAAGACCTTGATAAGGGAGGTGGCTGTTAAAGTATAGAGACCAGTCGCTCCACTTGAGCATGTTTTATTTTTAACTTTTGAATAAGTTATTAAAATAAATTGGTGTGATAGCTGTTAAAATTAAGATGAGAAGATATAATAAGAAATAGTGTAAAGCAAGGCCACAAGGCATATAGAAGAGGCAATCAAAGATTTGCACCTTTGTAATGTGTCAATAATATGCACAATCCCAGACAGCACTGGCTGTAGCTGGCTCACACTGGCTAATAAGAGCCAATTAGTGCTAAATTTGCAAGCCAGTTATTAAACACAGCCATTATTCAAGGTAAATTATACAAACTTGTAATTAAATAGACAGCATTGAAAAAGATAATGAATACTCAAAACCAATAACTTCCTAATTATTTTACTACATTTTAGTATTATCTGTTTTCGAGATTAATAATGAAGATTAAACTTAAAAATGTGTCACCTCTGTAACCATTATAAAGTGAATTTTGTTAACTGAGGAAATATTCTTCCAGCATTCAAAAACTACTATCTGATTCAACAAATAAGTTGCTCATATCACTGATGAATGATTGAAGTTTTGACATAAGTCTTTGTTTTGTTTTTGTCTTACTCGTTCAGCTAAAGGAAAATATCAAAAAACATTCATGTTGTAACCAATTCAGTCATCACTTGCAACTATTCATTGATTATGGACCCAAGAGTTTGGCAAAAGTCAATGAAAGCAATCTGTGAGAATCAGTTGGCTAAATGAAATTGGCAATATAAAGTACCATATATTGTTACCATTTGCAAATTGCTCACTACACATTTCTTTGCTGTAGTTTATAATAAACTCGTTTCCATACATATACATATATATGTTTCAAACTTTCTTGAGGGGAACCAGTTATCAAACATTCGCTGCCTCCTACTAAACAACAGCATAGGTGCAAATTCAAATTCACATTCTTGGATGTTAGAATCTGGCTGATGGAAATGGAATGGCAATAGAATTCAGGATGAGAAGAGGAAAATGTTGGTATACTGTTTGTGAAGTTTGAGAATAAAGTGGGCATAGCTTGTGGTGGATTTGGGATCAAGGGGAGTGTTTTATAGAAAGAAGATATGAGAATATACTTAAATGTCAGTAGGAATGATCCAGTAGACCATAGAAATGTCGATAATAATGGAGAAAGAGATTATTACAGGAACAAAATCCTTGAGGAGATAGGAGTAAAAGCATAAATGGAACCACTGCACTCCTATTAGAATGGCCCAAATCCCAAACTGACAATACCAAATATTGGTGAAGATGTGGAGCAACAGGAACTCTAATTCACTGCTGATGGGAATGCAAAATAGTACAGCCACTTTGAAAGGCAGTTTAGCAGTTTCTTACAAAAACTAAGCATTTTCTTATTATATGATATAGCTATCATGCTCTTTGGTATTTATTCGGTAAAGATGAAAACTTATGTCCACACAAAAACCTGTACATGGAAGTTTATAGCAGCTTTATTAATAATTGCTCAAACTTGGAAACAGCCAGATATCCTTCAGTGGGTGAATGAATAAATAAACTGTGGTACATCCAGACAATGGAATATTATTCAGCACTAAAAAGAAATGAGCTATCAAGCTAAGAAAAGACATAGAGGAACTTGAAATGCATATTACTAAGTGAAAAAAGCCAATCTTAAAAGCATACATACTGTACAATTCCATCTATATAACATTCTCGAAAAGGCAAAACTATGGAGAAAGTAAAAAAAGGCACTGGTTGCCAAGGGCTTTGGGGAGGGCGAAAGGATGACTAGGCAGAGCAAAGAGGAATGAACATACTTTGTAGGATACTATGATGATGGAGATATATATATATCTTCAAACCCATACAGTATCTAAGACCAAGAATAAATCCTAATGTAAACTATGCACTTTGGGTGATAATGATGTGTCAATGTAGGTTTATCAGTTGTAACAAACGTACTACTCTGGTGGGGAATGTTGATAATGGGGGGTGCTATGCATGTGTGGGAGCAGGGCTCATGTCTCAATTTTGCTATGAACCCGAAACAGCTCTAAAGAAAATAAAGTCATATATCAAAAAATTCCCATTGCAGGGAATTTGAAGAGACAATTCATATACTGACTAGTAGATGGGGAGTGGGAGTGGTATAATGAAATGGCAAGATCACCTTTAAGCTGTATTCTAAATCCTGAGAAGCTAAGATTTGGAGATGGGAAACATAAAAGCCATTTAGCTTCTGTAAATTGGGCAGATTTTAACTATTACTATTCTTAAAAACATACTGAAGTTAGTGTTCCTGATTTTCAAGGTGCTTTTTTCATAAATGTTTAGTGACCATTCGTGGAAACTCTATATTTTGTGGAAAACATCAAAATAACAAGCCAGCTTTTCCTTTGCTAATTTCCTCTCTCTGTCTCTGTCTCACTCTCTCTCTCTTACACACCTCTGGGAATCAGTCACACACCTCTGCTGCTGTTGCTGTCCCTCACAGTAGACAAACATTTCTGGGGCAGAGGAAAGCCAATTGAGGGGAGCACCTCTGGCAAGAAAGTTTTTAAAATATCTTACTTGTTACCCCAATAATAGTTGTAATGGCCAGATCCTGGAACAGAAACTGGTAATTTGAAAGGCTGTTTGTCTCCTGAAAATAAAAAGAAAAGCAGATTTTAAAAAAAGTTCTGACTTCTGGATGAAGTTTGACATTGATTGCTTTTGTTTTCTCACTGCAATATAGGATTTTTCCAGTAAGTTAGCAAGCAGATGCTGTGGTCGGGGGCCTATCTGAGTTGGTGCCTGATAGTGTTCATGGAAGTCTCAAAGCCAAGCCCAGGAAACCCTCTCTAACCAGGAGGGCCACCATCATGTGTTTTCAGATCTTGGTCCTTTGTGCATCAGTATTACTTTGTTGAAGGGGACATCTTCCTCTACAAGAGTCATCTCTGCTCTCTTTTCTACTCGTTAACAGAAAATCTGGGATTTGGTTTGGCACAATAAAGGAATGCACCCCCAATAGTAACAAGTGAAAAAGGTGTGGTAATCGTGCCTAAATTTTACTGATGGAAAATGAGAATAACTAAACCCACTATTTGCATTCTTGAGTGTTTTTAGATGAAATGTTAGAAAGTCCTAATAAAGCATCTTAATGCTCTTGAGGAAAAAGTGTTCAGGTCTTCCTGATTTCAAAAACCTTGCTCCCCACCCCTTAGGAGTAAGCAGATCATGTTCTATGTTTAATTCTACTTTTGAGTTCAGTTGGGGATTCCATAACAGGGTCAGCTTTTCATAAATAGCCTATCCTTCTCTACCTCACTCATCAGTGAGTGGGAAAAGATATAGGTAATCTGAAAGCAATAGAGCTAATACCTTTAACCCAGGAGAAAAAGGGCAATATAAAGAGATGAACTGTGGTATCTTTAGCACAGATAAAATTCCTTTTCCTGGTGTTAGTTAGTAGAATATGCTCACATGTTGAGTTTGCAGACAATAGGCATATCTTTTCTCTTTTTGTATCTTGTTAAATAATAAAAGCCATTACAAGATCTATGTATTTTTTGTGGCATGATATGCCAATTTTCAAATCCCTATATTCAGGGAACCAGTTGTATGACGGCTTGTACTAACACTTGACAGTCAAGTGCCAAATTTTCAGGAATACTGTGAGCTGGTTTTTAAACACAGCCAATATAAAAACAAATTATGCAAATGAGCCATTAAATAAATTACACTAAAACAAAGTTCATAAATACTCAGAGCTCAGCACTTTCTAATTATTTTCCTACATTTTATTGTTATGTATGCTCTTGAGATTTTTTACAACTCTTGCAACTCTGTGGTGCAAGTGCTATATGATGGTCTGCTGCTATACACCGCTTCCCCACTCCATGTTCAATGACATCAGACAGACAGCTTGAAACAGGCCACAGTAGGAGTATTTACACCACTGAAAATGGCAAACATTAAAGATCAGGACTCATTTTTCCAGGGAGGGTCAATTATGAAACACTTACCAGCACCCCAATACAGAGAATCATCTCTTTAAGGAATGGTACACTAGGGCAGAGCAACACTGGAACTGGGAAGATAGAGACCTGGTCTAAGCAGGCAAAAGCAACAGCAAGAGAGAAAGTGATATATTCAGTTCTGATCCTCAGCTACTAGATAAAAGTTTCTATGTCAGAGAATTGACACCAACAGCTTTCCTGTGTACATTTGTCTATTTCTGATATACTTTAAAGATCCTTAGGGCTATTTTTAGAGGGACTGCTATTGCTCAGGTGTCCTATTCATACCCTTTAAGAGGCTGTGCAAATTGAGGGTGCACCACCACTCGTTTAAGTTCTCACTAACCAAAAGGCCAAGTCCCAAGTCATACCCAGTAGAGCAGCAGAACACCAACATACTGAATCATGCTGTATAGAGCCATGTACTTAAACATGCAAAATGAGGTAACGAGAGCTGCACGTCCTTCCCTGTGTAAGAAAAGAAATGAAAAAAGAATGAAATGAAAGTAATGAAAAGAATGAGATCAGTTATTCTATGCTGTTCAGCTGAGCTCAGGAGAAAAAAAAGTCAAAACTCCGATCATACGATTGTTTGTGTGAAAGACTGGACAGCCTTGAGCCAGTGAGATCTGGCTGTGAGTGTGCAGATGGCTAGATTTTCAGGAAAGACCAATTCCAGGCCGAGGTCCACAGCCTTGATCTGGCAGGGGAGCACAGATTCACAGCTCCCCTTGTCCTTTCTGCGGGCACTGTTTCAGCTCCTGAACTCAGAGTCAGGGCACGTGGCAGCTAGTCCCAGGTCTCATGCCTACTCACTAATGTGATTTGGAGGGTCATTTCCCTTGTCTCAGCTTCTTCATCAATGAACTAAGGGATTTAAAGAAGATTACGGGTTTAGGGGTTATCCATGCAGTTGCTTTAGGAGTTTGGCACACGTTTGCCTCAAATTTCATTTTGGCAGTTGCAACTTTTTCTAAATCTGGACTAAAACGATACACACACTCAAATTAGTCATACATCAAATTTAAATAGACTGGAAATGATGAGCATGTTCATCAGTGTTATTGTTGATTGACTTTGAGTAGAGAGTACATATTTAAAGCATAAAATGGATGAGATGAAATGTCACTTTTATCTATTTCTATTGGGTAAAAATAGAGTTTAAATTATACTTTTAAATTGAAATTATACTTTTTTCACCTTTTTTAAAAGTTTAAACTAAGTTTAATGATTTCCTAGGGTTCTAAACCTGATCTTCAAATCAGGTTTTTTTCTGTATCAGGCTTTTACCACTGCCATTTGCTCTGCCCAGAAGGTAGTTTCTCCTCCTTCCTCAGCTCCTTAGAGAGCACACCACCCCATCTGAAGCAGCATGTTCCACCTTTCCAGCTATCTTACTACTTTTCACATCACCCTATTTATTTCCTTGACAGCACCTATCAAAATCAGTAACTATTGTCTTTAATTATCTCCCTTAGTTTCTGGCATTAAGTGCCTGCTCAATAAATACTTGTCAAATGCATGAATAAAAAAAATTGGGAAGAGCCAGCCAAATCAATATTTTAGTGTGGAAAGAGTTTGATATTTGTCCATAAAACACATTAAACAAAATCAATTCTAAAATAATCTCCAATCTTATATGGCTATGTGAGCTTGGGCACATTAGTTAAATTTTCTGAGCCTCAATTTCTTTATTTATAAAAGAAATAATAACCATTCCTACATGTCCTAGCTGTCTTAAAGTATAAGATAATAGGCATTAAAGCACTTTTCAGACTGCAAACACATGCTGGTTGCAGTAACCAAGAACAGTCACAATGCTAACTACTTCTATCATTCAAATAAAATGCATCAGAGGCACATATTTAGGGGGGGAATAAAACACCAAGGCAAATTTTAGTGGGAGCACCAATGATCAATAAAGATTTTGAAAACTGAGGATGGGGAGGGTACCCCATGGAAGCACAGAGAGACAAGAGGGAAAGAAGGCAAGTGGACTTCTCTAAATCCCCCAGTATAAAGCATCCAAGGAGATACATTTAAAAAATCAGAGGATGACTGACACTTTCAAGCAGTAACAAGTTCCAGATTTCAATCTTCTAAAATAACCTAATCAGTAAATTCATTCATTGGAAATGCGACTCCAAAGTTATTTTTAACCCCCGGTAAATCCATTTGGTAGTAGAATGTTTGACTGCATTTTTCCACAAAGCACCCTCCTTACCCAGGGACACAAAGTTTCCCTGATATTTCCTGGGCAGAGCAATGTAATCTATGCCTAAAAGTTGAGAGAGAGAGAGAGAGAGAGAAAACAGTGCTTGGGGATGTGCCCACTTACTTGATAAGATGCGGTACGCACTCAATGTTTGGAGTTTTGGAAGTGAAAGGTGAAGCCACAGATGCCTCCTGCTCTGATAAAGAGATGCCCACATGAGCCATTTTCAAAGCCTGAAAGCAAAGAGTCAGCTTACTTTCCATGTGGACTCACCTACATCTCTACTGAGACTTCATAAGAAAAGCCCAGTTAAGCTGGCCACAAGGTGGCTTGTGGGCCCAAAAGCTAACTGGGAGATGACCAGACTTGACCCTGCCTGCCCACATAAGGACAAGATGGCATTAGGACATCTAGCCAGAGGAATGGGAACTCCAGAACCAAATTCTACCCCATTTAGCCTATACTGACCATTCAGTCATTGTATGGCTTTGGTCGAAAACCTCCCAAACCCTCAGCATCAGTTTATCCATCAAGAGGAATGGAAATATTATGCACCCCAGGAGGTGCTATCTCTAAAGGGCTCCAGACAAGTAGAACTGAGTGTGAGATTATGGCCACACACACTGGCAGCTACGTACCCCACAGTCGTTGGCTCCATCGCCGCACATACCTACAAAGTAACTACAAGGGAACCATGTCAATTGTGGAGGAGATCAAAGCTATCTTACCAGCTAATTTCCTCATTAAAAAAATGAAGTGATCATCAGTACTTAGGATTCAAACTCATCATTTATTTTAAGAGAATGTCCCTAAGAGTCTGGTTTCACTGAAAATAAAATGTGACTCAGGAGTGTATACAGTAGATTTAGAAATCCAGAACATCAGTCCTGACTCCATGTGTTTCACATAGACACCGCACTTCATAACTTAGGGAGCAGATTTCTCAGCTGTAAAACAGGTGTTCACAATTATATAATGTGGGCATGGCACAGTGTAGAGGGCACAGGATTTGAAACCAGAAGATCTAGATTTGGAGCTGGTGTTTTGACTACTATTTTTCCCCTACCAAACTGTGGTGAGTATTAAATGAGGCTCTGTATGGGAACATGCCTTACAAAGTCTAAAATAATATGTGATAGTTTTGGGTCCTGTTAATATTAACATGAGAGGAAACCCATCTAGTCAATAGTCACTCAACTCAAAAATGCAATGCCAAGCCCAGAAGTTGGAGAAAGAAAATACATCTCTGCTTCAGGATGGCTTTTTGAGGCTGGGTGAACATTTCTCTCTTGAATGCTTGACAAAGATTATGAATAACCAACTTTTTAAAGTATGAGCTCTCTGACAGCATTCACAGAATATGTTGTACTTTTCTCCCACACTGCTATGTGTAGGTAACTAGTTTACTCTCTAGGTTTTCAAATATGTTGAGAAGACAGGGCTCTCTGAATCAAGATGCTTGCCCGATGACTGAATCAAATGAGTAGGAGGACAGAGTAGGAGTGAGTAGGAGCAGGAGTCAGGTGGATGTGGCCAAGAGTGGAGAAAGCCTGCAGTGCTCCGTGGGGTTCTGTTAACAGGAAATAAAGGTTGCCAGATGATGGGCACTTTATTTGCACTGCTCATTCTGCCTCGGAATAGAGACCCTTTGTGTTAGAAGAGAAGTATTTTTCTGATTTAGGATGGAAAGAATGCTTTGACATGAGAATATTTAAGTATTTTTACGGTTATATGAATCTCTTGTCATATGAATCTCCCTACATCATAATTGTGATGATAGCTTATAAAAATAAAGTGTAAATTCTCATTATACTCTCAAGAGCTGAGCTCAAACCTCCTTTCCAGTCTTATTTCTCCCCATATCCTTTCACATCCCTTATGTTCTAGTCCACTGGTTCTAAATATTGGATGCAAAATTAACTTAAGTGAAGAGCATTGAAAAAAATACTGATTTCTAAGCCCCATATGAACAATTGAATCAGAATCTCTGGACGGTGGGCTCCTGGTATTTTTTCAAAGCTTCCCAGGTGATTTTCTTGTACAGCCAGGGTAAGAACCACTGCCCCAGCCCAACCGAGTGACTCCCTGTGCTTCTCACTCTCCCCCTGTGATGCACCCATGTGATTCATGCCACTTGAATTAGCAAAGAACCTACTCCAGTTTCTGAAATTCTTCTACCAGACTGGATTTCTGCCCAGGAGACATTCTTGCAAAGATAGTTCCATTGATCAGTATCTGTAAGAAACCCAAAGAGGAAATTTTTTGTAATGTCAGCTAGTCATACATGAAATAATTTATAATACTCAGAGCATTGACTGAGTAATGACACCCATGAATGAAAAAAGAAATTGTTTCTAATGGGCCTTCCTTTGGATTTTAAGACAGACATTGAGACTTTAGTCATCAGGTAAATGACCAGTGGAAACCAACAAATCAGTAAAGATGACTGCTTAATAAAAATATTTTATGAAAATGATGACCTACAGGAATTTAGTCCAGCTGCCATAGGGAATGTGGTTCTGAAAAATCCTGAGCTTAATGGAACCTTGAACCAGTGGAGTGTGAGAAATTGCAAAATAATAAGAGGTCAAGATCCCAGGAGAAGAAAAAGAAGCAACTGCTTCTCATAAAATTGTTCAGAACTGGCAGAAAAACAGCCTGATGGCAAAATAGTGACTATTCATGGTCTTTGACTTAACCATAGCATCTGGATTTGACCAATTATGAAGCTCAGCTGATATCCCAAACCTCATTTGAGCTATGGAACACTAATGGTTTGGGGGTGTAAAAACCTGTGCCAGCTCTACTCACCTATGCTCCCTTCTATAGAGTCTTAAATTCTATATCAGTTCCATGTGTCCCCTGCTCTTCTTGGCAGTAACCTCAGTTTGGTGTTTCCTCAGTCTCAGAGTCTTTATTCTGTTTTTCTTAAACAGTACCCAATTGAGCATAAACAATGTCTCTTTGGGTTACATTGGACCCATCATTCTCTAGTTTGTTCATGTTTTATGTGTTTGTTCACATTTGGCCCTCTGTATCTGTGGGTTCCACATCCATGGATTAAGCTAATCATGGGTCAAAAATATTTGAAGAAAAAAATGAATGGTTGTGTCTGTATTGAACATGTAAAGACTTTTTCTTCTTGTCATTATTCTCTATACAGTATAACAACTATTTGCATAGAATTTACATTATAATAGATATTATAAATAACCTAGAGATGATTTAATGTATACGGGAGGATATGCATAGGTTATATGCAAATACTATGCCATTTTATATAAGGTATTTCAGCATCCATAGATTTTGGTATTCATGGGGGGTTGCTGAAACCAATCTTCCATGGATTCTGAGGGATGACCATGTGTGTGTATACATATGTACATATACATATATATGATATACCTGCCCCTACTATGTCTTTGCTCTTCATCAGAGCCTCTTCAGTACAGAGTCATCTATCAAAAAACCTAATGAAGTTCCTTTATTCTTGGCCTAGATTCCTGTATAATTGCAGGATTTCCACTATACTGTGAGGTCCTTAATCATGGCAATATAGTGACAGCCACCCCAAATTAATCTTTATAATTTGAGAAATCACTGATGCTTCAATCCTATAGATGGTGGAAATTGAGTAATTAAGTTTATTTATTTCAAATCTAGTAGGAAATGAGACAATACCAACCTCTGCAAAAATATCTGCCTCTCTTATGTTATATAGAACTAGGTATATATTACTTACTTAGAGGTTCAAAATAATTTAGGATCATGTTCTGTGACATCAGCAGCATCTTCACAGGGAAATTGTTCACCTCTTAGAACTTACCTTTGGCAGTAGGCTGCTGAAATGCTGACTTATAACATGAAAGGATTTTCCACTTAGGGCAAAATGGTAACTTCTTTCTCTGGCATTATCAGAGACTTCTTCCCTGATGTTAATGTAATTGTCCTGCAAAGAAAGACACAATTATTTTAGACTCTTCCACTTGATAGAGTGGTTAGGACCACAAGCATATCTGAGCAAAGGTAATGAAGACAGACCAGGATCTTTCTTTAAAAGTCACACTCCAGCTATGATTCTTTAGAGAAGCACTTTCTTTTTGCTGGATCAATCTTTGCACATCATGGCCACTAGTGAATAGGAGAATAACACTTACTCATGTCCTGTTTTCATCCTGATTTGATCTTGGTGAGTCCCAGAGAAGAGCACATTTCACACATTTCAAGTGCAAAATACAAAAGCACTGCAGCTTAACAAATCTCTCCCTGAGGTGAGAACTTACTATTTTTTTTTTTACAGAATTAATATTGTTCTACAAGGACACAATGGAGATAGAATACTGACAAGACTGGAGGTAAATGAATAAAACTTTTCTTTTTTCTACCCTGAAGACATAGTCTGACTTTCTGATGCACACAGCAGTGTCACTCCCGGGGACGAAATCCACTTTGAACCCAATGGGGTGGCTGACAAGCAAGGGGAAAATGAGAAATTAGATTCACAACTCCACTTACTATATTCTTTCTCATACAGTGCCAAAACAATTTTAATTTAAAAAGAATGGATTGCTTCCAGCACCCAGAAGAGCATTGCAGTTTAAAGTTCAGTAGGAACAGTATGGGAAACTGATAAAACTGAGTTCATTGAACTGCATGGGTGTTAGACATTTGGAGAAGTGTGTTAAATTCAGGTTGAGGCTGTTCAGTCACCAATGCTGCGAGACAAGTTAAGTGATACGGTAAAAGTTCTGTTTTCAGTTGTACCTGATTCCCATATGTGATGTGTTTCTTCTCTTCTACCAACTTCCAAGATATAGATGCTGATGACGACCCAGTGGTTTCATTTGCCTCAATGAGAATGACTTTCTGGCTTTCAGAAACCATCCCAGATTTTCTGGCCACTGTTATTGCAGTCTGAAGATTGTCACCTAGAAGAAAGAAAGAGTATCCCAAGATGAGGTTGAACAGATGGAACCAACTCATGCAGAGCCTGGAAAACCAGGGTAAAAAATTCAATCCTTAATTTCGTTGTGAAAAGAAATAATCTCTAAGGTCTTTTTCAGCTCTGACTTTCTGTGATTCCATGATCCCTTTTCTCATTCTTGCTGCTTTTCATCAGGTTACTTCATGACCTACTAGTATATTTTTGCCAGAAACTTGGCATAAAAAATAAAAAAGCAAAATTCAAATCTATTTCTGTCATTTGTTAATAGCTTTACAAGTGTTTAGGAAAATTCTACTGGTTTAATATTATATCTGGCTGTTCCACTTCTAGTCAAGATGGAATAAGCCCACCACAATCTCTCTCTCCCACTGATTATAATGGAAAACGCTGAACAAAAACAAAAAGCAACTACCCATGGACTTTGAAAAGTAAACAAAAGCAGGCAGAGTGTGGAAGGGAGTCACATTTGGAGAAGCACCCTAAGAGGGGATGAGTTTCTCAGCTTTTTTTTCTCTTTCCTTTCATATGTTTGACCTAAGTTCTAGAGCAGTTCAGGCAGCTAAAATTCCAAGAGAAACCCAGTCTTTTGGATTTCTTCCAAAGGAACCAGGAAAAAGGATCCTTGTAGGCTGGAGTGTATGAGGGGAAATCGTGGAAAGGAGAGAGCTAGACAAGTGTTTGAATTATATACTTCCTGTACTTAACTCAGAGCATGTGTAGAGCAGATGCAAAGAAAGATAAGCAAAGCTTCAAAAATTGAACTATGATATAAACTGCCTCCCATTTGTAAGAGTAACCATTGAGTGGGGCAGACCCAGATACCATAGCAAAAGACTTAATATCTAAACTCATATTGGAACCACCACCTATAATAGGCAAGACAGAACTTTGGGTTGATTTCTCACTAAAACAAAAAGCTCAGTATTCTCCAGAAGATTTAAACAAAATCCAAAGTCTCACAACATAATAGTCAAAATGTTAAGGATACTCAACATACGAAAAATCTGGAAAATCTGGCCAATTCCCAAGGGTGAGAGAACAACATTTGCCAATCCCTAGGCGACCCAGATGTTGGAATTACCAGATAATGATTTTTAAGCAGCTATTATAAGCCTACTTAATGTGGTAAATGTTAATTCTCTTGAAATAAACGGAAAGATAAATGAAAAATATAAACTGTAAAAAAGAACCAAATGGATACTTTAGAATTGAAATATATAATACCTGAAATTAAAAAAAAATTCACGGGATGTACTCAATAGCAGAATAGAGATGACAGGAGAAAGGGTCAGTGAACTTGAAGGTAGATAAATAGAAATTATACAACCTGAAGAACAAAGAGAACATCTTTTTAAAAATGAACAGACTCAAGGATATCAAAAGGACTCATTCATGTCATTAGAGTCCAAGAAGCAAAGGAAAAAGAGATTGGAACAGGAAAAAATATTTGAAGAAATGGTAGCAAAAATTTCCCAAATATGGTAAAAGACTTAAATGTATAGAGTCAAGAAGCTCAGTGAACTCCATACAGGATAAACTCAGTGAGAATCTCATCCAGACACATAATAATCAAATAGTAAAAATCAAAGAGAAAGAAAAAAAGCAGTTAGATAAAAATATATTACATGTAAGGGAAAACTGATTCAAATTATCACAGATTTCTCTTCAAAAAATGTGGAGGCAAGACCACAGTGGAACAACATATTTAAAACGCTGAAAGAAAAGAACTGTCAACTCTGACTCCTCTAGCTAGTGAAAATATCCTTCAGAAATGAAAGAGAAATAAAGACATTCTCAGTTGAACAAAAGCTAAGATAATTTGTCATTAGAGCACATGCTCAAAAAGAAATGCTAAAGGAAGTTCTTTAGTTTGAAAAGAAATGATTCCAGAGGTTAACTTGTAACTTAAGGAACAAAAACATAGCAAGAAAAATGATAAAGATCTGAGTAAATATAAAAAGAGAAGGCATGAGATATTTCTGGTTGTAAGTCTTCTTGAAAGGGTAGGTACATATGTTGTAATTCCTAAAGCAACCACTAAAAAATAAATAATATAACATCTGGCTGGCTATCCCTAACATAGCTGCTCCCAGGTTTCTACCCAGATACTTAGGAGGACCCTCAATAAAGCTGAGCTGGTGGGAAGGAGCTGCTCTACCTGAGGCTAGAAGAATCTAGGGAGCCCTGAGAGGTAGGAGGTTTCTCCCCATGCCTGAGCAGGGCACCAGTAGCCTGTCTGCTTTGCAACACAGGCCCATTTTGTCATCTTCCACTAGTGCAAGATCTGCTGTTGAGGACATACAGCCCAGGCCTGAGCTTCAGTCATCTGACAGATAAATACAACAGTCTATCTAAGAAATCCCAGAAGCTGGACAGGAAAAGATCAGACAGAACAATCAGAACTCATGACTGGTGAAATGAAAAGCTGCTGGAGACAGATGAAACCTGAATTAAAAATAAGAGCACCTAAGCAAACGCAAATGCAAATGCAGCACCAAAACACAAGCAAACAAAATTTTCTAGAGTTACTTGCACCTCAAAACATATTTAAGAACTTAACAGTTCAATAGGGATTTGAAGGAGATAATGAACATTGCTGGGAGCTGAGATTGTGGTTTGGAAAAACTGGGTGCCAAAAAAAACACCTTCAATTACAAAGCAAAATTATAAAATGGTGACAATCACAAGAAAAAAAGAGACTGAGAGGATAGATCCAAGAAGACCTGTCATGTGAATAATAGAAATTCCAGAAGTATAAAAGGAAAGATAGAGAACAAAGGCAATAATTAAACAAACAATAGGGGAAATTTTTCTGAGAAGACAGATTAAAATGCTCTCGATGGTCCAGACTAAAGTAATGAAAAAAAGACAAACATATAGGCAAACATTTCTAAACTCCAAAGTTAAATTTAAAAGATTTACCTACAAAGGACTGGCATTGGACTTGCAATGTGCCAAACCAGGAGCCAGAAGGCAAAGGAATTGCACCTATGAAAAAAGAACTACAACTCAAGAATCTTATATCAAGGCAGGATATTATTCACCTGTCAGGGCAAAAAAAGATCTTCCAGGATATGTAAGAAATCGGACAGCATATCACCCCTCCATTCCATCCAAGGACAATACTTGAGAAAAGAAACTAAACAAGCAAGGAAAGAAAGAGCAGAATTTTCAAAATGAGGAAAGAGAAGTGAAGAGGAAGGGTGGAGAATGATGAACTCTTGTACATAAATCTGAATGGTTAGGGATAGATTATGAGAATATGTAATGTAAGTGCTAAATAAAGATTTTTGAAACAGAAGGGTCATAGTGTAAGAGAAATTCTAATATGTAGTAAACTAACTCAGCAACACCTAAAAGTCAGATTGAGAGATCTGACTGTAAAGGGATAAAGTAAAAGGAATTCAAAGTCTCTGAGATTGTGGGGCCTGGAATGCAGGGGTGGAGAAGTACAGAAGTAAAAGTAGTCTAGATTCCAACTGTAGAACTGTGGTCAAGGGGTGGGGGTGGGGAGTAACAGCTTTGATGTGGAAATAATCTGTCTTAGTGACAAAAATAATAGAGTTAAAAGCATCCATGAGAGCAGAGAAAAGAAAGGCAACAAACATTCAAAAAATATGAATATTAATTCATCAGGAAGTCATTTATTCACCTCTAGTCCCTTCTGCAATTAAAAAATTATAGCATCAGTGTCAAATTTCATTAAGAAATTCACACTTAATTTCATTAAGAAATTTCACACATTTCTCTTGCTCTCCTGTTTGTATTACATGATTTGGGCTTTAGGGTTAGGAGTAGAGAGAATAGCATATTTTTTTTTATCTCTAGGATCATAGATTTTATTGTTGATGGGCCTTCAGTGTAGTTTATAGACCACATTGAGCATTTTTCTTAGTATTTGATAATCAAAATCATCATCTTTGCCTGACTCATACTTTCTTGTCATTCAGGTTTTATTTCAAATGTCACCTCGCAGAGAGGCATCTCTTAAGCATCTCATCTAAAGTAGATGTTCGGATACACTTTACCACATCATCCTATTTTGTATACCTCAAAATACTTACACTATTTGATTGATTGATTGATTTTCTATCATGCCACTGAAATGGAAGCTTGGGGAAAACAATAATTTTGCCTTTTTCCCCCCCATCTCCTACACCTAGAAAGGTGTCTGGCTCATAGTAGGTTGTTAAGAAAGTGAGGCCCCATTTCCACATCAAATTCTTACTGTTTTCACTACCCACTTTGTTCTATACCTGTGATCATTACAGTCCTTATCCGGGCTGAGATGAGCTCTTCCAAGACAGGTTTAGTCTCTTCCTTCAATCGATTCTCCAAGATCAGCAAGCCCAGAAAAATCAGGTTTGATTCTACCTTCTCCCTGGAAATATATATGATTGAACAGAAATAGCACATTATAGCTTTCTCACAGGAAGTAAAACAAAAAGACAAAGATCCCTCTCCAAGTGGTTCCACTCACTCATCCAAGCACTGTTCCTTAGCCACTGATTATATGACAGGAACAATCCAGAAAAAAGGCAGAAGGAGACACAAAGGATGTGAAAATACTTAGTGAATCAAGAGAAAAGGAGTACTTATTACACAAAAGCTTTGCTTTAACCTTTGTAGAAAACAACATAAAAGACTCTAAGAGTTACCTCGCCTGCTAATAACAAAGAGGAATTCTAGTTTTGGTACAAAACGTCATAAAAATTAAGGGAAGCATAAGAAAAATAAATGCCAGTTTCTCCAGAAACCAGGCTGTAATCAACACCATCTTAGCCCCAGGAGATAAGAGGTCATAATCTCAACAAATGGTCCCTCTATTAAGGCCAAGTTCCTCCCTCTTTCCCCCTCAGCTGGTAGCAATGCTCTTCTGCACAAAGCGTGTATGTTTCCAAAAGTAAGCAAGGCCTCCAAGGCTCCTATCCACCACAAGAACATTTTCAGGAACATTTTACAGGACCAAGTGCAGGGAAATACATCTGGGATTGGGAGTTCAAAGATTCTTCCATGATTCCCTTATCTTCCATGCAAACACAAGAACAAGAGGCCAGCACTGCCTAATTCTGGCTGAAATGCAGATGAAAACAGCACTACTAAAAAGCTCCTTGACTTGCCTGCCATGTGTGTCTGAATGCTGGGTCTCACATAAGCTGGTATCATGATTTAGAGTTAGTGGTGCTCCCGGGAAGCTGCTAACACCTCCACCAGAGCAACAGGAAGTGGACACGATTTGAACTACTCACCTCAGAGCATGCTTGGGAGGATAGCATTTCTCATTCTTCTGAACCTGGCATTTAAATCTCTCTATGATGTGGTTCCAAACTATCTTACTAGCTTCAGCTATCACTAAATTCTTCACCCACCCTAATTTCAGGCCTAGTTGGACCACTCACCATGGATAGTCTCTGTACTTGACTATCTCTAGACATTTGTTCTGGACTGCTATGAGACATTCTTCCTTATTTCATGGAAAAGGTTATAAGTTCCCCATGATTTGCTAATGAAATACTTCCTATATTTTGAGGCTCAATTCTCATCGTACCTCTCCCATAAAGGCTTCCTCAGATAGAAATAATTGTTCCCTTGACATATTACTTCTACCTCAGTTTAGCTCATATTTTATTTGTCCATATATGATCATTCTTGGCTTTCTGATCTGTCACTCTGCCTCAATTAATTGAGGATAAGCCCACCTGATTCAACGCTGTGTTCAACAATGCCCAGGTGATGCCAGACACACAGGAGCTGCTCAGCAAATGTGTGCCTAATTGAAATGCTCTGATACATGTTGTGACCAATTTTTGCCAGGAAATCTAGAAAAATTCATTTCTTTTTTTAAAAAGTCTGCTGCCAATTAATTCAAGAAATAGCACTGAGAAAAAGGAGGAGAGAATATGCAGTAGCCCCTAACTCTAGAGATTTCACATTCAACTGGGAGGTAGAATTAGACATGGCCACTTCAGTTCCATGGAAGGCTGGGAAAAGGATCATGACAGATGTCCAAATCAGAGTCCCATGGAGTCAGAAAAGAGGGTCCAATCGTTTCTTGGTGAAGTGATTAGAGGAGCCTTTCTGGAGGAGATGATATTTAATCTGGTCTTTGAAGGATAACTTAGTTGATGCCTGGTTGAGGATTTCCAATTTTTCTTGTGGTTCTTGTACTCAGACCTCAGGCTTTAGATATTTTTGGAGATCATATGACATAAGCCAACCACAGGTGCCAAATTAGGCCAAGAAAATGGGTCAAATATTTGCCATAGCCTATGGCCTACCTTGGCACTAGTATTTCTAGTTTCTCTGGCTTATGGGCTTCATAGGGGTCAAGGCACAATAATCAGGAAACTGGAGTTCTACTCTCAGTCCTACCACTACCTTGCTGTGTGACCACGAGTATATTTTTTCTTTGGAAATTTAGTTCATCTTTGGATCTCCAAGGTCTCTGCTGCTCTAGTATTTCATGATTCTTCTTTTCATGAGATTTTAATGTGAACCAAAATAAAATAGAGTAATTCCTTGAGAGTTCTCAAGCTCTGCAACTTGGAATAGCATGCTATCCTCTCCTGCTTCCTGCACAGACATTAGACCTCTTTCTGAAATATTTCAAGATAATAAAGAATGATGCAGGTAATACAAAGGAAGCACTATCATCCCTGTGATTATACTTCATGTTTTTAGAATCCATGTGACTTTTAGAGGATGAAATACGCATAAAGTGAGCCAATAACCCTTGAGGAGAAGCACCCTGAGTAACCACAATAAAAAAATAAATAAAAAGAACAAAAACAAAATACCCAGAAAGAATGTCTTGTCCCAATCTGGAATTAGCAAAGGATAGGTAAATTAATTTAGCTATCTGTATACCTGTGGTGATATGGCTTTAAGAGAGGCGAGACAAATTGATGACCTAAGATCCAACCCTATCAGTGAATTTGTGTTTCGGCCACAGCAGATTTTGAAAAGTTAGAATTTTGTTACCTCTGGCCAGGACATGTACTCTCCCTCATGCCACAGCCTGCACCCTTGTTTGTTGCTCATGTGCCTCTACAGTGAGTTCTTTGTTACATGCACAAGTTCTAAAACCATGAGTCTGCAACTCGTAAATATACAAATATCTTATTATAATAATCAGAAGCCACAGCATAGTAGCCAGAACCTTGCTATATCGCTGGCAACAAGCTCTCAGGAAACAAAGTTCCATTCCCAATTCTGCTCCATCTCTTCACTGGGCCCAAATTTCCTCTTGTTCAAAATACGACATCAAATCTCAAAGTTCACTTTTAGCTCTCTGACTTGAGTGACCTTGAAATGAGTTGATCAAATTACAACAAATATCCAGAGTTGTAATAGCCAGAGTTTCAAGGGTTACATTAAGCTGGCCCCAGGGAGAGTGGCCCAATAAGCCCAGGAATCTCACACAATGAGTTACTTCCCCCTCTGGGCCTCACTTTGCCCATTCACATGTCATTCTCAGCAGGGGCAACACTGCCTCTAGAGGACACTGTGGACATTTTTGTGGCATCTATGCAAGATTTTCTGCAATGACTAATGCACAATGAAGAATTATCCTGCATCCCACATACCTTTGAATATTTTACTGGACACTCATGGACACTGAAAAAATCGGTGTATTTTCCTAAGTCATTTTAGGTTTATACTGTTTATATTATACAATCATTAAACTATATAGCATACTGTACTATTATGGTATATATAATATTACTATATATTAAACAATTATAAAATTATTCATTATACTTCCCTTAGCTCTGTTTCACATATAAACACAAAGTATTTTTCACGCTTTTAATATTCTATTGAATTTTGCAGGAATATAACATCTATATTATATAAATTGAGAACAGATTTGTTCCATTTTCTTCAGAGTTTTGCCAAGAGTTGTTAACCGTTTCACAATCACTTCACTGGCACAAGACTCTTTGAGGTATCTGAGACTGCAATATATATCACACCTGTACCAGACTGCCTTTGTAGCTGTTGCAGCCTCAATGATTCTATACACAGGTATAAGCAACTAATTACTTCATTCTGTTTTAGTGGAGTCAGCTGAGCATTTATTGAACCATTACTTCTTGTGATACATTACAGTTTTTGCTTTTGTTTTTACTATATAAGAGAGCATTATGTATATTTTTACAAAGAATATGTACAGATAATGTTACATAGGAATTTTATTTTAATATATTAAAGAAAGTATAGTTACAATAAGAGAGTGTTTAGTTTGATAAGGTTGAACACAAATACGTTAGACCTTCCAAATTTAAAATCCTAAATGACAAAACGAGCCTTGATTATCTCCACAGCAGTGTTACCAGCAGTGGCTGACATAGAGCATTGGAAATGGCATTGAAGGTGAAATAAACATGATAGCCTAAAAACAGTAGAAAATTATAAAAAGCACACGCAGCAAATAAAGTTGAACTCCTAAGGACCGCAGTCTATTTCAACTGTCGAGCATCTTTATTTTACCTATACATATCAAAAGTTCCCCTAGTATGACCCTCAGAAGTTTTTCTTGTTTTTCTGCAAATATTACCTAGATTATATAGTCTAAGATACATGTATTTGTTTCATTAAGCCGTGTATTTTCTATCAATAATTTTTTCAGGAAAATGTTATGTTTCATAACTTCCAACCAATCCACCAACTATAATAAAAAAAGTGGGGGCATGACCACAATTTCAAACTCTGAAACACTGGTTATATTCTTATGTCTGTTTTCACAAAGCTGTAAAATCAGATCATATTTTATATTTTATACATTTATTTCTAATAAAATCTCACAGTCAGTGTTCACATTAGCTTTGTGATATAGGCTTGGCAGCGATGACTATATCGCTGTTTACCAATGTAAGAGACATTTTATGTACACAAATAAATTTTCAGCAAGCTACATTGCTGTGTCCACCACCCAGAACCCTTGAGTCCCATCCCAATCTGGTGCATCTTTCCACCAAACCATTTTGCTTTAACAGAATCCTCCTCCATTTACCTCGTCCAGGCAGTCATGTTGTGGTCAGCGTCCAGCTTCTTGTAGGCCAGTGCAATGACCCGAAAGCCCTGTGTCGTGTAAATCTGAAGTTCACTAACAAAGCTAGTTGGTACTGTTTAGAAAGTAACACAGGATTAGTATGCAATATTTACATAGCCAGTACTGGCAAAGAAAACTTCTACAAACATCCAACTCTTGCCCAAGAAAACACACCTCTATAAAGATGTGCAAACAAGTTGTAGAAATGCTAAACATAACTACATCGTCAGGGTTGACCTCTTGGGGTCCAGTGAAACTGAAATGAAAGGAAGCAGTTGAAAAAAGGAAAAAGAATACAGAAAGTGTAGAATTCTTTTTCCCCCAGTTTAACCAACAAATATTTATTGAGAGGCTACTATGTGGCAGGCATTGGCTAGGAAGAGATGAAACTGCCAGCCTTGCTCTGAGGATTTCTGTATAACGGAGTAACAGCCAGTGGACTAACAGTGCAGTCAAATGAGATCATTGCCCTGATCCAGGCGATGGCAGCAGGCTATGAAAAGTGCTTAGTAGTACCTACACCAGGCTGGAGGAAGTGGTTAGGGGAAGAAAGGAGAGGGCTTTTTGGCCAAGGGAGCATCACACACTCAGGCACGGAGGCATGAGACACGAAGCAACAGAAAGAATAAAAGCGAAACAGTGACGACATAGTTGTGATAGAAGAACCAATCTGGTCACAGTTTAGAGGGTAAATCAGAGCAGGTGAGACTGGAGGCAGAGGGCCAATTCACTGGCTGTTGAAGTGATAGGGGACGATGAGGGCCTGCACTGACCCCATGACAGAGCCATGGACTAGCAACTGACAAGACAGAGGCAGGAGGGAGACGGAGGATCAGAGACAGCACCTAAACTGGGGTCGGGGATGGTACCATTCACCAAAATGGCAAATTGTGAGGAAGATAAGCTTGATTTGGGTATTGAATTTGGAACGCCAATGAGTCACCTGATTGGTGATGACCAGTATGCAATTGGATTCATAGATCAAGTGCTGAAAATACAGATTTGCCAGTTGTAATACAAGTCTATTCACTAACCTGTCTCAGGTTGGCAAAAGCTGGCCACCCTCTCTGGTGCACCTTTCATGAAAGCCAGTCGGTCACCCCCCATCTCTTGGACAATGACTGTCATCCTTTGCAATGCTGATGAGAATGGAAACTGATGCAGGACTGCAATTCCTTCGACTGGGACCTGGTTGAGGGATGGGGAGTGGAGAGGCACATGCCGACATAGCTTCTAGCTACTGGGAATTAACTACTCCTTTAATTCTTATTTTAGCGAATAAGGGGGAAGGTCTCACCAATTTTCAAACCTGGAATTCAAAGAAGATACCTCTGTGATCTTTCAAAAACCATAGGCCAGAAGAGAGTTTCCCTTTGAGTTTGAGTGTTGTGGGGTGAGCAAGCTCCGCTTACCTGGCTGGCTGTTTTGCAGGGCTTAACTACCATCACATGTGCCGGCACTCCCTTGGTGTGGAAATCGTCCCCGGAAATAGCCATTTCCTATTTCACAAATGGAATATTTCATTTCAGAGATGTATCAATTGTTTGTCCACTGATGTTATGCTTAAACCCTCCCCTTGAGAACACCCTCAGTCCACCTCGATGTATCCTCCACATCTCTTTCCTCAGCTAGATGAAGGTGAACCAGACTTATTCTCCCACAGAAAAAAAATAATGCATTGGAAATGCTGCAAAACTTGAAGGGCAGACACTTCTGAATTATTCATGCAATTTATCCTGTTTTCTCTGTTGGAATGTGCTGAATAAAGGCTCGTTCTCCATTTCTAAAGAGTTTAACTGGAAAGTAGTGTCCACGAATAGCCAGACTTATTTTGTGTGGAGCAAGCACCTTTCTGTCTATCTTTTCCTGTTCTTGCCTGTCTGTCTAGTTTGGATTGATAGTCCTCAGGGTGGGGCAGGGCAGGGATTGCAATATACGATGTACATGGTTAATGTTCAGTAATTACTATAATAATGACCCTAAATTAGAGTCAAAGGAACCTTTTACCCAAAGATAACACAGTGCTTTGTAATCCTCCCACTGAGCAGTTGAAAAAAAGAGAGGAAATTATAATTCCTACTTAAAGATGCAGAATCAGTAACTCAGAAAATTGGAAGATTGACAAAGTTACATCAGACTGCTAGGAAATAATGCTCTAGGAGGTCTGGAAGGGACCATAAAAATTGTGTGTGTCAGTGGTGTTCACAGTGTGTCACCAGGGCGTAGAGCTATGTGCAGGGAGAAGGGATGGGCTTACAGCTCAGCAGTTGGGGATGTGTGTTCCCTAATCCCAACCTTTGTGTCCCAACTTCTATTTAAACTGGAGCGACTCTGGCTATTTAGTTTTTAAAGAGTATTTCTGAATAATGTTTCCATTTAAGAAAAGATTCCAGCTTTTTTGTCTTATTTTGTTTTATATGAACACTGCCGGTCTAATCCAATCCCCTCATTTTATGGTCACAGGAGCCAAGTTCTCAACGTAACATTCCTGCACTACACCATTTGCTCTTAAATCTAGCTCAAAGTCTCAACGAAAACTCTTTAATCGTTTTCCTTTTTGTTGTTTCCACCCTTAGAAATAAAATCAATATTAAATTAATAGGAATTAAACTCATGGTCACCATGAGTGCTTATCCTAAGCACTAGGGACAGCAGTGTTTCCCAATCCCCATGTTCTAGAAAACTGTGAAACCAGATAATGCTCACAGAACAATACAAAGAGTTGATAAATAATTATATGATGATTATAATTATGTTAATACTATTGAACTTGTAATATGTGCCAGGCGCAGTACCAAGGATTTTGTTAATGCACCATCTCAGTTAATCCTCACAATAATTCTATAAAACAGTTGCTATTATTAGCTTCATTGTGCAGATGAGGCAACCAGGCTTAGATTAATTCGCCCTGCCAAATGTCCTCCACATTGGAAAACTCACATTTTAAAAGTGTTAAATAGCTGTGATAAAGCCTATGTTGCTCTGGCATTGAAGAAGCTTCTTAGATTCTCTGCACAGCAGAGGCTTACCCAGGTGGTAGCTTCAAACATTTTGAGGTCCAGAGGGTCTCCCTGGACAGTCCCATCGAGAAGGATCAGAGAGTGGCAGCTGGCCATGGCCGCACACAGTGGGCCCCATGGCAAAGCCTTTCCCGAGGCAAAGCTGTGGACATCCTGGAAGCTGAAGGGGAGGAAAAGGGCTTTGGTTCTAACCCCTCATGCCAAAGTGGAGCATCTTAGAGGTGAACGTGTTTTTAAAAAATAATTTAATGTGCTTTGTTGAATTATATACTCACTGTCCAATCCCCTCAAACTAATTCAGCCTTCATCCTTAGGTAAGTTCACTGAGTATAGTTAACACAGAAGCATAAGCACATATCAGGAAAAATAAGCACAAATCAGAAAAAAAATCTTATCAGTCAATAATCTGTCATCAGTCAGTAATTCTGAGCATAAAATTCTGAGTTCCAGAGGACTGAGCCAAACATTGGATAGCACAACAAATACATAAAGCTCTCTACCATCCCTATCCATGTATTTTTATTTGAGTGTTTCTAATTTATCGATCTCTGATAGCCTTTGATGGTTCATGAAGTATCTAGCACCATGGTCAGGCCATTTTTGGAAAAGATTAGAATTATCAGATAAGAATTGACAAGAAGATATTTAATAGCTTATAAGTCAGGTGCTCACTTCTTACCTAGAATTAACTGTTTTCTCTCACTTTATTAACTAAATTTGTCAATTTTTTAAAAAATTTAAATTGCTGTTTTAGTCATTTGAAGCCAACTTTGATCTTTTTGAAGGAAGAGACAGAAAGAAGGAAGAAAGGAGGTAGGCCTAATTAATCAATAAATTACCTAAATATTATATCAAGTGTTTTTATTTAAATATAACAAGTTATTTTTAGAAATAGAAAGTTTCCCAAGTTTTGTGACTAATATATGTCAAGTCAATAAGTAGAACAGTCAAAAGACAGAACATATTTAGTTCATTTTAGATGAACAAACATTTACTGTGCGCCTACTGTGTGTGCCTGGCACAGTGCTATGGCATTAGGGACACAAACATAAATAAGGAAAAGATTGTTCTCAAGGTGCTCACACATTTTAATAAATGCATACATATTTTGAAGAAGCTGAAAAAGAAAAATACTAACAAACAAGGAAATGAGGTGTACATTCAAATCCACTCTCCAGGAAAAATGAAAAGACCTTTAGAAAGTTCAACACTGTAAGAGGCTTCCTCTATAAACTAAAATCGTTAGAAGCACCAGGATTATTTTTTTAAGCTAGGAATTAGATTTGTTTATAAGCAGTATTTTAATATGACAATGCATCAAAACCATGCGTAATTAAAAATACTTTATGGACAAATTGGATGTCATGTACATAATGCAAAAGAACCACAAGGAACCTTTCATGAATAGAGTGCTTTGTGATTTAGGTTGTAAGCATTAGAGGGAAATACTATCATTTTCAAACAAAGCATAAATTTCAAATGCACAACATTTCATGTCTGATCACACTGGAGGTTGGTAGAGAGGAGAAAAGGCAGGCAGAAGCACAAACTCAGACATGGCCACAAGAGGGCCACGGGAGAAGGACGTGCTAATCTTTATGACACCAAGGTGAAAACTGCCAAAATGGGAGTCTTTTCTTGCTAGAAAAGAGGAGGTTAGAGAAGTCAGAAAGTGGAGTTCCCAGAATCAGAATACCAAGGAAAATGAATACACTAGCTATGTTTCCACAACCTTCCTTTTCCTGAAATTCAAGGCACAAAAGTCAATGCAGTGTTTTCCTTCCTCTGAGCATATCAAGATGCTTCGGCTTGCACATAGGAATGTTACCTGTCTGAAGGACAGTGTCCTGGTCTTATACAAATTATTTAAACTGGGCTAACTTCAGGCCTCTGATGAATATGCTAAAAGCAAATTACATTTCAGCAAAAATTTGAATGCAGTATCAAAACTTCCCCACCATCTCCTGGATTTGTGAGTGGCCTGGGGCCTGGGGGTGCAAAATATGCATGTTTTAATGACTCTTGGAAGAATTCAAGAGGAGAAATTAAATGAAGATATTTTGGCAATCAGTGTCCACCAAAGCCAATGCTAAAATGTCTCCATTAGTAGTTTCAAAAAGACAACTTGGAATTCTAGAAAAAGAGAAGTTACAATACCTTTAGTCCAAGGTACTCACCCATTCTTATCACAAGGTACAACTCCCCAGAGATCCAAGCCATCCCTTGTCAAGGTACCTGTCTAAATAGAAACAAATACTTGGTTTACTCTGAAGATCTGGCGGCCCCATGGAAAAGACTCCATAGTGAAGACAAATAAGGCATGTTTTAATAGGAAAATATACTTCACAAACGTATTATCAAGACCAGCACTTCAAAGAGAGACACAGAAGGGTAGGAATCTGGAGTCCCGGTGGAAGCTTTGATGAGCTTCTACCAGCTGTAGACAAGCTGGCACTTAATTTCTTTGAACTTCAATGTCCTCTATGGTAAATAGAAGAAAACAGTATGTTCCTTACAGCTTCAGAAGGTTATTTTGAGGATCTAATGGCAGACTGAATGGAAGGGAAAGTCCTGGGTAAGTCTGTAAGAGCTATAAAATGAGCAAGTCCCAGTTTTTATAGTAGAAGTTAAAAGTATGTCATCAGAAATAAGTAACAGAGTAGAATTTTTACCTACAAGCCACCCTTTGTGAAAAGACTAAAGAAACTTTTTGCTATTTGATACTGATTTGGTAAAAGCATTTGTTGGTATTTCTCTCAGTGCAGCATAACACTTACGAGCTCAGACCAGGTTCGAACACTAGCTGTGTGACCTGGGCGAATTGTGCAACCCCTGTAACCATCAGAGCCCTTATTGGCAACATGGTCACAATCTCATAGAGTTGTTGTGAAGATTAGATGAGATAATGTGTCTAATTTAATATCTAGCATATAGTAAAAGCTAATAAAATGGTAATTACTTGTAATTATTGCTAATTTTTAATTCAAATTCAATTCACAATTATCTCTCTCACTCCTGTTTCTTTTTCCAAGTCCAAGGAAATGATCTCATAAATAGAATGTGTTTCCTTACAATGCTAGTTTGATCACAAAATAATATTGAAATGGTAGCAAGAGCCATATTAACTTTCTGTTCTTGGTAGATCTTTCTGATACTCCAGTAATTATAAAATACAGTTCTGATCTCATTAATTCTCTGCCATTTAAACCTTCAATGTATTGTTTAATGGGTACGAATGTACTGAATGCCAGTTAACAGTGCACTTAAAAATGGTGAAAATGGTTAATTTTATGTTATGTATATTTTAACACAATAAAAAAATTAATTAAAAAAGAAGGCAACAACAACAAAAAAACCTTTAATGGCTTTCTGCTGCTTAAAGATTAAATAAAAATTCCTAGCCAGATATTCAAGGTCCACAGACATCCTCTCCCATTACTAATGTCCTTCTCTAGTCAAAACCACACACTCTCTTGCTTTCCTGCCTCCACGACTTTGCCCATGCTCACCTGCCCATGACGTACGGAAGGGCATTTCCATCTTACCCTCTTACGACTCCCCCCTTAACCCCAGCACACGTGTGTACAGGCTTTAACAATACACTCAAGAGAAGGTAGAATAAGAGGCTGCATGGGAATAAATGGCAATTGATCAAGTGTAATTTTAAGCAATAAACTATAGATGGGAAAATACAGTAAAGGTTTATATGGGGTTTTGTAGGAATCAAGTCTCATAGTAAGACACAGTTAAATAAACTCTTCCTTTTTCATTCATTCATTAATTCAATAAATATTTATTGAGCACTGACTATATGCCAGGGAATATTCTTAGCATTAGGGACACATCAGTGACTGTAGTCAAGGGTTTAAATTTTGTTCCTTGTATGAGAGTTTTGACTGCAGAGGGCCAGGATGTTATTTTAATTAATTGCTTTTCCTAGCATATTGAAGCTGGAAGGACCTTAAAAATTCTCCTGTTCAGTACTCACTCTCCATCCCCTAAACCCTAGAATCTGAGAGCTCAAGAGATATATCTATGCCAGATCACATGCCTAACCAGAGATTAAATGAAGCCACGTACTCACAGTCTACGTTTCCTGCCTCTCAAGAGGGTAAGAAACAACTATATATGATGACAGTGATGATAAAAATGACTTTGAGAGTGAGGGTGAAACACACATACCTTGTCAAAGCAGACAAGGTTTACTTGTCCACACACATTGATCCTCTGGGGACTAATGCAGAAGATGCCTCTCTTCTTCAGCCTCTTCTGGGCATAGATAATGCCTGTGGTCAGAGCAGCAGGTAGAGCAGGAGGAACTGCGATTGTGATGACGTCCAAGGCTTTCTTCACCATATCCTCTAGAGATTCCTGGAAGACAGTCACTCTTTAACTATTACAGGCAAATCAGTAATGGGCAGCATATGACTTTTTTCCTTCTTTTTGTTTACTTTTTAAGGTCAAATTTCTAGAAATGGTATCAGTAGGACAAAGGGTATGACCATGTTTATAGCTCTCAATATCTTTTGCCAAAGTGCAATAAAAAGGCTTATGATGGTTCATACTTCTATCAGCAGAGAATAATGTACCAGTTTGCCATGTCCTTACCAACAGGGGGTATCCAGTTTTACTTAAAATTTCTCATTTAATAGCTGCAAAAATACTACTTTACTGAAATAAATATATTCTCAGATTGAAAAGGAAAAAAATAGTGTAAAGAAAAGTGTGAGGAAAAGAGTGGAGGTATGTTGATATCTCAATAAACAAATTGTTTTATTCCACTATCCCATAAGATCTGATTGTTATTATAGAACTTAGTGACTGATCAATTGCTTAAATTGGGGAACTGGAACTAGATAAGCAGGTTCCAGTGTTTGGCTTTGTTTCCCAGATTTGTAAACCATGCCCTAGATTAATGTTAACATGCAGAGTATGAAATATATAGGGATGAGTGCATGTGTGCATATAATAAAAAGCAAAGGCAGCTTACCCCGCTGAGCGCATAGACACACAGAGTATAGATCATCCCAATGGTGGCTGTCCCCACAAGGCACAGGAGGAACCTGATAGCATCCCTGTAGAGCTTAAAATTCATTGGCCTGGGGTAGAGAATGGATCTCACAAGGTCCCCCTTTGCAGTGTTGAAACCTGAAAGAGCAAACATACACCCCACTTTCAGGATGCCAAACCCTACTGCTAGTGCTCTTCTAAACCTCAACATTGCTCTTGATTTCCTCTAGTGATATTTAACCAGTGTTTAAACCCAAAGGCAATTGAAAGATAAGTGAAAAAACAAAACAAATAAGTGCTAGAATGGAAATATCTATCTTGAGCCTAGTACTCTCTTTGGCCTTCCTTCCCTCTACTTCCAATTTTAATGCATCCCAGAGATAGGAAACCGCCCTACTGGAGGGAGAATGCAGCTTTTCCAAATATAACTTTATTTTAAGGAAATGACTTGTGAGCAAACACACACACACACACACACACCACTTTAATTAAAATTAAATGGCCCAGTAAATACTGATGGACTCAGTTTTCTGATACTTTTCAGTGTTAAATCTTCAGTATCTAGCCCTACCTGCCTAGAAAGAACTTGGGATTTGGGATTAGAGAAAACCTGGGTCCAGCTCTGTCAATTACCAGCTATGGCATTTTTAAAAGTTCACTTGAATTGTGTGGCCTCAGCCTATTAAAGTATAAAGTGGGGACAGTTGACATTTCTGCTCTGCTGGTTTGATATGTGGAAATAGTTTACAAATGGCAAAGCACATAATTAGTAATTATTGTCATCAGTATTAATTATTTTTGCCAAAAAACATATGCCATAGTTCATTTGGCATTTAAAATATCACATGGATTTACATACATTTGATTTGTTATCTAAAGACTGCTCCTTACCTGATAAATTTAAGTCACTAGGCAAACTGAGCAAAAGCATTTCATTAAAAGTAACAACACAGAGGAGGAGATGCTAACCCGTCTGCAGTACCACTGCCCTCACGGTCCCAGAGCACGCTGCCTTGGCCTGGATCACCTCTGTTCCACAGAAGAGGACATGCCGTTTGTAGTCCGCTTCGCTCTGTGTTTTCCAGGGCACGGAGCTATCCATCTTGGGTAATGGAGTTTTAGTGACTGGAATACTCTCTCCTACAGAAAACAAGCATCCCATTTTGCGAGGTAAAATGCCTTCACTCATTTAAATCATGCCTGCACTCACTCATCATACGACCGCCATTCATTGTGAGCCTTCCTGGTGGCAGAGACAGCTCTAGGCACTGGGGGTACAAGGATAAACATAGTTCTTACTTTTAAGGTGTCTGTAGTTTATAGAGTGGGAGACAGACATGTAAACAAATAAGGATAATGCAGTATTATAAATACCGAGTATTGTAAATCAAGCATGGATGTTAAAATAGCTGGAAATAATTATTTAGGGAGCAGCGGGCTGTGCAGTATAGAATGTAGGGTGTGGGTAACAAGGGCCATGAGGGCTTTGGAGGAGCCTAAGCATGCAGAGCCTCAAATGCACGATATTTAAGGATTTAAACATTTTCCTAAAGTCACTGGCGGCTGAAGGAGGGTGGGGAGATACTTAACTGCTTTAATCGGGAGACTATTATCATACTTGTGTGTAAGAACTCTGTTCACAATATCGAATTGAGGTCTGGTGAGGCTGGAGGCTGCACAACCAGCTGGGAACTGCTCAGAGTCCCAGGTGGAAGGGATGAGGCCTGATCTAGGCATTTGGCTATGAAAATAGAAAGGAAGTGCTGGAGTCAAGAAATAAGGAAGTAAGAAGCTACAAAACTTGAGAACACTTTTATATTGGCAGGTTATAGGGATAGAGAAATTTAAAGTGACTTCCTGGTTCCTGACATGGGAGGTGAGCAGAGGGTGGCATTATTCATCAGCATAGGGATTATAGGAGGAGAGAAAGAATGGTCTTTTAGCTACCGTGAGCTGAAGCTGCCTTGTAGAATGACCATGTTGAGTTGTCTTGTAGGTACTTAGAGAGCTATCTAGATCTGAGCTCAGGTGAAAGGCCTTGACCAGAGATACTTAGTCAGAGCTTATCAGCTTATGGACAATAATTAAAGCCACAGAAAGACAAGATTGCATAGGGACCCAGTCTGGGGTGAGAAGAAGAAAGGACAATTCTGTAGCCCTGAGCAGCAACAGCAACCAAGGAGATGTAGAAATAGAAGCAGCAGAGAAACTGCATGGGTAAGGTCAGTGGTAGGAGAACTTGGAGAGAGAGAGTTGTCTTAGAAAGTTAGAGAGGAGAGAGTCTTCAGAAGGAGAGATGGTCAGACTAGTCAAATGCAACAGAGAGGACAATAAGATGAGAGATTTAAAGAATACATTGGACTTGGCAATGGGGACCCTGGCGACTTTTGCCAGAGCAGTGTGAGGGGCATGCCGCAGTGGGTTGCAGTGCTAATACAAGGTGTTGAATGAAGTTGTGACATAACTATAGCCTGTCCTGAGGAGCAAGCTTGTAAACCCTCCCACTAGTCTTTGCAAAGTGAGCAATATAAAGTATTACTAGAATCCTATTCTGCTACTTTCATTAGGAAAATGGTACTTGGCATCGCAAAAGTCCTGACATTACAGAATTTTTATAAATCTATGGATTCTTGAGAGAAAGAAAGCTAACCTGCCATGATCTGCCATACATTTATTTATTTTTTTATTTCAAATATTAGGGGGGGACATGGATCATTTTTCTAACGCTTAAGTCCTGGCTATAGGTGTGCCCATCACCCAAATAGTGTTCATAGTACCCATTAGATTGGTTCATACCCTTCCCCTCCTCCCCACTCCCTCCTGGTTGCTTTCCACTGAGTTTTACTTCCCTCTGTGCACATGTGTGCATACATTTATTTTTTGTAAGTTCACATAGGAGGGAGATGTGTGTTCTTGTCTTCACTTCATGCCTTTATGGTCTGCCTGAGAGAAATGAATTTGATTTGGACCTTAATGGAAACCATAGTACACCATTGTGCATTCATAGTCTCCCATTTCATCTCTGAAAAGGGCTTTATGGTTCTTCTTCATCTTACAGAAATGTTGGCACAACATCTCATTATTATGCTGTATAAGTGAAAAATCAAAGTGGTAACTTTGAGCAAGTCATTCCTCCTCTCTGGACCCCACCTGCGAAGGGAGATGACCTCTGAGGTCCCTCCCAGCTCCAGCATGCTATTTAAAAATGAAATACAGTTAGTCCAAAATACCCAGCGTGTACTTTGGAAGTAGCAGATTTGCCAAATGCTGCATCATGAACTTTTTAACATTTTCAAGATAGGCCTGGAAGAACACCAACTACCCTGTGGGTTTCAGGATGTCATTGATGATTTTCAAACCCTCTAAGTTTATTTGAAGACATATTTACATAAAAATATTAAAGGTAAAAATCACAGACAATCCTGAAAGATCTAATGATCTCCACAGTCTTTTAAAGTAAAATGAGAGGGTTGTAATAATTCTTTGTTCAAGAAGAAAATGTTAAACACTCAAAAAGTTATGGTTGTATCATACTTAGCACATAGAAGGCAGCTTTAATTTGAACACTCAGATCCATCCCCATCAGGACTAGGATTTGTGGAAATAGGAAGGTACCACAGCAGCCTCACACTTTGCAGTGGATCGTTGTCATTCAGGTGGAGGAGGGGCGGGGACCGTGGTAGCGTGGAGCCGGGGTCAGCCCAGAGAAGCTGAGGCTGTGGTGGTAGAAGCGTACCTGTGAGCATGCCTTCATTCACCACGCAGCTGCCATCAATCAGGACGGCGTCACATGGCATTTGTACTTTGTTCCCTGTCAAAATTAATAAATCTCCAGGCACCAGAAAGCGTGATTCCAGCTCTTGAACTCCAGCTGAAAGAGTGAGGAGACACAGTTCAGTCAGGTTATTTTCCCACGAAAACACAGTCCAACATCTATTTAAGTTGAAAATCAATGAAAAAGCAACCAGGGCATTTTTAAAAAAGGATGACATTCCTCAACATTGATTCAAAATCTGGGAAAAAAGTAATAAACTATGTAAAATAAAAACCTTTGTGTGGGGAGAAAAAAAAGAAGCAAAGAAAAAACTAATGCCAAATTCAGAAAACATATTTGAAACTTATGTTACAAAAATCAATATTCCTAATATATAGAGTCTTTTAAAAAGAGATGTATAGCAAATAAGGGTATAGCAAAATTGCAGATATTAACAGTTCACACACACACACACACACAAACAGAACACAAGTGATGTGTTAAATGTTTGAAAAGCTGCTCATTCTTACTCATAATAAGAGAAATTAAAGTTCTTTTCTTTCTTCCCGATTTCCTGCTTGCTTTTATTTCCCTCCTTCCTTATAGAGTCCCAAAGCTGTTGTGGACCAAGCAAAGAGGCACCGCCACAGTGGGCTGGGTGGGGTGGGCTGGCAGCCCGTTGTGGGGTGCTGGAGCCTAAGTAGGATGGAAGGGTGTTTACACGAACCAGGTGTCAGAGCCCGAGCAGGGGGGGAACGGCCACCATGGTGGCAGTGGCCTGCCATGGGATGTTGGGGTCCAAGCAGGGTGCAAAGGGCGTCTACTTGGGAGCGGGGTTGGGGACAGAGGGAGTTTCAGCAATGATGGAAGATTGGTTACACCCAGGCAGAATGGATACCATAAGTACAGTAGTCCCCCCACACCTTCATCTGCAGTTTTGCTTTCCTTAGTTTCAATTACTTGTAGTCAACTGCAGTTGGAAAATATTAAATGAACAATCCCAGAAATAAACAATTCATAAGTATTTAATTGTACACCATTCTGAGTAGCGTGCTGTCCTGCTCTCTCCTACCCAGAACATGAATCATCCTTTTACCCAGCACACCCACACTGTAAATTCTGTTCGTTGGTCACTCAGTGGCCATCGCGGTTAGCAGATTGACTGTTGTGGTATCACAGTGCTTGTTTCAACTAGCCCTTACTTTACTTAATAATGGCCCCAAAGAACAAGAATAGTGATGCTGACAATTCAGATATGTCAAAGAGAAGCTGTAAAGTGCTTCCTTTAAGTGATAAGGTCAAAGTTCTCCACTTAATGAAGAAAGAAAACAAGAATTATATGCCTTGGTTGCTAAGATCTACAGCAGGAAAAAAATCTTTATCTGTGAAATTATAAAGAAGGAAAAAGAAATCCATGCTAGTTTTGCTGTTGTACCTCAAACTGCAAAAGGTCATAAGCACAGTATGTAAGTTCTTAGTTAAAACGGAAAGGGCATTTCACTTGTGCATGGAAGATGTGAACAGAGATATGTTCTTATTGATGGTGATCAGGCTCAGTACTACTCACAGTTGCAGGCATCTACTGGGAGTCTTTGAATATGTCCTCTGTAGATAGATTGAGGTTAACGAGAGCCAGGTTTCTCACTGATGAAAGGAACTTACGAATATAGAAAGAGAGAAAACTAGAATAAACCCTGTGGTATTGGATTAGAATTGGAAATATCAGTGTACTAGAGAGAGAGAAATAACATAGATGTAAATGTGTGTGGATATAAGAATGCATAAATACATGTTTGCGAATCTGTTTATACATATAATCTCTGACTCTGTCCTCTGAGAAGGCCTCACAGCAGTGAAATACCAATAGTAATGAACACACATTTAATGCCCAATTTTTTGTTTCTAAACTCCATTCCTCCAGATAAAAAACCAGGGTGCTTTAGAGAAAGGGCTGATTACAAGGTTGGGCCAAGAAAAGTATTACATAAGCTATAACACCTTGTTGTGCCATTAAGTAGGAAAATACTCAAAGAATGATGGGGACATATCACAAAGATATCAAAGCCAACTTAAAGGGCCCTGAATCTGAATAACAGATTCAGCTGCCTGAATCTATAACAATTTGAGCATCAAATTAAATAATAATAATAAAGAACTATAGCCATTGAATAAAATAGGGATTCATGAGTCCATAATGGCATAAGCAGATGAATAGGTAGATAAGAAGAAAGATAGCTTTCCTTGCAGCAAAATGGCAATGAATTAATTAGAAAGAGAGATAAAATTAGAAAATCATCGTTTGGCAACTATTATAGTAATCATTTAGTCAAGAAACATCAATGGATACTAAAACTAATGGGTGAAAATTTGAGGAAGATGGTTTATCTATATAGTCTCAAAGTATCTCCCAACAAAATAACTATCAATTACAAAGGAGGAAATAATAAATTTACAGTGGAGAAACCTGGAAGATCCTGTTTAATTCAGTAACCCAGTCAACATCACCAGTAACAGGACAGATCTAAACAATATACCACCTGAGAGGAAGCGGTGAGCGCACAGCACCATGTCTGTGATATACCAGCCAAAAATGCATAACCTGAATTTACCAGCGAGGCGACATCAGACAAATCTAAATTGAGACACTTTCTACAAAATACCCAGAGTTGAAAGAGTCAAATTTACAGAAGTCAAGAAAAGATTGAAGACTAAAGAGACATGGGAAATAAAAGCATTTTGTGATCCTGGACGCCTTTCCCCTAGGTCACTAATGAGACAGTTGGCAAGCATGAATAAGGTCTGACCATTGGTTGGTAGTAGTGTGTCAATATTAACTTCCTGGATGAACTGTTGTTTATATAGGAGAATATCCTTATCTTTAAGAAATAAACACTAAAGCATGTGGTGGTCGTGGAGCCACGTCAGCAACTTATCCTCAAATAGTTCTGGGCAAAAAGTTACTTGAACTATTCTTGCAACTTTTCTGTGAGTTTTAAATTATTTCCTTAAAAAAAGAGAGAAATATACATGAGATAATATTGCTCACCTATACGATTAGAAAAATCTAAAAGTTTGCCAGAACATTCTGTTGGCAAGGCTGTGAGGAATCAGGTACTCACACATTTATGGTGCAAATGCAAACTGGCACAATCTCTAGAAATTTGGTGATACTTTTCTAGCAAAAGTACATATGCATTTATTCTTCAGCCTAGCAATTTTACTTCTAAAAATCTATACCAAAAATATACTGGCAAAAATATAAAAACACATAAGTACAATACTCTATTATAGCACTGTTTGTAATAGTAAAAGACAGAGAGGAAAATTCTCTGACAGAGGACTGACTGAATAAACAATGTTTCCTCCACACAAGAGAGTACTATGCAGTTGAAGTAATGCATGAAGAGTAAACATATACACTGTTAATAAAGGGAACCTGGGAAATAGTTAATTATGTACATATATAAAATATAAAATATAGTTAAATAAGTTTAATACCCTTATCTATCTAAAAACAGCAGTATAGATACATATCCTATTTGTATATATAATATATAGCTGTAAATATATATTTGATTATATTTTTAAATATCATAAATCAAAAACAACCAAAGTGATGATTATAGAGAGAATCAATACACAAGTTAGAGAGGACATGGATAGGTGCTAGACTCCCCTGAATATCTCTTGTCTTATGGATTTGACTTTCAAACCATGTAAATATTTTCTATAGTATCTATACAAAAATTGAAAAGCTAACACTAAAATCTAAAGCAAAATTAGTGTAATGAACCTATCAACTTGTTCTCATAACCATACAGAGAACTTTTTTGAGTAAGTTTAAAACACAATTTTTGGGGACAAAAAAGTATAATTTGGCTCTACATTTCTGATGGGCTTATCATGAACAGGGAGAAAAAAAGAACTCTAAAAATACCTTAAACTTTTTTTAGGAATCATTAATTCTGAGTGTGTTGGCTTGTTATTCTGAGATTATTGTAGATAATGAGATAAAGCAAAAGGTTAATCCATTCCTGTCATTGTGAATTAGGATTTTTGGTATAGGGAAAAGAGAGAAACAAATAAAATCAACAGTTAAGTAAAAAGCCCATAGTTCTAAACTTGAATTGGAATTGTCCATATGAACTCATAATGCATTTTATCTTAAAAAATTATTTCTTAAGTGTATCTTCTGAAAAAGACTACAAATATTGATTAATACCATAAAAATGGGCACTGTGACTGAGAACCCTGTCTAAAAACTCTTTGGAAAAATAGATGAGTCCAGGTTTGGTGCAGGAATTGTCTCAATTGGTTTAATAAAAATTTCAATTACTATTAGGGTCATGTCAAAAATACTCAGAAGCCAACTTGAAGAGGCTCTCAATGGCCAAATATGAGCAAAAATAGGAATAAAAACTGCAATGGATGGAAATGCACCAACCATGTTAAACTTTATGACACTAAAAGAAAAAAAATCCTCTGGAAGATACTAGATAATTAGCTCAATATTTTTAAAGCTGGTAAATGAAAAGAAAGAATCAGATCTTTATCCTTTATTTCTTAAACTGACTCTTAGGATAATGAAATAGTGGAGCAGTGGTGTTTCTTTTTACAGAAATATTCCTATTCCACCTAATTTTAAAAACAACATGATGGAAGTAAAAAATTTGTAGCTCTTAACAAAGTAAAAAATCTAAGTCATGAACATTTGTATCTGCTAATCTCACAAAAAGAAGACATTATATGTCTCCAGTATACAATACCAACTATGAGCATTCATGCCAAAAATTTAAGCCTCTAGATCTAACTACAAATTTATAGGAAGTGCAAATAATATAAAAACATGAGTATGTAATCAATATAGTCTAGACTGTGGAAACTACAGGAAGAACTACTTACTTTCTTCAATAAAAAATTTGCAAGGAAGCCTGGGCAACACAGTGAGACCCCATCTCTACAAAAAAAAATTTTAATTAGCTAGGGCTGGGTGTGATGGCACATGCCTATAGTCCTAGCTACTTGGGAGGCTGAGGCAGGAGGATCACTTAAGCCCAGGAATTGAAGGTTACATTGAGCTATGATCAGGCCACTGCACTCCAGCCTGGGCAATAGAGCAAGACTTTATCTCTAAAAAAAAGAAAAAAAAAACATTTGCAAAGAAAAACTTAAGATATGGGGGAGGGAACCTGTGGATTAAAACAGATTTCAGACATATGAATCAATTGTACTTTATTTGGATCCTAATTTTAAAAATATATATTATATAAAATGCATTTAGTTTTTCATATTTTTCTAATTATCTCAATATGTATATAAAATAATTATGCATATAATAGGTAATTATGCATATAATAGGTAAAAGTATAACTCAGAGATATTGTAGGTTCAGTTCCTGACCACCACAATGAAGTGAGTCACATGAATTTTTTTGATTTCCCAGTGCACATAAAGTTATGATTATACTACACTGTAGTCTATTAAGCGTGCAATAACATTATGTTTTAAAAAACAATGTATATACATTAATTAAAAATATACTTTATTGCTAAAAAATACTAATGATCATCTGAACCATGAGTGAATCATAATCCTTTCCCTGGCGGAGCGTCTTGCCTCAGTGTTGATGGCTGCTGACCGATAGGGTAGTGGTTTCTGAAGGTTGGTTGGCTGTGGCAAGTCTTAAAATTATACAACAATAAAGTTTGCTGCATCAATTGACTCTTTCTTTCACAAAAGGTTTTTGTGTAGCATACAATGCAATTTGATAGCATTTTACCCACAGTAGAACTTTCAAAATTGTAGTCAATCCTCTCAAACACTGCAGCTGCTTTATCCACTAAGTTGACATACTTTTCTATTAAATAAATTATTTGGTTTCATTTCAACAATGTTCACAGCATCTTCACTAGGAGTAGGTTTGATCTCAAAAAAACACCTTCTTTGCTCACTTATAAGAAGCAACTCCTCATTTGTTCAAGTTTCATCATGAGATTGCAGCAATTCAATCACATCTTCAAGCTTCACTTCTAATTCTAGTTCCCTTGTTGTTTCCACCACATCCACAATTACTTCCTGGGCTGAAGTCTTGAACCCCTCAAGGTCATCCAGGAGGGTTAGAATCAATTTCTTTCAAACTCTTGTTAAGGTTGACATTTTGACCTCCTCTCATGTATCACAAATGTCCTTAACAGCATCTAGCAGGGGTCCTCAAATTTTTTAAACAGGGGGCCAGTTCACTGTCCCTCAGACTGATGGAGAGCGTGGCGTACATTCCACACATGTGCACTGTAGGCCCGGGACGAGGCGGCGGCTAAGCAGGACAGGCAGCTGCAGCAAAAACACCCGGCGGGCCGGATAAATGTCCTCGGCGGGCCGCATGTGGCCCGTGAGCCATAGTTTGAGGACGCCTGATCTAGGGCATCTAGAATGGTGAATCCTTTTCAGGTTTTCAATTTACTTTGCCCACATCCATCAGAGGAATCACTATATATGGTAGCTATGGCCTTATGAAATGCATTTCTTAAATAATAATACTGAAAAGTCAAAATTACTCCTTCATCCTGTGTTAGTAGGCATAAAAGCAACATTCACCTCATTGTACATCTCCATCAGAGCTCTCAGGTAACTAAGTGCATTGTAATGAGCAGTAATATTTTGAAAAGAATCTTTTTTTTTTTTGAGTAGTTGTTCTCAACAGTGAGCTTAAAATCTCCAGTAAACCACACTGTCATTCAGTCTTTGTTGATCCATTTATAGAGCACAGATAGAGTAGACTTAGTATAATTTCTAAGGGTCTTAGGATTTTCAGAGTAGTAAATAAGCATTGGCTTCAACTTAACGTCACTGGATGCATTAACCCCTAATAAGAGAGGCAGCCTGTCCTTTGAAGCTTTGAAGCCAGGCATTGACTTCTCCTCTCTAGTTATGAATGTCCTAGCCATGAATGGCATCTTCTTCCAATAGAAGGCTTCTTCATTTACATTGAAAATCTGTTGTTTAGTATAGCCACCTTCATCAATCATCTTACCTAGATCTTCTGAATATATTGCTACAGCTTCTACAAGAGCACTTGCATTCTTATATTATGGAGAAGGATTCTTTCCTTAAAATTCATGAACCAACCTCTGCTAGCTTCAGACTTTTCCTCTATAGCTTCCTCACCTATCTCAGCCTGCATAGAACTGAGGAGAGTTAGGACCTTTCTCTGGATTAGGCCTTGGTTTATGGAAACGTGACTGGTTTTATCATCTACCCAGACCACCACAACTTTCTCCATATCATTAATAAGGTGATTTCACTTTCTTTCTCATCATTGTGTGTTCATTGGAGTAATGCTTTTAACCTCCTTCAAGTATTTTTGCTTTGCATTCACAACTTAGCTGTTTGGTGCAAGAGGCCTAGCTTCTGGCCTGTCTTGGCTTTTGACTTGCTTTCTTCACTAAGCTTAAATATTTTTAGCTTTTAATTTAAAGTGAAAGATATGTGACCCTTTCTTTCACTTAAACACTTAGGCCATTGTAGGATAATTAATTGGACTAATTTCAATATTGCTGTGTCTCAGGGAACAGGGAGGCCCAAGGAGAGAGAGACATGAGATCAGCTGGTCAGGGGAGCAGTCAGAACACACACAACATTATCAATTAAGTTCACTGTCTTATGTAAATGTGGTTGTGACACCTCAAAACAATTACAATAATAACATCAAAGATCAAGATCACTGATCACAATCACCATAACAGATATAATAATAATGAAAAAGTTTGAAATATTGCAAGAATTATCAAAATGTGACACAGAGACACAAAATGAGCACATGCTTTTGGAAAAGCAGCACTGCTAGACTTGCATGACACAGAGTTGCCAGAAACCTTCAATTTGTAAAATATGAAATATTTGAGAGTGGCAATGAAGCAAAGTACAATAAAACAAGGTATGCTTATACATGTATCATGAGTTTTTATACACACACACTTGTGATTCAATTAAGGAAATTATAACACTGTATAATTGATCATTTTTAAATTGTGGGATTTTCTAAGAGGTGATTAAAGAATTAAAAAGAGTCTTTATATTTTAGAGCTATATATTGAAATGTTTTCAAATAAAATATGATATCTGGTATAGTTTCAAAATTATCCAGGGTGAGGGAGTTAGTAGAAGAGATGAAAAAAAGATTCAATGACTTGGTAATTATTGAATATAGATGTTGTCTACATGGAATTTTATTATACTATTCTCTTTACTATTGTATATGTTCAAAGTGTTTTGTCATAAAAAGTTAGGACAAGAAATAATCAAGGACATCTTAAAAGGTTAAAATTTACTTGTAGGCCGGGCGCAGTGGCTCACGCCTGTAATCCTAGCACTCTGGGAGGCCGAGGTGGGCGGATCGCTCAAGGTCAGGAGTTCGAAACCAGAGCGAGACCCCATCTCTACTAAAAATAGAAAGAAATTAATCGGCCAAATAAAAATATATAGAAAAAATTAGCCGGGCATGGTGGTGCATGCCTGTAGTCCCAGCTACTCGGGAGGCTGAGGCAGAAGGATCACTCCAGCCCAGGAGTTGGAGGTTGCTGTGAGCTAGGCTGATGCCACGGCACTCTAGCCCAGGGAACAGAGTGAGACTCTGTCTCAAAAAAAAAAAAAAAAAAAAAAAAAAAAATTTACTTCCAACCAAGATGGAATAAAAGGGACCATATTGATCTTTCCACTTGAAACAATCAAAAACATGCAAAATGTATGAAACAATGGTTTTGAGATACTGAACATCAAGCCACAAAAATGATAGGAAACAAACGAAGATGTTCTACATTTGCCCAGCTTACTGTCTTTAAAGCGTTCCCAAGCCACTATGCAGTGAGGGGGAACCCACACAAAGTCCAGAAGACTCCTGAGTTCAGAACACAGAGATGGGCATCCCTGGGGGCCATGGTGGCCTGACTTCACAGAACAAGGTACTGGACAGACAACTGCGCAGGCAGAGAGCCGCAGAAGCCTGCAGAGGCTCCCCGTTCAGTGTGCGGTGGACTACTGATCAGCACATGTATATGAGGGAACTACCAGCAAATGAACCATTGAACGTTTCTATTTAAAAATATCATTTACAATAACAGCAAAAATATGAAATACTTAAGAATAAATCTGAGAAAGGATGTGTGAGACTCATATGCTAAAAACTGCAAAACACTGCTGAGAGAAAGCAAAGAAGACCTAAATAAATGAAGATATATACCATATCGATAGGGCAAAACATCCAAATTTGTTAACATGTCAATTTTCCATAAATTGATCTACATTTAACACAATCCAAATCAAAATCCCAGAATTTTTTTTAAAAAATTGACAAATTGGTTCTAAAAGTCATATGGAAATGCAAAGGGTTCAGTGTCATCAAAATAACTCCGAAAAAGAAGAACAAACCAGGAAGACTAACATTATCCTATTTCAAGATGAATTAAAAAGCTACATTGTGCAGCATTGGTATAAAGACAGGCTAATAGATTAATAGACCAGGAGAGGGAGTTGAAAAATAGACCTACTCATAAGTGGACAACTGATTTTTGACAAAGATGCAAAGTCAATTCAGTGGAGAAAGGATAACTTTTTCAACAAATGGTATTGGAGCATTTGGATATCTGTTTATAAAAAATAAGCCTCGACCCAAAAAATCAAAAACAAAAAATAAAAATTCAAAATATGATATAGAACTAAATGTAAAACCTAAAATTCTAAAAACCTGAAGACAATATAGAAAATCTTGGTGACCTTGGATTGGGCAAAGATGTGTTAGATATGATATCAAAAGTATGAGCAACAAAAGAAAAAATTGATAAACTATACTTTAACAGAAGTAAAAATATCTGCCCTTTGAAAGATGCTATACAGAGAGAAGAAAGATAATTTACAGACGGAGAGAAAATTTTTGCAAATCATTTGTATGGTAAAGAACTTGTATACAGAATGTAGAAAGAACTCTCAAATTTAATAATAAGTAAACAATCTTATAAATAAAAGATTTGAACAGACATTTCACCAAAAAAGATATGCAAGTGCAAATAAGCACTTGAAAAGATGCTCAATGTCATTAGTCATTGGGGAAATGCAAACTTAAAACAATGAGATACTACCACACATTAAAGTGGCTAAAATTAAATAAAAACACTGACCATACCAAGTAATGGCAAGAATGTGGAGCAACTGAAATTCCCATATACTGCTGGTGGGAATGTAAAAAGGTTACCACCACTTTGGAAAACACTCTGGTGGTTTCTTAAAATGTTGCTCATCCATCTACCGCATGACCCAGCCATTCCATGGTTAGGTTTTTTCCCATAAGAAATGTAAGTGCATGTCCATACAAAGACCTGTACCCAAATGTTCAGAGAAACGTTATTTACAATAGCCATAAACTGGAACTCAAATGCCCATCAACAGGTGAATGGATGAACAAACTGGTATATCCATACAATGGAATACTCTCAGGAATAGAAAGGAATGAACTATTGATACACTGAACAAAATGGATGAATTTCAAAATAATCATCAACTTTGATCCCTCCCAAAATTAACCCAAAATATGTTATAAAAGACCCAAAAATGCATACTGTACAATACAGTTTATATGAAATTCTAAACCTGGAATTCATATACAGTGACAGAAAGCAGATAAGCGATTACCTGAAGATGAGAAAGTGGTGGGTAGGGTAGGAAAGGATTACAAGCAGGCACAAGGCAACTTTTGGGGAGTGACGGATGGTCATTATCTTGAAAATGAGGATGGTTTCATAGGTGTATACATATGTCAAATTTATCAAATGGTCCCTATGAATACGTACAGTCTATTACATGTTAATTCTACCTCACAAAAGTGGTGTTTTAAGGTGAAAAGACCTAAAGTTCCTCATCCCTTTAAGCAAGTGCACAAGAAAAGATGCATAGGAAGATGGGAGTAGTAGGAGCAATCAGAAATATAAATTCAAATCCTCTTCTGATTCCACATGGATAGCACATAGTTCTAAAATAATGGAACTTACCTTTTCTCCCACATACAGAGACTGTAATGCTATTATGTGACTCAACTAGATGGTGAAGTTTTACAGATTGCTGAAAAAGAAGGGAAAATAGAAAAGGCTTATCTATTTGAGTCTAGGTCCCAGACATTATTAAGTAAGGAGCTTGGAGATGGAGAACTATCTTATTGCCAGTTGAAAGTACTGGCTAGAAACAAAGACTGAGTAGCCTATTACTCAAGTGAAAAAGCATCTGACTGTAGTGCTCTTCACCCAGCAATAAGAAGTATGTGTTTAGTTCTTTAGGTAGATGACATCAGGGACATTTATCATTCAATATATGGGTTTATATTGAAATAGCTTGAAGAACTACTAAGCATTATTTAAGCTTTGGGCTCTCCCACATCAGAGTTCCTAATCTATAACTTTATAAGGAGTTTGGTGGTTTCTGCTATTTCCTCCTAATATTTGTTATTCTAACATATAAACTATATGAGACATTGACAGTGAATCAATAAAAGGAGACAATATATATGTATATATATATAAAATAAAATTACATTGGATTCTACACTTACTGAACAACTATTGTGTGAAAGACCGCCTACTTGGTTCTGGGGGTTAAAAATCCCAATCATTTAGTGTGTTCCTTTTTTTATCCCTATTTTGTCATTTAAGACACTTCCTAAATCTCCTAGCTTCAGGCTGGGTGTTGTGGCTCACGCCTGTAATCTCAGCACTCTGAGAGGCTGAAGCAGAAGAATCGCTTGAGCCCAAATGTTCAAGGTTGCAGTGAGCTATGATAGCACCACTGCACTCCAGCCTGGGTGACAGAGTGAGACCTCCATTTCCAAAAAAAAAAAAAAAATTCTAGTTTCAAATTATTTATAAATCTGATAAATATGTTCTAAGAATAATAGAAGACTATAAAGTCAAAGACAGAATATTATGCTATTAACTCATTCTTTTATTCCTTTGTGCATTCACCAACAAACATTGATTGAGCAACCTTTAAAATGCCAGGCACTACACTAAGAAAAGGGAATAGAATGGTAAACAAAAGAGATATGGTTCTTACCAATTTGCAACCTACTTAGAGAAATACATTTTAATCAAATAATCACATACATAAATGTAAAATTATAATTAGCAATAAGAAGGAAAAAATAAAGTGCTTTTGAAGCATATATAGCAAAAGGAATCAAGGAAAATCTCGCCTGAAGAAGCAACATTGAACCTAGGACCTGAGTAGAAGTTATTTAGTCAAGAGGGTGAAGGCAAATCATGAAGATGAAAAGAACGGACAATTCTAGGTGACATGGCCAAATGTTCTGAGGCTAGAAAAAAGAGTATGTTTCAGGAAACAAAAACACTAACATGTCTGAGGGCAGAAAGCAAGGGACATGCTGGGGGAATTAAGGCAGGAGAAATAAGCAAGAGCAGCATTTACAAGTTCAGCTGGAGCAGTGGCCCTCAGAGAGTAGGCTGAGGATTCCTGGGGGCTTTCAGAACGTCTCGCAGGGGCTGAGAAGGTAAAGTATTTTCATAAGAGCACTAAAACATTAATTGCCTTTTAAAATCTCATTCTCTCACAAGTGTACAGTGGAGTTTTCTAGAGGCTGAATGATGTTTAATATCACAATGGCTTGAATACGGAAGTTGTGAGAATCCAGGTGTCTTCTATAAAGCCAAACACTAAGGAGATTTGCAAAACAATGTCATTCTTCTCAATAAATTATTTTCATTTCAGAAAATATAGTTGTCTTTGAATATGTATTTTATGTTAACGTGTAATGAGGTTTTATTATTGCTATTTTAAATTAAATTAATAAAATATTTTATGATTCTAAGTTTTAATTTTTAATATAGTAAATATCAATAGATATAACCCATTAAAAAAAACTCCTTGAGGTCTTCAATGATTTTTAAGAGAATAAAGAGTTCTCGAGACTAAAATGTTTAAGAACCTTTGAGGTAGAGCTTAAAGCCCACAATTAGACTTAGGAGTTTATTGTAAAAGTAATGGAAATATTTGGAAGTACTTTGGTGATAAGAGTATGGGAATAATCATGTTCTGGCTGGCATTATTTTTTTGTCTTTCAAAAAATTTAGGGGGTACAAGGTGTTTTTGTTATTAATACATGAATGAATTGTATGTATCATGCTAAAGTCTGAGCTTTCAGTGTGCTCACAATGAGAACAGGGTACTTTTTACCTGATAGGTAGATTTTTATCCCTCTTCCCCCTCCAGCACTGCCCTCTTATTAGTTTTCAATGTTCATTACACCACTTTATGACTATATATATGCCTCTATAGCTCCCACTTATAAGTAAGAACATGTGGTATTAGTTTTTCCATTCTTGAGATACTTCACTTAGGATAACAATCTCCAGCTCCATCCGAGTTACTGCAAAAGGCATTATTTCATTCCTTTTTATGGATGAGTAGTACACCACGGTGTACACATATATATACACACATACACGCCATGGAGTACTATATATTTATATTACATTTTTTTGGTCCACTCATTGGTTGATAGGCACTTAGGTTGATTCCATATCTTCGCAACTAGAATTGTGCTGTGATGAACATTCAGGTACAGGTGTCTTTTTTATAAAATGACTTCTTTTCCTTTGGGTAGATACCCAGTAGTGAGATGGCTGGGTTAAATGGTAGGTCTACTTTTAGTTCTTTGAGGAATCTCCACACAATTATTCATAGCAGTTGTACTCATTTACATTTCCACCAACAGTGTATAAGTGTTCCCTTTTCACTGCGTCCATGCCAGCATCTATTGTTTTTAAACTTTTTTTCAAGGTTAAGGTGGTATCTCAATGTGGTTTTAATTTTGCATTTCCCGGATGATTAATGATGAACATTTTTTCATATTATTGAAGGCCATTTGTCTTATATTTTTTTGAAAAAAAAATCTGTTCATGTCTTTTGCCCATTTTATGATGGACTTATTTGTATTTTTCTTACTGATTTGTTTGAGTTCTTTATACAGTCAGGATATTAGCCCTTTGTTGGGTGTATAGTTGATGAATATTTTCTCCCATTCTGTAGGTTATCTATTTTCTGTATTAATTATTTCCTTTATTGCACAGAAATTTTTAATTTAATTAAGCCTCATTTATTTTTTTTTGTTGTTGCTGTATTTCCTGTGGGCTCTTAGTCATGAATTCTTTGCCAAGGCCAATGTCGAGAAGAGTTTTTCCTATGTTGTCTTCTAGAATTTTTATGGTTTCAGGTTTTACATTTAAGTCTTTAATCCATCTTGAGTTAATTTTTTTATATAATGAGAGATAGGGATCCAGTTTCATTCTGCACTTAGCTATCCAGTTTTCCCAGCACTATTTATTGAATAGGGCTTCTTTTCCTCTGTGTACGTTTTGTCTGCTTTGTCAAAAATCACTTAGTTGTAGTTATATGGCTTTATTTTTGGATTCTCTATTCTGTTCCACTGGCTATGTGTCTACCTTTATTCCAGTACCATGCTCTTTTGGTTACTATCACCTTGTAGTATAAATTGAAGTCAGATAATATGATGCCTCCATATTTGTTCTTTTGCTTAGCATTTGGCTATTTGGGCTCTTTTTCGGTTCCATATGAAGTTTAGGATATTTTTCTAGATCTGTGAAAAATTATGTTGTTATTTTGATAAGAATTTCATTGAATATGTAAATCACTTGGGCAGTATGGACATTTTAACAATAGTGATTCTTCCAATCCATGAGCATGAGATGTTTTTCCATTTGTTTGTGTCATCTGTGATTTCTTTCATCAGTGTTTTGTAGTCCTTATAGAAATCTTTCACCTCCTTGGTTCAGTATATTCCTAGGTATGTTATTTTTTTTTGCAGCTAGTATAAATGGAATTGAATTCTTGATTTGACTCTTAGCTTGATTGTTATTAGAATATAGAAATGCTACTGATTTGTGTACATTAATTTTATGACCTTAGATTTTACTGAATTTATCTATCAATTCTAGGAGTCTTTTGGAGGAGTCTTTAGAGTTTTATAGATTTAAAATCATATCATTGGCAAACATGTGCAGCTTGACCTCCTCCTTCCCAATTTGCATGCACTTTATTTCTTTCTCTTGCTTGATTGTTCTGGCTAGTACTTCCAGCACTATGTTGAATAGAAGTGGTAACAGTGTGCACCCTTGTATTGTTTCAGTTTAATGGGAATGCTTTCAACTTTTCCCCATTCAGTATGATGTTGGCAGTGGGTTTGTCCTATATGACCTTTATTATTTTGAATTATTATTATTTGAAGTATGTTCCTTCTATGCCTAGTTTGTTGAGGGGTTTTATCATGAAAGAGAGCTGGATTTTATTGAATTCTTTTTTTGTATCTACTGAGAGGATGATATATTACTTGTTTCTAGTTCTGTTTATGTGGTCGATCTCATTTGTTGATTTGCATATATTGAACCATCCTGGCAACCTGGGATTGTGGTGAATTATCTTTTTGATGTACTGTTGAATTCAGTTTGGTAGTAATTTGTTAAGGATTTTTGCACCTCAGTTCATGAGAGATATTAGTCTGTAGTTTTCTTTTTTTGTTGTGTCCTCTACTGGCTTTGGTATCAGGGTGATATTAGCTTCCTAGGATGAATTAGGGAGGATTCCCTCATTCTTAATGTTATGGAACAGTTTCAGTAGGATAGCTGTGAGCTGTGAGTCCATGTGGTCCAGGGCTTTTTATGGTTAGGAGATTTTTTATTATTGTTTCTACTCATTATTGGTCTGTTCATCTATTTCTTCCTGATTCAAGCTTGGGAGGTTGTGTGATTTTAAAAATATACACATTTGCCCTTGATTTTCTAGTTTGTGTGCAGAGGTTTTCATAGTAATCATGGATGATATTTTGCATTTCTGTGGTGTCAGTTGTAATATCTCCTTTTTCATTTTTGATTGAGCTTTTTTGAGTCTTTTCTATTTCTGGTTAATCTGGATAGTGGTGTATTGATTTTGTGTATCTTTTTGAAGAATCAACTTTTTTTCATTGATCCTTTGTATTCTTTTGGTTTCCATTTCATTTAGTTCCTCTTTGATCTTGGTTATTTCTTTTCTTCTGATAGATTTGGGTTTGCTTTGCTGTTTTTTGTTTTTGTTTTTTTTGTGTGTGTGTGTGTGTGTGTGACAGAGTCTCACTCTGTTCCCTAGGCTAGAGTGCCATGGCATCAGCCTAGCTCACAGCAACCTCAAACTCCTGGGCTCAAGCAATCCTATTGCCTCAGTATCTCAAGTAGCTGGGACTACAGTCATGTACCACCATGCCCGGCTAATTTTTTCTATACATTTTCAGTCAGCCAATTAATTTCTTTCTATTTTTAGTAGAGATGGGGTCTCACTCTTGCTCAAGCTGGTTTTGAACTCCTGACCTTGAGCAATCCTCTCGCCTTGGCCTCCCAGAGTGCTAGGATTATAGGTGTGAGCCACCATGCCCAGCTTCTTCTTTTAATAATTCCTTGAGATGTGACATTAGCTTAGTCATTTGTGATCTTTCTGTCTTTTTGATGTAGGCATTTAAGGCTACAAAATTTCCCTTTAGCACTGCTTTTACTGTATCCCAGAGGTTTTTGAAAGCTTGTGTCCCCTTTGTCATTCAGTTCAAAGAATGTTTTGATTTCCATCTTAATTTCATCATTAACCCAAGGACCATTCAGCAGCAGGCTGTTTAATTTCCATGACTTTATATGGATTTAAGAGTTTATCTCTTGAAATTTATTTCTAGTTTTATTCCACAGTTTTCTGAGAATATACATGGTATGAATTCAGTTTTTCTGAATTTGCTGAGATGTGGTTTGTAGCCTAAGATATGCTCAATCTTGGAAAACATCCCATGTGCTGATGAGAAGACTGTATATTCTGAATTTTTGGGTAGAGTGTTCTGGAAATGTCTGTTAGGTCCATTTGTTCTAGGGTCCTATTTAAGTCCAGTGTTTCCTTGTTGATTTTCTGCTTCAACAATCTGTCTGCTTTTGTCAGTGGAGTGTTTAAGTCCCCAGCAATTATGATGGTACTGTTTATTTCTTTGCTTAGATCTAATAGAATTTGTTTTATGCATCTGGGAGCTTCTGTGTTAGGTATATATATATATTTAGGATTGTTATGTCTTCTTGCTGAATTGCTCCCTTTATCATTATATAATGACCATCTTTCTCTTTTTTACCATTGTTGATTTAAAGTCAATTTTATCTGATCTGAGAATGGCTACACCTGCATGTTTTGGCTTCCATTTGCATGGAATATTTTTTCCATCTCTTTACCTTGAGTCTGTGTGAGTCTTTGTGAGTTAGATGTGTTTCTTGGAGACAGGATATAGTTGAATTGTGACTTTTCATCTATTTACCCAGTTTATGTCTTTTAAGTGGAACATTAAGACAGTTCACATTCAGTGTTAGTATTAACATGTGGGAATCCATTTTGTTCATCCTGTTGCATGATACCTTGTTGTTTTGCTTTCCCTCATTTGTTACTGTTTTATAAGAGCCATGAGTTTTAACTTTCAGGCGTTTTTATACTGGTTGGTATTGATCGTTCTGTTCCATGTATAGAGCACTTTTAAACAATCCTTGTAGGGCAGCCTTAATAGTAGCATATTCCTTTAGTGTTTGCTCATCTGGGAAAGATTTTATTTCTCCTTCATTTATGAAACTTAGTTTTACAGGATACAAAATTCTTGACTGGCAGTTATTATGTTCAAGAAGACTAAGAGTGGGACTCCAATCCCTTCTGGCTTACAAGGTTTCTGCTGAGAAGTCTGCCATTAATCTAATGGGTTTTCTTACATAAGTTACTTGTTGCTTTTATCTCACAGTTTACAGGATTTTCTCCTTCACTTTGACTTTGGCCAGACTGATTACTATGTGCCTTGGTGATGTCCTATTTTCTATGAATCTTCCAGGTGTTCAATAACCTTCTTGTATATTGATGTCTAAATCTCTAGTGATACCAGGGAAATTTTCCTCAATTATTCCCTCAAATAGGTTTTCCATGCTTTTTTTTTTTTTTTTGAGACAGAATCTCACTCTGTTGCCTGGGCTAGAGTGCCATGGTGTCAGCCTAGCTCACAGCAACCTCAAACTCCTGGGCTCAAGTGATCCTTCTGCCTCAGCCTCCCGAGTAGCTGGGACTACAGGCACGCACCACCATGCCCACCTAATTTTTTCTATTTTTAGTTGTTTGGCTAATTTCTTTCTATTTTTAATAGAGACAGGGTCTTGCTCTTGCTCAGGCTGGTCTCGAACTCCTCAAGCAATCCTCCCTCAGCCTTCCAGTGTGCTAGGATTATAGGCATGAGCCACCTCACCCAGCTGGTTTTCCATGCTTTTTGATTTTTCTTCTTTTCCTTTAAGAATACCCATGATTATTATATTCATTTGCTTTATGTGGTCCTATATTTCTCAGAAAGATTGTTCATTCTTTGTGATTTTTTCTATATTTTTTACTAACTGGGTTAATTTGAAAGCCTTGTCTTCAAGCTCTGAAATTCTTTCTTCTTCGTGGTCTAGTTTGTTACTAAAACTTTCTACTGTATTATGAAATTCCCCTAATGACTCTTTCATTTCCACAAGCTCTGTTTTTCTTTTCTTATGTTATCTATCTCTTTGGTGAACTTTTCATTCATAATTTAGTGAATTTTGGGGGGGTGGTTCATTGTGTTGGTTTTCAACTTTGTCATCAATCCCATTGATCTTACTTTCCATCTATATTCTGAATTTCATATGTGACATTTTAATAATTTCCTTTTGGCTTGAAGCTGTTGCTGGAGAACGACTGTGATCCTTTGGGGGTGTCAAAACAGCCTGTTTTTTCATGTTGCCAGAGTTCCTATGCCGGTTCCTTTTCATCTGAAATCTCTTCTTGTAGCTCAAGATAGATAGCTTTGTGGTGCACCTTTTTTCCTCCTTGGGAACTCTGTTGCTTAGTGAAGAGAGGGAGAGATCCTTGGATGGTGCACTTGAGTCCTCCTCCAGAAGATTGAACAGGCAAGAGAGGATCGGATGCACTGTGACCCTTTAACACTGTTGCTCTCCTGCATCTCCCTGTTCCCCTGTGGTTGTCACAGATGGTAAGCACACTGAGGCCTGAGTGTTCACCCTTCCCAAGTTCCCCAGTTAGTAGGCAGCATGCAGCATCCACCCACAGGTTACACAGAGTGGTGGCCTCCTTGTTTTATCCCCAGCCTGGCAAACATGATGAGGAGGCATCAGCAACAAATCTGACCTCCCAGTAAATGCAGCACTCTGGGGCTGGGACCCCAAAATGGCATCAGCCACAGCACCCAGGATTTGTAAGCCAGCGGGATGCTGCTGTACCTTCTCTCCAGATCAGTGCCACTGCACAGTCTCCAGTCAGCTCCCTGTGTCAGTCCAGCAGCCTGCTGCAGTGGAGGGGCCCTCCCACCACTCAGATTGCAATGTCCATGGGGGAAGTGGGGAGCCCTGGGATTCTCTCCTCTGTCCCTTCCCCATGTATGGGCACCTTAACCATGTACCTTCAATCCTGCTGAGAAAGTTGCCCATTTCCCTCTCTTTCATGTTAGGAGCCTTTTGTCGCCTCTCTGTTGATTCCCAGGGCTCTCTCTTAGGCAACTGATTAAAGGTGAATTGCCACTCACCGCTTTTGATCCTCTCTGTGAGAGTGGATTGTGCAGGCTGCTTCTAGTCTGCTATCTTGGCCCCCTTCTCACTGGCGTTTTATAATCATGGCTCAGCCTGCTGCATGGAGAGTGAGTTGGAAGCCTGCAAGAATGGATTCACGTAGACCAGATGGGAGGTGATTGCCAGGCAGGAGATGATATTAGCCAACGTGAACTATTATAGGGGTAGGATTGGAAAAAGTGAATGATGCCAAGAGATATTTAGAAGAGAAAATCAATAGGACTGGCTGCACAGTTGAAAAGAAGAAAAAAGAAAGTTTCAAAGATGGCAACCAGATTTGTGACTTATACAACTAAATAGTTAGTGGTGTCTGTTACCAAATCAGGTAAGCCTAAAAGAGCAGATTTGGGTAGAATAGTTTTTGAATTCTTTGTTGAATGTGTTGAAGTTAAGATAATTTGTGGATATTATGGTGGGGATATCAAATAGTTTGTTAAGGTTATGAGTCTGCAACTCAAAAGAGATATTTGGACTTGAGAAATATATACAAATTTGAAAGTGACTAGCATATGTCTTTAAGAGACATTGGCATATATAGCTATAAAAACTAATGAAGACTCTCTCATGTACTCATATGAATATATTCTCAAGACATATTAATAATATTTTTTAAACAGCTAGGTAGAAAACAATGTAATTATGCTGTGACTTACATAAGAAAAAGAAAATACATGTGTGTGTATTTGCTTCATTCACCTAAAAACATTTTTGGAAGAATGCATGAGAAACTAATAAAAGTACTTGGCCAAGTGGAGGGGGAGAGGAAGATGGAGCCTTTACATTGTATGCATTTTCATATTATTTTGATTTTGAGACACCCATTTAAAAAAGAAAGGCCAGGTAGAAGAGGATAAGCTATCAAAACAGAATAGCAAAGGGCAACCGGAGAAGATAGAGAGTGTGTTGTCACTGAAGCAAAAGGGAAAGAGCACTTCAGAAAGAATGAAGCAAATAACTATGTCAAATATAGCTGAGAGGTTTAATAAAATATGTACAGGCAAAAAAAGTATCCACTGCAAATAGACCATAAAATTGTCAAGCAAAACACCAACAACCTAATAAAAATTAATAAAGGGCACAAATAGTTCACAGTAAAAGACATACAAATAGCTTATAATGTGAGGAAATGCTCAACTCAAAATGGAAAACATGCTATTAAAGTTATTGAATTCTATTTTTACTTACATTGGCAAAGATAAGGGAAACAAACATTTATCTACTGTTGGAAGGAGTGTAAATTATTACTTTTTTAAGAGGCATTTTGACAACATGTATTAAAATAATGTACCTAGCTTATGACTAACAAATTTGAATTCCACAAATTTTATATATGTATATCAATACAGATATAAATAAGCATATATTCTTGTTATATGTATATTTATATGTAATATAAATTATACATACTTTTAATTTATATATTTAATGTGTACATACACACACATATGCACACACATATCTGTAGGTGTGTGAGAAAATATATGTGCAAAGATAATTATCGCAGCATTGTTTTAGTCAGTAAAGAGTAGAAATGACCTAAATATCTATCAATATTGGAATGGTTAAAAAATTATGGTACATCCAGAGAAAGTGTATTTGTGCAGAAGTGGAAAGATATTTGAGATACATTAGGAGAGTTGGGTCATTTGGCAGTTGGATAGTGGAGAGTTGAGAAAATTCCTGTCATATGGCTTCCATCTTCTTTGTGAAATAAATGAAGGGATTGTTTGCTGAATTGGAGGGAAAGTGGAATATGGCACAATGAGCATCTCAGAAACCAGAAGTGGGAAATGGTTTAAAACCTTAATTTCAGAGCATGGGAGGGCACCAGAGATGTACAGAAAGCTTGCTCAGATGAGGTTGGCATTCATGAATTTATAGTACAATCAACCAACCTGTTCTATGTGATAGCACCTAGATTCCCTAGTGCAGACATGAAAAAGCCAGGAGTTAAACTGGGACCTTGACAAATTAGTACCAACCAAAATGGTGGGCAAGGGAGTTCATATTAAACAGGGATTCCTCCACTTCTATCTTTCACCATTTTCAAGATCCAGCAGTATTCTTTGCATGTATTTTTCCACTCATTCACAATTCATAAACATTTGCATATTATAATGGCTAATCAGTCTCGAGTAAGCTAAAGAGAGGGGAAAAATAACTTGAAAGATTAGGGATCGAGATGTGAGGGAAGGATAGAGACTAACTTGCTGATCATTGGCTATTTTGCTAGATATTTACCAACCTGGTCTCATTTAATATGGAGTGGGTGGTGACTGCTTCATGATTCTCCTCTTTAACAAAATTTCAATGAAGTCACTAATATTTCCTTTCTGAGACCATACAATTAGTGAAAACACTCACCTCCCTGAGATCATACACTGTCAAAGCAATGGAAATGACGGACATGATTATGATGGCAAAAGCATATTCCTTATAGTCTTCACTGAACCACAAACAGACACTGAAGAGTTGAAATATGTAAAACGGATTTAGAACCTGTTGGCAGAAATAAAGGCAGGAAGACAAGGGAGATTTTTAGGTTTCACACTTAGCTATTCATTGACTTGTTGTTTTCATAATCATCTCCATAACATAAATCATCCAACACAATTTCCATATTCTTCTTTTTATTACATTTATTTGGCAATTGTCATGTGCTAGACATTGCCCTAAGCAACTTTACCCAAATTTACTCATTTAATTCCCATAGTTACCTTATTAACCAGAAGTTATTACTTATCTTCATTGTAAAGATGAAGAAACTGAGCCTTAGATCTTGTCCAAAGTCACACTACTACAACTGTCACAGATCCAAGACTTAAGCCTGGGCAATCTGACCCCAGAAAACTTACTTTCAATCCCTGCTGCATTTTACAATTTACAAAGTAGTGTCTCATGTATGATTATTTTGACCATCACAATAATTTTGTAAGTAGATATTAGCCTCTCCTGTTTACATTTACTGGCCTTCATAAAAGTGAAGTATTAGTTTACAAAGTTAACCTTCTAATCTATTGTCCTTCCCTATGACATAGCAGTGGCCATATACAAAGGCATTAAAGAACTTTAGGCTAATGGGTGAATTGAAGACTACATTTCCTCATAAGTAGTGAGCTGCGCTGAAAGTGGTAAGCTGCAATTGAGCATTTAGAATGCTGTGGGGCAGAGTAGATGTTAACTCTAGCAGTTGTAATTCTGCTATGGTTGAAAACACTTTGTGCCATTACTCAAATTCCCTCTAGTTGGTTTTCATCTGTCTAAAACAGGAATGGTAATCCTTTTCTCTGGTTAGAAAGGAAGCACACAGAAACTGTTCCTATCAATTTGTTTTGGTTTCTTTCATGCTTGAAATATTGCTGGAAATATTGAGAAAGCACCTTAAGTTTAGTTAGCTTTTTTTTTTAAAGTCAAGGGGAAGGGGAGGTGGAGCACAAGGGAAGCTAGAGTAGAGCTATGATTATGAGTAGAGTAGGGTTATGATTTGATAACAATCACTGTCAAATGGAAAGCGATAAGCCCAGTGGTAGAGTCCACGAGGAAAACTTCAACTGAGTAAATGATGGTCAAGTTCTTCTTTCCCTCCCACATATACCTTGAGATCAGTGGAACTAATAAGGCTGAATATATGGATATTTTTTTCTTCCTACTATTTTGGATGCTGAGAAAATGGTATCTGTTGCCTAACAAAAGGATTGCTTTTAAAAATACATGTATATTTTAGTCTCACAAGGTTGAAACAGGATAAGTAGGATAGTATTTTAAAAAAGGAAGAAAATAAACATTTCATTCATCCAGTAATTAAATAATAAGTAGACACATAAATGTCACACCCTTTGTTGTATGAGGACATGTGCAAATGAGGCATTTGAAAAAAAAAGTAAAAGTAAATAAGATGTATGAAGAAAATACACTTGTCATTCTTTTAAAATATCTCCCAAATTACAATTACTTATTAACAAGTATTAATAGCACTCCTGATTGATTTGAACCAAACTTCTTTATTTTCTATCCCATGCCAAGAGAAAACACTGGAGAAATTACCTCCTTGATGAGCAGTTTCCAAATTGGTGTGATTTCAACATCAATAGTATTAGGGCCACATATTAACCTCCTATAGGGAAAGAGACCACAGATCACTCAGTCACTAATATTAAAGATGAAGCTTATTTTTCACCAATTCAGAAAAAGGTCTATCCCATGTTCATTTTCTCACTTGTGGGATAAACATAAGCCTCCCTTGTAATATAATATTCCCATCTTCCTCAAAATAATTTGAGGGCAGGGTGCTCAGGTACAAAAACAATAAACATGATCATATTGTTTCTAGAACTAGACTTTTCCCAAGGTCTAAACATTTCCCTAAATAGTAATCTGAGTATTTAATATTGCCCATTGTCTCATTCATGTATTAAATAGTTTCAGGATTGGCATGTCTTCAACTGTCTCTTACCAACTCTGGTACCATGAATGAGTAACAGCAAGGCCATTAAGAAAGAACAGTTTTATCGATAAGGAAATACTCTATCTACTTTCCTATTCCTATTCAAAAGTTCTGGGAAGCTGCAGTAATTTGTTTTAATGTTACTAGAAAGGTCCTGGGATCTCAAAAATAGCTCTACACACAGAATTATCCAGCCCTCAGATTGAAGAACCAGAGAGGAGTTTCTTTGATTTTGCAGAAGAATGGCACTTTGTGAGTAATTTTGTTGTTGAGAACAATAACCACTTTCTCTGTGCCTTTTGCATCAGTGCTCAGATTAAATAGCTCAGCCAAATATATTAAAGCAGTGCTTCTCAAACTTTAATATTCATACAGTTCACTTGGTGATCTTCTTAACATAAAGATTTTGATTTAATAGGGTTGAGGTGTGGCCTGAGACTCTATGTTTCTAACAAGCTCCCAGGTGATGTTGATGCTGCAAGGCTCTAGGTTTCTTCAAAGTACTAGAAATGGGCTTGGGAGAAGTGTACAAATCGTAGAAATTTAGGAGCATCAAGAGCCTTTATAGAGTCCTTCTCCCCCTTTTTATGACTGGGAAACTAAGGCCCAGAGAGGAGAAGATATTTGTTTAAAGACACAAGGTCTCTTTTAACATTTGAGTGCCCTCCCTTAGCCTTGTACCTCTGTCTAATAACTGATTTGGAATTGTATAGCTACAGAATTTGCCTGATATTCTTCTGATGCTCCACAATTGTTATTTAATTGTGTTATGGTGTAATATATATTTCTTGAATACAATCAAAACTTCCTTAACTTTATTATTATGATGACCTTGAGAAACACTGTTTAGAGTAGAAAGAGCACTAAGTCTATACTCAGAGGTGTGGGACTTCATTTCTCAACAATCACTTTCCATATGTGTGACCTTATTCAGGCCATTAAACCTAACTGAACTTCAGATTTCTTATCTGTTATATTAGGATGGTGATGATGTCTGTTCTAACTCCCCAACAGGGTTGCTCTGAAGGTGAAGTGATATTATGTATATGAAAGCATTTAATTAAATAATGCTAAATAGAGCACTACAACATTTTCTGATATTAATCAGTTAAAATAACTATTTACTGAGTTCTCTATTTAGCTAACTGATAACAGTTCCTTTGAGCTAGTATAGGCAACAATAACATGGTACCTAATTTCTTGTTCTTCTCTTGTTAGACCTGATCCAAATTTTTGATGTATTTTGGCAGAACTGAGCCAGTCTTCCAAAGAGCTGAAATAATAATAATGAGATAGACATATTTAGCAACAATGTTTTTGAGATAACATTTTTCTTCTTTGGATGCACTTGCTAAAGCAACTTACCCAATTTTCTGGAATTGTCCTTCTAAGTTGTTCCAAACATATCTTATTTTTTGCACTTTTATGCATCTCACCTGCAAAAGAAAAGTACTAAGAAAATCTCTAGTTTGAGAATCAGAGAATATACAGCAACTCAGTAAATAAAGAAGCACTTGTGTAAGCAGCAAAGATAGAACCCTAATATACTTATTTAGAGTTTTATCGTTTTCTAACTTATCCTATCCTTTTCTATTACACAAATGACATTTATCCTAGAAATCAACATGTATCATGGGCCTACTATAAACATAAAGATACAAATAAAACTCAGTGTCTGCATTCTACTACTTTATAACCTAAGAAGGAAAAAAATTTCAAAAAAAGACTACACCATATAGTCCAATATGTACATGTCAAAAAATGAAAATATGATAAAGTAAAAAATACAGTCTTGAAATGCTGTAGAAATATAGAGAGGGAACATGATGGAAAGCATCATGGAAGAGATGGCATCTGAGCTGCAGTGTCAAAGAATTGGAAGAATTTTGCTCAGATGAGGAGAAAAGAGGACATTTTGAAGAGACTGTGTACAAGTTAGTTCAGAAGGAGGAGGCAAGTGAGTGGGACTATTAGTGTAGAGTGGACAATGAAGCTGTAAAGATAAACTAAAATCAGAGTATGAGCAGCCTTAATGCTAGGATGATAAATTTGGTGCTTTATCTCATAGGCAATAGACTTGTGGAGTAACCCATAGAAAAGACACAGACACTAAAAATGAAACACAAAGAATCAAAACATGCTAACAGAGAAAATAACTACAAAGGAAGGCAGTAAGTTAAAAAAGAAAGGATCTACAAAACAACTAGAAAATAATTAACAAAATGGCAGTAATAAGTCCTTATCTATCAATAATTATCATAAATGGAAAAGGATTAAATTATCTCATTAAAAGACAGAAAGTGGCTAAATGGATTTTTTTAAAAGACCCAACTATATGGTGCCTGCAAGACATTCACTTAACTAGTAAGGATACTCAGACTGGAAAGTGAAGAGATGGAAAAGATATTCCATGCAAATGGAAACCAGTACACAATGGAATACTATTTGGCCATAAAAATAGGGAAATTCTGTCAATTGTGACAACACAGATGAGTCTTGAAGACATTATATTAAGTGAAATAAGCTAGACACAGTAAAGCATGATCTCAATGACATGTAGAATCTAAACAAGTTGATCTCACAGAAGTGTAGAGTAGAATAGTGGTTACCAGAGGCTGGGGTGCATAGAGGGGAGAAGGGAATTCAGGGGAAGTTGGTCAATGGGTACAAAGTCACAGGTAGGAGGAATAAACCCTGGTGTTCTATTGCATGGTAGGGTGACTATGGTTGATAATATTGTATTGTATATCTCAAAATAGCTAGATGAGAGGATTTGGGATGTTCTCACCACAAAGAAATGATAAATGTATGAGGTGATGAATATGCTAATTATCCTGTTTTGATTATTACACAATGTATGTGTATTGAAACATCACATTTTACCCATAAATATGTACAATTATTGTGTGTCAGTTAAAAACAAATTTCTATTAGCCACATTAAACAAGTAAAAAGAGAGAGAAAAGAAGAAACACTGAAAAATATTAGGCTGATAGTAAATACTAAAGGAGAGAAAAGGTTATTACAAAAAAAATGTGAGGCCAGTCACAGTGGCTCACACCTGTAATCCTAGCGCTCTGGGAGGCTGAGACAGGAGTATCGCTTAAGCTCAGGAATTCAAGACCAGCCTGAGCAAGAGCAAGACCCCTGTCTCTACAAAAAATAGAAAAATTAGCCCGGTGTGGTGGAACACATCTGTAGTCCCAGGTACTCAGAAGGCTGAGGCAGGAGGATCACGTAAGCACTGGAGTTTGACGATGCAGTGAGCTATGATGATGCCACTGCACTCTACCCAGGGCAACAGAGTGAGAAAAGAAAAAAAGGAAAGAAAAATGTGTTCTAGGAAGTAAGGTTCCGAGGGCATTAGCAGTGGGGGAAAAAGGGAAAGGTTAATATTTATGGCAACTGTGCCTTGTTGCTTCTGATTTCTTTAAGCAACTTTATATGTGAATCTGAATTTCATGAACTGGTGACCTAAGCACAAAGAGAAACAGTGAGACTGTCATATTGCTATGGAGCAATGTAGTACTCTCAGTTTACTCACTGGACTTCTCTAGAAAGCTTTAAAAATTATGGCTTTTTAAGTCCCATTTATTTATTTTTGTTGTTGTGGTAGTTGCCATTGGGGAATAAAAACTTACCTACCAGGTACAATGTAGACTACTCTGGTGACAGGCACACTAAAAGCCCTGACTTCAGCTATATACAATTCATCCATGTAACAAAACACTTTTACCCCCTCAGTATTTTGGAAAACAAATACTGCCATCTGGATCTCCCCCCACCCCCTGAGATTATGATTTAATTTGTCTACAGTGCATCCTGGGCATAAATATTTTTATAATAATTTGCCCCAGGCAATTTGAATGTACAGCCAAAGCTGAGGAACAGTGGTTAAGGCTTCTTTTTATAGCTATTGTGTTACTTGTGTCCTTGAGAACTTCAACTAAATTTCTCTGCACCTCAGTTTCCCCATGAATGATCGAGGCAATGGAACAGATTATGTTTAAGTTTCACTTCAGCTCCTATGTACATATTCTATACCTGTGAATATTAGTCAGTATAACCATTAGATAAATTCTAAAACTGGAAAGAGTATATAGCTGGTACATAATAAGTGCTCAATATGTTTTTCATTAAATAAATGCTTTGTCAAAGCACATGACAGCTGGAAATGCAATTTCATTCCCTATGCTCCATGATCTAGGTTACCTTAAATGAATTTTAACCCTATCCACTAGTTACTAAGTAAGACTATAAAATGCTGTATTTTTTTATTTTTCAGAATGATTTATTTCAGTAAGATTGTTTGCAAAGTAACTTATTTAAAATAAACCCTATTTACCATTGATTCTCAGTATAAAATTGGAATGAATTGTCAGTGGGAATGATCCTTCCTTCATAAGCTGCAAATGAGAGGATGGAAAGAAAATTTGAAAGTGACCAGCCCTGGGGCGTGTCAGCCATCAGGGACCATGTTAGAATCTCAAGTTTCTTGCCTCATAACTTACTTTTCTCTTCAGTATCCCCTGAAATTTTGCAAATAGTGCAGGATTGTAGTTATAACTAATATTTATTGAGCATTTTAGGATTTTTCACACATTATCTTTAGTCGTTTTATCTTTCTGTGGTAGGGCAGATATTATTTTCATCTTCACTTTGCACCTGAAGTGCCTTTTGATTAAGTGACCTGCAAGGCTGGAATCTGAACTTCAGCCCATCTGGCTCTGAAGCTCAGTCTCTCAAAGGATATAATATTTAAGGTAGTCTCAAAAAAATCCAAAGTCCCTTAACTTCTGGATTCAAGTCATATAAAGTGAGGTTGCCTACATATTAATTTCGTACATTTGAAAATCTGTGTCAGAAAAATTTTAAAGGACAAATGGTGGTAGATTGTGAAGCCCCTGCTCAATTAGAGAACCTCTATCAAGTGGCTGTGAAACCACAAACTGAGATTCAGAAATTTATAAAACACAATAGACATGAGACATCTGCAAATGAAGGCAGCAATAATGAGGAATAAAGAGGTTACTGTTAAGTTTTACCTCAGTCCAGAAAATGGCAAATTCCATTACCTTCTGGCAATTTCTGAGGCCATTCTTGCAGAGTGAAAAGGACGGCTCCATCATAGACCTTTTAAGCATCTTTGATATTCCCCCAGCAGGCAACATCTCTGCCTGAGTTTATTTGCTTCCCTCATCACCCTCGGGGCCTCTGGAAGCTGATAAGAGGATGTTAAGGGTAGTAATTGCAAAGGGTGATGTTTATTTCCTGTTTCCTGGAACTTGAGACCAGGAAACAGTAATTAGAAAACTGAAAATCTATTGCAGGGTGAACTTTATCTTTCTGCTTAGGAATCAGGAAGATTCTTCTCCCCAGGCTTCCTGTTCTTCATCTCTTGTTGGAACATGTTATAAGAGCATCTTGTTTAACAGGTTAGGCCCTGGGTTTCTGCTTTGCATGCAATCCTACCAGATGGTCCTTAGAGTCTCCTCTTAGACTATGTTTGCAAACCTAACATAATTCTTTTCTGCAATCTCCAAACTCCCCTTAATTGGCCCTAAATGGTTATCATATTGGTATTGTTATTGTCATTGCTATTAGTGTCATCATGGCTAAGCCCATGACATGACAGCCCTCTGACTTTAATGAAAGTTTCACCCATATTATTAATATAGCTCATTGCAGTTCACAAACCACTTTAATTTCTATATTCTCATTTTAGGTTCACAATAGCCCTGAGAAACAGGCAGAGAAGGGGTTATTACCTTTATTTTATAAGTAAGAAACTCAAGAGTCAGAGAGGCAGTAACCAACAAAATGGTTTATATCATGAACTGGTAAAGGAAAATATCAAACCTAAGCCTGGGTATCAGAATTTTCCATTTCAAGACCTCCGCCCTTTCTTTACATTCTATTTATTTATTTGACTTATTTCTTCATTTGTCTGTCCACTTACTTATCTGATGCGATTAAAGATGCCAGAATTTCAGGGCAATGAAACTCTTGAGGACATAAGGCCGATTTAGGAAGCCTGCTTTTCCAGGTGAATATTCACCTAACAGATTAGGCTCTGTTATTTGGAGGTACTTGACCTCTTTTGTTTTTGTTGATTTTGGCAGTTAAGACAACTAGATGATAACAATTGATAATAGAAAAATTATTCAGTAATTGACTTTTATTATTTTTAAAAATTGACCTTGAGCTCATAAAACTAATTTAAACAGCTGACTACACATATATAAATATAAGAGAAAACATTCTTTCTTATATTATAAATGTGTTTTTAATATGAATGTTAACTGGTCATAATCCAAGCAGTACTCATTTAATATGATTAAAAGGGAGTAACCCAAACACATTTGAATGACAAGAATTCAAAATAAGATTATTCTGCAGGCTTAGGCAAACTTGCTGGGATATTCCAGGGTGACTACATTTACTGTAAGATTAGCCCTGTTGCACAAGTTATATTACAGGCCATAATGCTAGTAAGAGCTAATATGTTTTGAGCACTTACTAAGTACCTGGCATAATATTTATTTTTGTATTCCTTAATTTATTGAATTTCATCAATTAATTTTTGAGATAGGCATTATAATTATCATTTTATAGGTGAGAAAACTGAGGCTCATCAGAGTTAAGGAATTGATTTGGAAGGATGAAGCTGAGATCTGAACTGAGCTCTGTCTCACTCCAAAGTTCACGTTCTTTGTAACATTCTACACTGTCAAGTGAGGATTGGCACAGTGGAGGACCTGAATTCAACCTTATATTTCAGGGGAAAAGATTAAATTTCTCTGGCATCAGCAGTAGCCATAAATTTTCTTACCTTTAGGTCTGGCTTTCTTATGGCTCTATTTATGATACACTCCTCATCTGTAATGAGAGGGTGGTCAGGAGTAAGGGCAACTGCGCTGTTTAATGATGACAGGTGGATCCACATTACCTTTTTCCGAGAGTAAATTTGGTATTCATCCTGAGGAAACAGACACCAAAACCCCCATGAAGCTAAAAGAAGGCATCAGGCTACAATTCAACCTAAAATACATCATCTTAATGTAATTCTGTAAATGTTTGGAGTTGGGGAACATTCTAGACAGAATGATATGCCTTTGAAAGATGGTAGATAGAGAGCCTTGATGAGAAAAGACTTGTCATCATGTACTGAGGAATCTGGATGTGCCCATGGGGCAGTGACACATCTAACCAAGCTCAAGAGTCAGAAGGCACATGCTCAGATAAGAAGTAGTTTATACCATTACCTTCCAGCCCCTGGCCAGATGCAAAATTTCATCTGGGAAAAAAACAAAAACAAGCATTCCAAGGATATCTGTGGATCTTGGAGGGTGAGGAAACCAAGTCAATCAAACCATTCCCATTGTTAGAGGCTTAACTTAAATTTCACCTCTTCCAGAAGAACCTCTTCAAAACTTTTACTCCAGCAAAAAAAAATCAAACAAAAAAAAATCTGTCACTTTACCAACTTTGAGAGATTTTAAATGTCCCTCTTTTTGGCTCCTAATCATTTTCTGCCTGTATTCTCTTAGTTCTTCTAGACTATCTTGAAAATAGGGATTATATTTTATTGTTCCTTGTCTCCTCATTGGTGTGGAGCACTGAGACCTGCTCAATGTGAGTCTGATGAGCAGAAGAAAGAGACTGAAGTCATGGACCAGACATGCCCAAGGTAACTGTCAAGATGCTAGCACAGGTGGGATTGAAGAAGATGCCTTATTGCATGATCCTAACTGAAATTGCTTCCCTTTTCAGTGCCCTGATGACTTCATCATGAAATTAAATAAGAGGGAGCAGCACTGGATTGAGGAACAGACACCACAATGGTGCCTTAGGAACTGGTATGATAATAACAGTAGTTACAATCTGAATGGGTAAATCTAAACATAAAACCCACTTGGATATCTGACAAACCTCAGGAGCTAAGGACAACAAGGGAAGTCAAGCCCAGGAACAATTTTATGCCTGGGGAATGTATGTCAGTGCCAGTAATTGTCTCCACCACCACATCCACTTTTGCCACGAAGAGGATCCTAGCTGACTCTGCAAAAGCCAGACAGGAGAAAATATAGTCACTGTAGCTAATCTCTAACATGAATTCTCCTCAGGAGGAGCCCACCTTCATGCCTTTGCTCCCGCTGCCTCCTTAGCTTGGAATACACATCCTCCTCTGCTCTCCTTAAGTCTTCACAGGGCTACGTCCTACCATCCTTCGGGCTTCAGCTCAAAGTCCACACCCTGGAACCTCTCTAATTTCTCTGGGTCTTCTCACCTCCAAACCATCAGGGTACTCAAGATCCTTACCACAGTCTACCCTTCGCCTATCCACCTTCTCACTTCTCTTGGACTGTGGGTAAGGGCTGCATTCCAGGCATGTCTGTGCTCCAGCCAGGCCTAGAACAGATCTAAGAGAAAGAAAGAGATAGAGATGAGAGAGACAGGTAGAGAGAGAGACAGAAAGAGATAGGGAGGAGCAAGGAACAAAGGAACAGGGGAGCAGAGGACAGGTGAGGGGAGGGGAGGGGAGGGGGAAACATCCTGACTAGAAATTTGAAAGTTAATAAATTAATTTTAAAAACCGATGAAATTGGCTTTTACCATATGGATAAAAAATAACTAAATCAAATCAAATCACATTTGCAAGGAGTTACCTTCAGAGCCTAAGAATGACAAAAGATGGCTAAATTTCCAATGACTGAGCCACTAACCCGGGACATGTTCTAGGTATGGTAGAGTAGGCAACCAACTCTCTGGAACACACCTGAAGATGTTCAGCATACTGACATAGTTCAGTATAGCTTTGCCTTTGACCTCACCAAAGGAGGCTTTGTTGTGAGAAGAGCATTGAGTTTCTAATAACAATAATAATAATAGTTAAACCTATTTAGCACTTACTATGTTCTAGGCACATAGTGCTACATAGGTATTATTTTATTTAATGTCAAAAACTCCACAAGGTAGTTACTGTTCATTATCTTCCCATTTAATAGGAGAGGAAGCAAAGTCACAGTTGGTAACTATTAGAGCAGGGATTTAGGAGCCCCCCTCCCCCATAGGCCCCCTCCAGAGTCCCTTCTCAGCCTCTGCTCTAGTCTACATTTTACTAAAAAATGCAATTTGATTGGGCTGCCTTTTTTATATTCGGCCTGAACTGGGACTTCCAAACAACAAAGTTTCAGTGAAAAATTTGGTAAGAAAACACATAATTTGTAGATAAATTGGAACACAAATTATAAAAGAGCCATCAAGACCAGAGACTTCTGGCCACCAAGTGAGAACAATTAGGAAGACTGCTACTCTTTATCCTCTTAAGTAAATTAAAATAATATTAACTACAATTTTTCATATGATTACTTATCAGTTTATGAAAAATTTTTGTACTAGTTATCTCATTTTAGGCTCACAATTTTCCACAGTCGTTATTATCATTATCTCCACTTTGCAGATGAGAAAACTCACCATCAGCAAGGCTAAGAATTGCTCCAGGCCGTCTGCAATTGGTAGTAGGAGTAGAAATGGGACCTGAGTTCAGATCTTCCCACTCTAAATCTTGGCTCCTTTTTCTTTATTTTGACAAATTGTGGCTTGGTGTTGGTGGCTTGTGTGTGAAAATCACTTTGAATCTGCACTGTGTAACAAATAGCACCCAGTTTCTCACACTCTCTGCTCTCCTGGCAGCACAGAATCTGATTCCCAAAATCAAGCTGCCACCCTCTGCCCCTGTGTGACAGCAAACAGACTTGCAGACTAAACGCCTAAAAAGGGGAAAGCAAAGAGGACCACTGGAACTTGCAAGTTCTCAAAGGCCAGTGTTAATCCAATGCACCTCAATCCATGCCTTAGTCTATGTGACTATTAAAAACTGCAATTCATCTATACACCTACATTTGGCGACAGCTTAAAGCATCACTAAATCAAAGGTACTTGGATACACAAGTATTTGCCTTTAAGCTCATTTTCTGTCATCCCTTTTATTCCTAAGGCCAATAGTTCATAATTCTGTGAACTGCAAAGTATAAGCATAATAAAAGGGATACAAAATAAAAAATAGGATAGTTAGACAACTATTTTTCTTAGAGTCGGGGAGTGACTCTGACTTCTCTCTCATTTATTACTCTGTTGAAGACTCTGTCAAATCACCCAACTTTTTAAGGGGTGATTTTTTTTTTTTTGAGACAGA
>VBSM01000272.1:45385246-45489561 GCA_008086735.1 Cheirogaleus medius
CCCGGCCCAGGGGTGATTTTTTTAAGGAAAAAAAAAGGAAAGAAATGGAAGGAAACTATGTCAATGTTACATGATCATTTTGGGCAATATCATCAACTTCTCTCCGTTTTCAGTTTTGTGTTGTTCCGATATGGAAAGAATGCAGGCTTGAGACCTGAGCACACATCTCAGCTCCAAACTGTCTTGCAACACTCTGAACCTAATTTTCTTTATCTGACAAAAGGGAATAATAATACCACATTTCTTATATGTTTGAAGGATTAAATGAAATTATACATAATGCACATGGTCCAAGGTCTGATCCATAGCAGGGAGGCTGCTGCTAGTTGTCTTGCCGCTCTGTGCCTCATTTTTCACAGCATATTGTTCCTGAGATATTTCTGTAGATAGGAACTTATTTACTTATTTTCCCTTTGAGGAAACTTTAGAATCTCTGAGAATCTCTATTTTTCCTTTCTGGAAAAGCATCATCTTTACGTGGAAATGGCATCTCCCTCTTTAGTCTGTTTCCCAGCTCTCTTCCAAGCAGTCAATGATCTGTAAAATACTTAAATGCACCAGAGGGTCTACCATTTTAAATAATCCATTTGTAATGCCAATAATCCAGACTGTCTGGCAAATGTGGACTTTTTCCATCCATTCTCATTGAGAAGGCTTTACTTCCTCTTTATCAAAAGAATTAACCAGATCAGTCCTTGAATTTAAAAAAAGTAAGTTTTAAAATAATTTAAGAGTGCATCTCAAAAGTTGAATATACACAAAGGACCAATGTTTGAGCAGGACAAAAAGATAGAAGAAACCTGGACATTTTTTATTTCCTACGGCCTTGCACTTTCTGACCTGGAAATGCCAGATTAACTTTTATATTTGAATGAAGCAAGTTATCTAGCTTATCTTACTCTAACCTTTTGCTACAAGCATTTCATCCCTTGGAATTTAAAAGCAGTGTAATGGGGCAGGGTGTGGTGGCTCATGCCTCTAATCCTAGCATTTTGGAAGGCCGAGGTAGGAGGAGTACTTGAGCCCAGGAGTTTCTAAATATAGAAAGATATTAGCTGGACAACTAAAAAAATATATAGGAAAAACTAGCCGGGCATGGTGGCGCATGCCTGTAGTCCCAGCTACTTGGGAGGCTGAGGCAGAAGGATCGCTTGAGCCCAGGAGTTTGAGGTTGCTGTGAGCTAGGCTGATGCCACGGCACTCTACCCAGGCAACAGAGTGAGACTCTGTCTCAAAAAAAAAGTAGTGTAATGGTCACTTAAAGTTCAGCCAATGCTATGAATTCTCTTATATAGGAGTTTACTATACAAAAAATATACTTCTGAGGCTTGCCTTAAAAAAGAACTGATTACAAATTTCTAAAGAGATATTAAAAAACCTCTTCCCCTCTCTTGGCCAGACCCATTGATGTTCTGGATACCCTGACCTCATATTCCTAATGTTGCTTAGCTGGAAAATGTTGACATTGGCTAGAAAATAGGATTTAGTTATAAGAGACATAGAGAAGATTCTAAATTTTGGAGAAATCTCACACTAATTATCATCTCAGTACTCCACCCTGGGACATGTCCCCAAAAAGAGGGAGCAGGAGGAACAAAGCAGTGAAGTTATATAGCAAAGCAAAGGCTATGTCTATGTTTGTGTGCAAAAAAGGGAAATCTGAGACAACTCAGCATGCATTTTGAAGAAATTGGGGTATTTTGGTTTGTTTTTGGACTTGTTTTTTGAGGGGAGGGGGAATAGTGGATTAGCTGGTTCATCGTCTGAAACATCTGGAGATACAGTGTGCAGTAAAAAGTTGACCAATGCCTATGGAACACCTACATGCCAGGCCCAGTCTTCATCACAGCACTTTACACATATCACGTCTTTTGTCCTCACAAGGAGGCAATTATGATCATTGGCCCTGCTTAACAAAAGAAAAAATGGAAGCAGAGAGGGATCAATTAACTTACTGTTATGTACTGAATTGTGTCTTCCCAAAAGCCCTAGCCTCCAATATATTTGGAGATAAGACCTTTGAAGAGGTAATTAATGTTAAACGAGGTCATAAGGGTAACACACTAATCCAACAGGACTGATGTTCATACAAGATAAAGAAGAGACACCAGTGTGAAGACACAGCAAGAAGGTTGTTGTCTGCAGACCAGGAAGAGAGGCCTCACCAGAAACAGACTTTGCTGGCACCTAGATCTTGGATGTTTACAGCTTCCAGAACTATGACAATAAATTTATGTTGTTTAAGACACTCAGCCTGTGGTATGTTACTATGGCAGCCCTAGCAGACAAATACATTGCCCAAGGTAGGTCAAGAGCCATGCTGGGAACCAAATCCAGGGACTCAGAATCTAGAGTTTGTTCTTAAACCACTTCAATGCTACCTCTGTAGAGTCTGGTCACTGGTCAGAGAGTAACTAGATCTTTAGTTCCAACTCTAGTTCAACTCTCAGGAGAAGTTTTGCTTCTACTTCTTAAAACTATAGGGCCCTGAGCATTTTGTTTAATTTCTCTATGCCTCTATCTGTAAAATGGGGCGATATATGTTCTACTGGTAAGAAGCAAATGAGATAACATGTATGTAAATGCTTTGCAAACTATTAAATCATAATATAAATGGCCTTGTGTTATAAAGGGTAATGGCCTCAAAGCTGTTTGTCTTGGGAGAGATTTAATAAAGGATATAAAATTACAGCCAGATAGAAAGAATAAGTTCTAGTGTTCTATACCACTGCAGGATTGCTATAGTTAACAATAATATATTATATAGTTTCAAATAGCTAGAAAGAGGATATTGAACATTCCCAACACAAAGAAATGATAAATGTTTGAGATGATATACATGCTAATTACCCTGATCTGATCACTATACATTATATATATGGAAACATCACTATGCACCCCATGAATATGTACAATTATTATTTGTCAAGTAAAAATAAAATTAAAAAACAAAACAAATAAACAAAGAAAACCTATTTGTCTTAACATACAGTCATCTCTCAGAGGCCAGATCACAGAATTGCAGATTTCTGGCTGGACATTTAATAAAAAACCAGGCTGAAATGTGGGGTGGGGGAGCAGGATTCAGAAGAGGGAATATGTACTTAAATTAAACATAATAGCATGTTCTCTTACTTTCTCAACTGTGACATTTCACTTTAGTATTTTTGTAACAAAGTCCTGGTAGAAAAACATGAGACTATTTATTACAGGTTTGTTCCGATTCTACTTATGCAATCGAATTAGATAAATGTTGAAACCGGCTGTAGCCATGTGCTGTGTGCTATGGGATGAAAAGTAAGCCACATCACTGTCTTCAAAAAGCTTATAATCTAACAAAATAATAAGCTATGATAAGGAATATACCCTAGTGAGGGACCTCAGGATATAGAAAGTCTGAAAGTTTAGGTTCAAGTTCTTGGCCCATGCAATTCTCTCTCGCTGACAACTCTCCATGGTGACTGTCCCCTCCAGTCACTACCACCTTTTAACTCTTATCTTTTGGACCTCAAGAGGGGCTTTCCTGACTTTTTTGACCTGGTCAAACCTCTATTATATAATCCTACCATGACCATGAACCGTTCCTAAGTACTAAGTAGCACTTTTAATAGTTGCATTTTTACATTTATTTGTGTAGTAATATGATAAACTCTATGAGGTCAAGAATCTTGGTTTTATTAATCAATATACTTCCTTTCACCCCCACTCTCTCTCTCTCACACACACACCTGCCCATGAGCTAGCACTGCTGGTTGGCATACAAACTGTGTTCATCAAATTTATGAAGGAAAAAGGGACAGGAGAGACATCTTGAATTTGATATTTACTAGGTTATAAAATCATTTGTTCTCTCTGTATCCTCATCTATAAAATGGAGGTAATAATGCTCATTTTCCAGGGTTGTTATGAAAATTAAATAAAATAAATGACACACTGTTTTAAAAACTGTAAAGTGACCAGCATTTTAATACAAGGCAGACTGCAAAAAGCACTACAGTAAAAAAAAAAAAAGCACTACTGTAGTCAGCAATAGAAACACAGCGCTAATGCAGAATGTGCAGTAACTTCCTCCAGAATTGGGGCAGAGACTGAATCAACAAAGACTTAATAGAAAAGGTGAGATATGGCTGAGGAATGAGGTTTTAATAAGCAGAGATCAAACACCTGCTTTCTATGATACATTTACCTCACAGAGAATGAGCCCATGTGTCGGGGGTATGTGTTGACTCATCACTGGAATGTCACTCTGTAAAGACAAGAATCTCCATCTGTGTTGTTCATAGCTATATTTCCAGTGTCTATAACAATGTCTGGTATATGGTTGGTGCTCAGTAAATACTAACTTAATGAATAAATAAGTGAATGAATGAATGGAGGAGAGAGGGACCATCAGAAGAAACTTTGTGGGTAAAATCATGAACAAAGCAAAATGCCTGGTTCCTGTAGGAATTGGTGCTGGTGTGGGGAGCGCTGGCTGTGAGAGACCAAGGTGCGGCAGCAGAGCAGGAACAGGAGGAGGTAAAGGAGCCAGTAAACACAAATGCTGCCCATTGCTGAGAGTATGTGGAAGGCCACTCACATGGCTGGTTCGCAAGGTTTCTAAGTTTTGGAACTAAAGCCCCTAGCCTTGACTTCTTTCTTCCTTCCCTCCCTCCCTTCCTCCTTACCTCCCTCCCTCCCTTCCTTCCTTCCTTCCTTCTTTCTTTTTCTTTCTTTCTTCTTCTTTTTTTTTTTTTTGACAGAGTCTTGCTCTGTCACCCAGGCTAAAGTGCAGTGGCATCCTCACAGCTCACTGTAACCTCAAACTCCCAGGCTCAAGCAATCCTCCTGCCTCAGCCTTTCAAGTAGCTGGGACTACAGGTGTGGGCCACATAGTCCAGGTAATTTTTCTATTTTTAGTAGAGATGGAATCTCACTCTTGCTCAGGCTCATCTTTGAACTCCTCAGATCAAGTAATCTCCTGCCTCAGTCTCCCAGAGTGCTGGGATTATAGGCATGAGCCACTGCGCCCGTCCAGCCTTGACATCATTCATTGAAACCAAAGGGAAAATGCTCCCCGTTAAAACATCAAACTGAAGTGCCTTGAGTCAGGCCTCACTACTACTAATCATCACAAAATCATGGGTCTTTGACAACAGGTCACATACAATGACAATGAAGGAAAAACTGTATTTCTAATAACCATAAAGATGGAAACTATGAAAATTATCAGGAGCATCTGAATTCAAAATACCAATGAATGTAAATCATGTTATTTGCATAGAAATGTGGCATTGCTACGGATATTAATTAAAATTCAAAAGTAGATGAATAATGAATAAAATGCCCCTTTTAAAATTATAAAATAAAAATGTAATTACTCTTATCTTTTGGAAAAAATCTCAGTGTTAGAGGTACTTAATAAGAGAAGAGGGGTGGAAAATAAACTGCATACTGAAGACTTTCAGTCAGTACATCGTGGCCTTTTTTTTTTTAGTGTTAAGAAATGACTACCTAATCAGTATCTGTGCTAATGATCTGTAATCTTACCAGTGTGAGATTGATGATAAATACCAAGTACTGATTTTTTAATAGCATGAAGAACAGATACACAACACATTTTCAGATTGGAGTCATCCAGTTCTCCTTAATGGGAAGTCATTATAGTCCACCTATTGTAAAATAATTCAACTAAAATCTTGTAAGGTGTCATTTTAATGCAAATAACCTAGCAGCAGACTTTTAAACTATTAGTGCCCAAAGCTTATTTTTATCTAAGTCTCAGATAGCAAGAATGTTTGAAATAATTGAATTTTTGTCTAATTACATAAAGACTAATTTAGAACCTCATTTATTTGGAGAGTCTCTGGCATAGCAAATCCATTTAAAGTGACATACAAGAGCAGGTAATTAAAAATTAAAGTTGAAATCAAGATGAAAAAGGCAAGATTGAAGCTGGTTTAGACTGCTTTGATTAGTTGTGCAGGGGAGTGGAATGAGGGAGGGGCTTGACAGACTTTCAAAGATGTGAAAATGCTAAGAAAGAGGTGGGATGATGGAATGCAGCTCCGGGAGGTGCCAATACTTTTGAGTCTTTCCAGTATATGTCCAATTGCAAACTAACTACACACACCTAGGAGAGATCACCTGGCCGAGTATGAAGGAGAGCTGGGATTCACAGCCACAGAACACCTCCCTCATGTCTGCTATCCTGGAAGGGATTGCCAGGCCTCCTGGGCAATGTGGAAAGGGCCCATCAGCCAGATAAGCAGGACCATTCGACACCGATGTCCCTTGTGTATAGCAAATTGTTTGTATAGAAAGCTCTTGGAGTGGTTTGAACAATCACACAAACACACACACACACAATGAAAATGGTCTTTGATGATGGATTTTACAGTTTGCAGATTGCTTTTACATACATAATTGCACTTCATTCTCACACCAGCCCAAGAAAGAGCAAGTACTTTTCTAGCCCCATTTTGTAAGTGGAGAAATCAAGGTCCTCAAAAGTTAGGTAACAAACCTAAGGTGCTAGGACTAGAAGTCAAAACTTTAGACTCCTAATCCTCAAAACGCACCATCTCCCTGTTTGGTGACATTTTCTTTTTTCACTCTTAGATTTTTCTTTCTCTTTTCTCCCTCTTCATTTTTCTTTTACCTGTTTCTCTCTCCATTTCTTTTACTTTCCTCCCTTCTTTTTTCATTTCTTTGCCCATTTCCTCTTATTGCTGCCTGTTGCTTGACTCTGCCAGCAACCTCAGAGAGCACAGTTCGGCTAACCTGACGTTCTCAATCTGCAGTCCGCTGATGCAGTCTGAAAGGCAGAATGCTTTTCTGTTCATAAGGCTCTGTTTCTCCTTCAGCTAAAGCATTGCCCCCTGTGAACTGGTTGAAGGCATGGATGTACCTGCAGGGTAGAGTTAAACTCCTTTCTTGCCAGAAAATAATAATCCCATTTAAGTTTACATGGAGGGGTTGATCCATGAAAGATCCCAAAGATAGGGTCTTCCATAAATAATTATGTCCTTGCTCTGGGCCCCAGAAAGCAAACTTATCTCTACCTCTGTCCCAGCAAGACATTCAGGCTGTGTATGGGAGGGCCACTTATACCACTTTGCCAAATCTGGATTATTCTCTTTGAGACTATATAAATATATACTGTCTGAGCCATAAATCAAATGTCCATGTCTCTATTTCATCCCCCAAAATCAAGAGAGCTCATAAAAGGGAGTGATGACTATTTACAATAGTTTTTCTCAAAATGTAGCCCCTTATACCAGAAACATTAGCATCACTTGAGAATCTATTAAAAATGCAAATTCTTGAGCCCCAACCCAGCAATCTGCTTTAATAGACCCTCTAGATTATTCTGATGCAGTTGAAGTTTAGGAACCACTGGTCTAAGTATAGTTCAATGGGAACAGCCCTAGACTAGAAGCTAAGACACATAGGCCTTAGTCCTGCTTGGGCCCCTCACTCACATAAGAGCTAGAGGACATTGGGTCACCTCCCAAGGCCCCATTTCATCACCCAGCATATGAAGAAGTATTACTTGGCGGGTGCCGGGCACTTTTCTATCATGCATATTCTGTAAGTCTTCATGAAGAATGATTTGGGCCTTCAGTGGCGTACATGCTCCAACCCAACATTATCAATATGACTGGTTCTTACTCCACAATAACCTCTTGCTTTCTTAAAGTCTTGAAGCTTATTCTCCAAGAATCTCTAGTTAAATTGTAGTTGCTAGGAGGTGCCTCTGCTATCACTGTACCATGGCTCACATGTCAGCTAAACTGGGACATAGAATGAGTATGGGACCAGGATCCAGAAACAAGGGATGGGACTGGCCCCAGTGGAGCAGGTCAACAAAGACAAACTCAGTCAACTCTCAATTTCATTAAAGTTTAGCCCTAGCACTGCGAGATTTCAGATTGAAATGTAGACATTTTTTGGTCAGTTATAAGGCTTGTTGCTATTCTCCTCTCTTACTGCATTAAATAGAATATTTATCTGGAAAGATTGCTATATATAAAAGAAGTTATACTCCCAGTGGAGGTTGATAAACTAGTGCAAGCTTTGTGGAAATGAATTTGGAGATACCTCAAACAGATAGAAATAGAAATACCATTCGACCTTGCAATAGCATTGTTGGGCATCTACCCCAAAGAGCATAAGACTTTCTATTATAAAGACATATGCACCCGAATGTTTACTGCAGCACAATTCACTATTGCAAGGTCTTGGAAACAACCCAAGTGCCTGTCAATCCAGGAATGGATAATTAAAATTTGGTATATGCTCACAATGGAATATTACTCAATTCTAAGAGACAACAGTGAGCTAGCACCATTTATGCTTTCCTGGATAAAGCTTAAGCCCGTTATACAAAGTGAGGCGACACAAGATCTGGAAAATGGGCTACACATCTACTCACGATCACATTGGTACTGACAGATTTAAACTATGATTCTCAAAATGTTGTAGTGTTCACCTAGGATGGGGGGGGAGACCCACATCTTAGGGATGTGACGTACATTGTCGGGGGGAAGGGATTACCTCTAACCCTCCTTAGGGAGAGGCAAAGATATACAATGTAACCAAAATGTCAAAAACAAAACAAAACAACTTTTATCGGGTGGTGGACTGGTGGGAGGGGGGAGGAGGGGAAAGGTGTATATGGACATAATGGGTGAGGTGCGCACCACCTGAGGGCTGGGCACACTTGAAGCTCTGGCACTGCGGGGTGGGGGAGGGGTGGCAGGGGCAGTAATACTTGTATCCCCATAATAAAAATAAAATAAAATAATAAAATAAAGGCTATAAAAAAAAAGAATTTGGTTGTCATTCTGGGTCATTTTGTCTCTGTAAAAGTCATGCAGAAAAGAGTCCTCCATGAGACTGCCCTTTCACTCTCCTCAATGGGAATATCCACTTCAGTCTGTCCCTCACATATTAATGGAATCACTACCACATGCAGGAACTGGGAGTGCAGTAATTAACAAGCTAGAAATGGTCACTACCCTTGTGCAGCTGACAGTCCTGCAGGAATTATGCACATTGTCTAAGTGTTATAAGAGCTATGAGGAACTAGCTTGGGAATAAATACAGAGAAACTCACCTAAGACCAAGGCCTTGTATTAGCAGAGAGAGACAACTGCCTCAAGGACAAGATGGCTGCATTTTTACCCTTTTATATCTGCAGACTACCACCCACCCCCATGAATAACTGTGGCTCTCTCAAATCAGCATGGAAAGACAGCACCATCCTCAGAGGCATACGCCCCACCACCTCCCCAACTCTTCTCCTCCCTTCCTCCAGAGTCATTCCCGTGGGGAGAATAGGCATGGATATGTCACAGATTGGGGGAACAGTCAGTGTGAATCTTGTAGCCTGTAGCCTGACTTAACCACTTCACACTATCTGTTATTTTTAGCTATTAATGTGGTTATTCTCTGCTCTAACATTCACAAAACTCACAATTTTAAAAGAAATACCCCATCAAATAAGTCTTCTTAATCAAATGCCATCATACACAAATTATTGAATTCTTGGTAGATGAAAAGCTGTCATGGGACTTAAGACTGGAGCCTCCGCTTGCTACCCGCCTTGTGCACATCTCCCCCAGCCATGCTCCGTGATGTCCAGGGAAAAGGGGACACCAGCTACAAAACCAGGTACACACTTACTGTTGTCCTCAGCAACACGACATCTGCTTCTTGCAAGGAACATGGGACACAATTTGCCCATACGTGCCAAGCTGGCCTCCAGTAAAATACCAGGGGGAGGATTCCAAATGAGAAGATGGATCCAGCAATGCAGAGGGTTTGCCGGCAGCCTTGAGTCCGATAGCCAAATATCTCCTGGGACAGAATAAAAATGACCCCAAATATTGGTTAATCATAATAAACAATAAATGAGCAAATACTGATTTTAATGATGGAACTGAGGGCAGAATGTGAAGGAGTTGAGGAGGGTAGGGAGAGGCCAGGGTGAGGAATGGAGAGAGTGGAGAATGATTCTTGACAAATAAGTATAAGACATGATCTCAGACCTCAAGGAAGTTGCAGTCTAACTGGGAAAATCATTTGCTATGATTTGAGCACCTAGCTACCTTGTGCCAAGCACTATGCTAGGTGTTCAGATATATTGTCTTGTTCAAGTCTCCCAATCATACCTACCCCTGTATTATACCTGAAATAAGGTAATATTATCTTCATTTTATAAATAATGGGACTGAGCTCAGAGTGGCTAAATGGAATGATTTGTCCAAGGCCAAACAGCTGGGAAATTCCACTGCTAAGATTCGAATCCAGCTCTGTCAGTTACTGAGTCTTGAGTTTGATCCACAGCCGTAGCAGACATGACTACAAGCCACGTGACAGGAATGCTAGCTGATAGCCATAACCAGACCCTCCCCTTGGCTGGAACCAGCTGCCTCATGGGCAGGAGAGACTAGACCTAAGGCCTTGAGTTCAGAGTCAGGATTTGGCGAAAGTAGTTGAGCACAGAGGATTAACAAGTAAATGCCAACTTGAGTTTGGGAGTTTGAGGTAGAGCTATGCCTTCCCACACTCTTCCCTTGTTCAGTTACAAAAAGAATTTTATATCAAGGGGAAAAGCCATAGAGACTTCAACTTGTGCTGTTCAGCACCTGCTCTGTGCCATGAGGGGATATGACTAAATCCAGGATAGTATACTATATACTATACTGTCCAGAAAGTATCCAGCCATGTCCTATGATAAATAGAGATATATGTGGCTGGATACTTTCTGGACAGCCCTTGTAAATTTGAATAAGAGGTATGATCTAGACAAACTTCTTCCTTCCAAGAAAAGCCTGAGACAGAATAGAAAAATTGCTCATAAAGTTTATGGCCTCATTTCTGAAACAGTATAGGAACAGGACTCAGGTCTTGCCTCTGATCAAGGAAGACAACATGAGACAGCGTGATTCAGCCTAATCAAAGGGCTTCCTAGCTGCTGGAATTCAGCTCATATCCATATACAGAGAGTGGCCTAACCATCTGTCTTATGAGTAATGTTTTTCAGGGACACTGGAGTGAGATACTGACACAGGCTGATAAGGCACCTGGCTGCAAAGGAATCAGACCTATCCAGCTCCAACCACCTGAAGCTAGAAGAGATCCCCACTTTGATCTTACCCTGGCTTTTTCTCTCATTATAATCTCATGTTAATGGTAAAAATCACACCCAGGGGTGGGTATTTAACATGCTAAGGAGACATGTACTACATTAAGAAGCCTATAACAGAACTATGCAGGTGCAAGAAAAATCCCATCTCCACATGCTCACACATCACCCCTTTCCCACCAGGCCTCTTTGCAACTTTCCCCGAACACCCCTTGGGGAGCTGGCCTGAAGGATGTTTTCCCTTTGTACTACCTCCCTTGTGCTTAGCATAAGTCCCAGTAAGCCTTGCTTGTGACTCCCATTTGGCATCGTGTTAATTTCCACTGCATAGACAGCCCAAGGGCCTGTGCTGAAAGCAGTTCCACAACTATATCCTACAAAGTCATAGGTATACTTTGTACTGGTTATAACCGCTAGAATGGAGAGGTAGTAGGGCGTCCTGGTCAAAAGTACTTTCTCTGGATCAAGATATTTTGAGTTTGGAGACTGGCTCTGCCACTTAGGAGGTGTGTGACTTTCAGTAAATTATTTTACCTCTCTATTCCTCAGTTTGTTAGCCATAAAATGGGGGTAGGGATAGTACACACCTGGCAGAGTTGCTCTAAGGTATGCTACTGAGGCTGCTACTACTACTATTTGCTCATTTCCCCGACATACACCTGAAATTCTACCCCCTGGTTTATTGCCAGTTAGGTCCAAGAATTCCTGATATTAATAGTTCCACTCTTATAATTGCCTATTGGGATAACAAAGGAGCTGAAACATAAAATTTTAAATCTACCAATTTCTCTACATAATCTGATAAATATTACATTATCACAAAATGTTCTGTGATCCTTAGCTGAAAGCTGCTTTCGGTTGTAATTATTAGGTTCCTTCCTATTATTAGCAGGCCATACAGGTGCTGAATGACTTTCTTAGGTAATGTCCACATTTGGCATAACTTTGATAAAATGTCCACATTAACTCAGAAGTACAAGCTTTTAACTGATTATTCAAGTAGAATGTCTATCTTGACATAAATATTCTTCCATTCCAAGCTCAAGCTATTGCTCTCCAGGATCCAATCCCACAAGGGCTCTGTCCCCTCCCCACTGCAGCAGGGCTCTGTCAATCCCACACTGAGCAGCACCCCAATTCTAATTCCCCTACTTATGCTGAGTCTGCCTGCCATCTTTTCCCATGTGCTTTTTTGTGTGTTACACTTTGGCATAGATCAACTTCTACCCTCCAACCCAGCCATTTTTGCCATCTTTTTAAAATATAATATTTAAAAGTTTCCTTATATTGCCATTCAGTTGAGCCCTCGTGTAAAATGCCTGAGTTACTCTCTTCTGTAGCACAAACCTCTCTATTACTGTGCATTCGTTTATGGGCTATTCAATGAGAGCTGTCTATAGTTTCCAAAGTGCTTTTGTATTCATTATTAAGATAAAGTAAACAGGAATTATTACTTTCATTCTCCAGTTAATAAAACTAAAGTTTAAAGTTACTATATGTAATAAACCATTACTGTTAGCAACTAATTATTATTGATAAGAATGCTAGCAGCTAAAATTCACTGGGCACTTAAAAGCTCTTCTCTAAGCACTTTACACATATTGAAGAAGATTAGTTTCCCAAGGCACAGAGCTCATAAGTAGCTCAAAACTGGGCCTCCAGTCTAGACCTTGGGAGTGCATGGAAGATAATGTTGGCTGGCCATTTCTACTCTAAGGCTCTTCATTCTGTCTTTAATTTCAGTTCAATTTAACAAATGTTTATTAAGTGTCCACCAAGTAACAGACATGTGCTAGACCCAGAGATAAATGAGACAATGCCTCTAGACTCAAAAACCTCATTAGTTTAGTGAGGAAGACAGATACTCAAACAGGTAAGATAAAACAAGGTTAGAGTAATAAAAGAGTTAGAGGGATTACCATATAAATTGTTTTCTGAGTGGGGTGCTATTAATAATAACACTGAAATAGCAGAAGTAGACCAGAAGTGTTCCAAACAAGCCAAAGGAATACCCCCTGGTTATACTATAGTGTTGCTTTAAGAGTACCCCTACTCTCAGTCTGATGGGCACGACAACACCGCTTGGTGGCTCCTGACCCATAATACACTGCTAAATTTTCTAGGATGAAATAATATGGACAAGGAGCATTTAATTATTGCTTATTGAAGTGAGTTGAATTGTAATGAGTTGAAGTAAATTGCATTGCAGGGACTATTAACAGATATTGGGTTTAAAATTGCAAAAATCAGCATGGTGCTCTTATTACCATCCTGTAGCAATTTACTTCCTACATGTATGGCGTGGCTTCCATGTCCTTGAATATGCTTGAGGGAACTGTCCCTGCTACTTTGCACTCCACCCACTATTGCCTCCCAGAAAAAGGGATCAATTAGCCAAAAAAGAATATTGGAAAAACTTCAAAAGAATATTACACAAATAATTAAACTCACGGCAGGCTATGTACATTATGGAATAGTACACAGTCCCTTTCTTTATCCCTCTCCGGCCCACACGTTACTCTCCTCACTCTGTTCCTGGCATCTAGGTCCTTTTAATTCCTAAGGGCTTACGCTTTGGTGTCCAGTCCTTCTCCCCTGCAGCTTCCCTATGTTAAAGGAACCAAACTGTGCTCCCCAAAGCAATGGTTTAAACCACATTGGCTAACAAATAGACCCTGTCAGATGCTATAGACCCTCTCAAAAGACAGAGACACATACACACAAATTTCTCCATAGATATTTAGGGTGGCCGTGGGGCGGTCCAGAGCCTAGATAAGGCTCTGCTCTAGAGGGTTCATGAAGCTGAATCAAGACTGATCTTCCTGAGTTTATCATAACTACCTTAACTTAGAGCCTCACTGACACCAGGTGAGCACTTAATGAATGTAGAGGTATGAAGACATAGAAATGCAGGTGAGGTGACAACTCACCTGCAGGTGGTGGAACAGGGTGGTGGCTGTCTCCAAAGAAACTTTATAGGACTATGTCATCACCTGAGGGCCCACCCAGTCCTGAGAGTGGCTGTCAGCCTTTGAGTGCCAGAAACTGCCAGCAGACGTCTCTTAGGGAAGACTCCAGCTAAGTGGGTCTCAGAGACGGGGTTAATGGGAGAGCAAGATGTGTGCAGCTGTCACACTGCCCAGCACATGCGGGTGGGTATTGAGAGTGTATTCTCCCCCACAGCACTGTCCCCGCAGTCATGACTGTCCTGCCAACAGAGCCATAGGCCAGCATAATGCTTAAAATTGGCTCTGGGATCTTCTCTGGCCATCTCCCACCCTGATTGGCAATGCCTTTTTTAAACACATTAATTCGTTCCATCAAATTACAGTCAAATCTTGCTGGCCTAGGAGCCATTTAGTCTCTTTAAGAAAATTTTGTGTTTCTCTTCATTAGATATGTGACAGTTTTAAAATATTTCATTTTTAAAAGTTTATTACCTCCCTGAAGATAATGTCGTTTCCCTTATTTCCACATTTTGAGTGTGAAGAGAATGCTTCAGTGTAAGTTCCATGCACTACAACAAATTGTGTTCAATGAATGCAATTTACCCTGCTGCTGATCCCAACTCCAACACCTACTAACATTTATGCCTCATTAGTTTCTTGTTTGCCACTCTTTTTACTAAAGGAAAGTTCTCTAAGCTTCTTCTCTAGTTTAACCTCTACCTTCAGGTGAGAAGTTCTCACTCAACGTGAATGACTTAATCCAGAAATTATAAACTGGAGGCTCAAAAGGAATGGCCTGCAGACAAGTTTCTTATTTACCTTGTAAGTATTTCATAAAACTTTACATTGGTCCCCCAGTTATTTTCACACAAAAAATATGATTTCTACTTTTTCTTTAAAATAAATTAGAAATTATGACAATATTGACCCCATATGCTTGCACTGAAAGAGTCAGCTGGAGAGAACAAAAAGACATGCACGAAATAATTCAGGAAATAACCCAAATGCCATCCTGTGAGAGAGGATGATGTGGTGTGGTGTGTCCACACATGGAATTTTACATAGCACTTCACACGAAGGAACCCCAGCAGCACACGGCGACATGGATGACTCTTACCAACATGACATGATGTGAAAAAAGTCAGTGCAAAGGATTACAAGAGCATGATAACCTTTTTATAGAGTTAAAAACAACTAAAATTTAAAATATATTTTTAAGATAGACTTGATGAAAGGAAACTAGATAGGAAGGAATGCGAGGGGATGATGAACACATGATGCAGGACAATGGCAGGGGATGACAAGCCACGTTCATAAATGTTATTTTTGTCAAGGTCTCAGCTTTTGTTTGTGGTGGCGAGTTCATCATGTTATTATAAAAAACCAATTAACTCACTAACTAACTTAATGCAACACAATGTGGACAAATAACATGAGTGTGTCATGGACCAAAGATTATAGACAATCTAATTGTGAGTGCCTGAAGTCTTAGAGGAAAAAAAGGAAAAAAGAACCAGCTAGCGCAAGTAGCAGATGCCCTGCTCTCAACGAGCAGGTGCTCTTCTGTTTCCTGTGGTCCCTGCCATGCTTTCTTTGTTCCCCACCACTGAGGCCACAAGCTAAGTTCCATTGTTCATCTCATAGAGGGATTGCTCATGGGAGCAACAGCCAGTGACTCTCAGCCAGGGGTGATTTTGTCTCCCAGGGGACAGTTGGCAATGTCTGGAGATGTTTTTGATCACTCACCTGGGTGAGAGTTGCTTCTGGCATCTGATGGGTAGAAGACAGGAAGTCTGCTAAGCATCCTACAGCACGAACACAGAGTAGCCCCTCCAACCTCCAGAACAAGAAGTTATCTGGCCCCAAATAGTGCCAAGGTTGATAAATCCTACTGTAGATGTTTTGGTTTCCCCCACCTAACCTACACAAATCTCTAGGTCCTAGTGCCTAGAATGGCATTCTTGGCACCCAAAGAACTATAAAATGTTGATTGAAATCTACGGTAATGCCAAATGACTGCCAAGGTCAATAGTGGTTACAATGCCGTCCAACAACTCATTTTCCAGATAAGAAAACTGAGCTGCTGAGAGAGGAAGCAAGTTGCACACGTGGTCTACACCTGTCTCCCTCTCCAACTTTGTCTTGGGCCACTCTCCTATCTCACCCTGTATCACAAGACTCTTTCCATTTCCTCAAATTCACCAAGCCCTCTACTGCCTCACATTTTCCCCATGGCTGACTACTTCTCATCCTTTAAGTCTCCTTTAAATGTTTGTTTCTTTGAGAAGTCTTAGCCAATCATCCTATATAATTAACTAATCTCATATGCCCTTTATAGTACTTTTGTAGCACTTTCACAATTTGCAATTTGTAATTTGTGCTTGCTTTTCTATTTCTTCCTCTCTGCACCCCCTCCCAACAACTAGGTTTGAATTTCTGTCATGTTAGGATCCATTCAAGTTTGTTTCCTCCAATACCTTTTACCCAGCACTGCATATGTTATGTGCATGTACGGGACATTCAATAAACATTTGCTAAATAAATAAACAAGTGACTTTACTAAAGGAAAAAAGAAAAGAGGGGGGAGGGAAGGAAGGAAAAGAGAAGGATAGAAGGAGAGATGAAAGGAGGGAGGAAAGAAAGAAATGGAAATTAATAAACCTTTATTCTCCTTGTTCCTAGCTCAACAAATTTAACAGTATTCTCTTCTTGGACACTAAAAATTAAATCAGCCCACTGAGGGGGAAAAGGGGGAACATAGCAACCTGCAGATACTGCTCTGTGCCTTTGGTCGTTAGGAAACGTTAATGAGTCTCACCATTTGCATCACATCCAGTTAGTCTCTAAGTCTAGGTTTCTCGAATGAGTGCTAGCATTTTTTGCTTTTTCTTCCTCTTTATAGTCTGTCTCCAGGAGTTGAAAAGATGCTAAAGGTAAGGCTGAGTTTTACAAACTCTCTGCCTTCAACAGAGCCAAGCCAAGGTCCTGTCCTAGAAGGGACAAACTGGTTTGACATCTGCTGCCCAGATTCCTGCCCTGGACCAAACAGTGTGTTCACAATTACCTTTGTATGAACTATGCTGATTTCCCAGTCTTGTACATTACTTCACAAAAAAATTATTAAAAAAAGAAACAATCTCCAACAATGACTTGTGACATGAGAGATGAGTCCCATTTTCCATCAAGAATGTTTACATTCCTTGAGTGGTGACATAAGTGGGCATTGAGGGGATCCTTAGGAGCCAAATGACCTGGCCACTCGTCTCTGCCTCTGGTCAGGTAGTTGGAATGACACTTAACCCAGTTCTATTCTCGACTTTGGAATGTCACCTCTCTGGTCATTGACTCTCAGTTTCTCTTGCCACAGCTTTCTCTCACTTAATTGCGAGGGGAAGCAGTGGAAGGACACCTGGGCCAGGCGTCAGGCTGCAGAACCAAGACAATGATTATAAAGATGTTTCTGTGCTGCTCCTCCAGCATAACGTCTTCAGAGTATTTTTGCTTCAGTTCAATTCATATTGCCTACTATGTCTAAGGCCATGGGTAAGGTATGTCTGCTAGAGATAAATTTCCTACCCTCAAGGGGCTGACAGGAGAGATGATGAATTTAAAAGTAGCTATAATTCAGGGTGGAAAATATTAACTGCCATATGAAAAGCACAAGGGAAAAAATTAGTTTCAAATAATGGAGAGATCCTACTGAGATGATTATTAGGAAAAGCTTTCCAGGAGAACTATAACTTGAAATTGACATAGAGAGAATTGGTAGAATTTCAGTAGTCGGCAAAGGAGGGTCAGAAAAAGGGCGCTCCAGGTGGAGGAACTGGCTGAGCAAAGGTGAAGAATCTGGAAACATGGAATATATTTAAAAACAAAATGTTAGTTTAACGTACTATGGGAGGTTCGTGTACTGTAGTGTCACAATTAACCCAGTCATGGATGGTTAGATAATGCACCTTTGGGTGGGACCTTGGGATCCTAAGATGTTTATACTACTCCAGCTAATGGTTGGCCAAAACAAAGTTTGCTGACTCCTTAACAACTACACCTCCATCTTCCCACTTCACAACCAGCAGGCAGACCCCTCACGGTTGCCCTAAAGTTACCATTCCTAGGAAAAGTCATGGGCAGAGACCACTGCCTATGGCCATGTCAGCGAGGCTGCAGTCTGATTACTGAAGTAGGCAGCATACATGTGCTTGGGGATTTAGTTTCCTTTGACTAATCAGGATTTCCTTTTCTCTGCCCAGGATGCTGTCAGCCTGGGTTATGGAAACTCTTTCTTGTGGCATAGATTGGCTGGCATGAAAGCAGTTCATCCCACCTGTCAGTGGTAAGCAGGGAGGTAACACCCTGGCCTGTGGATAATTGTCCACCCAAATGTGGGCTGAAGCTCATGAAAACTCACATTCTGTATGAATAATATCCTCCCATTATGTTCCAGTCACCCTAAATGCATATTTTTCAATACACTGGTTTAAGTCTTACAACCCTGGAAGGAGGATAGTATCAGCCATGGGTCAGGATAAGGAAGGTAAGATTCAAGGAGGTGGAAGAATGTACCCAGAGTCACCCAGCTGGTAGGTAACAGAACCAGGTCCTTCTTAATTAAAACTCTTTCCACCCAGCAAGGCTGTCTCTCATGAAGACAATCCCTCCTCAGCTCTCTGACATTCTCACCTGGCTGGTGTCACAAGGGACAATGCTTGAACACCTGCTGTTTGTTCACATTTGAGCTTGTGGCTGTGCTGCCCAGACAAGTTCTCAGGTTCCCTTTAAACAGGTTTTCACAAGCTTCAAACTGCAGAGTGAGTAGAAATAGGCAAGAGGGACTCCACCCAACAGCCAGATGGTGGTTTCTACAGACAACATCCTAATCTCTCATTCTGGTAATCTTGAGCAAGAGGCATTTTCTAGGCTTTCGTGTGATGCTGAAATTAAAATTCTCTTGCTGGTAATGTCTTTGGTATAATAAGAAATAACTATTTTGTCTTTGTCTCTATTTCCTGGCACAGAGTAATTAAAACTCTTGGATTTTCCAGAATGATGGAAGTGTGTTTTATTATTCATAGTAAGCCCTTTTCAATGAGGTGACCCTTGGTGGGATCCTAGAGAGCTTCAAGATGTGGATAGTGGAAACACCCATGTCTTTAGAGGGCTGGAACTTTCAGCCCCACCCACCTGACCTCTGAGGAGAGGAGAGGGGCTGAAGACTGATTTCAATCACCAGTGGCCAAATGACTTAATCAATCGTGCCTATGTAATGGAGCTCTGCAAAAACCCCTAAATGGCAGTGTTCAGAGAGCTTTAGAGTCAGCAAACACAGCCATGTGCCAGCCGGGGAGCACACTCTACCTTCATGGAGGCAGAAGTTCCTGTGCTAGGAACCCTTCCAGATTTCACACTATGTACCTCTTCACCTGGCTGTTCACTTGTATCCTTTATAACAAACCAGTAATAGTAAGTAGTTTGAATATGGTTTGTCCCTGCCAAAATTCATGTTGAAATTTGATCCCCAAAGTGGCAGTGTTGGTTGGTGGGGCCCAGTGGGAGGTGTTTGGGTGATGGAGGCGGGTCCCTCATGAATAGATTAACTCACCCCCTTTCTATGGGGGTGAGTTTCTTACTCTCATCAGTTTCTGTAAGAGTGGATTTTTAGAGTCTGGCTTCCATGGCTTCTCTCTCTCTGGCTTCCTCTCTTGCCATGTGATCTCTTTCACATGCCCACTCCTCTTCTGCTTTCCACCATGACTTGAAGCAGCATGAGGCCCTCACCAGATGCAGCTGCTCAATCTTATACTTTCCAGCCACCAGACTCATGAGCCAAATAAACTTCTTTTCTTCATACCCAGCCTCAAGCATTCTGTTATAGCAATATGAAACAGGCTAGGATAATAAGTAAAGTGTTTTCCGAAGAATCATTCTAGTAAATCATCAAACCTGAAAGGGTGAGGCATATGAGAACCCCCCAGCTTTGTAGACAAGTCAGACAGAATCATGGGTAACCTGGGGACCCAATATTTGTGACTAGCATTGAAAGTGGGGACAGTTTTGTGAAATTGAGCCTTTAAACCTGTGGAGTCTGACCCTAACTCTAGGAAGTTAACGTCATAATTGAATTATATTGTAGAACATCCATTTTGTGTCCAGAGAGTTGGAGAATGGGTTGGTATCAGGATGAAAAAGATTCTACACATTTGATGTCAGAAGTATTGTGAATAAAAACTGTTCGACATCTGAGAGGTATAAGACAGTAAGAGCATAGACAAGTCAGTATCTGGGGCTGCCTCCCTGTCTAGGCAGCCTACTCACCGCATGGTGTGAAGGCCCAAGACAGGTGCAGGAGAAAAGGCAACACATTTAAAGACAAAGCACTTGGGGTCAAGACCTGGTTCTGCCACTTATTAATTTTATCATCCGGATATCTCACAAAACCGTTATAAGAATAAAATGGGATAACAGTTGTAAAAGTGTTTTTTAAATATAAGCTGTTATTATTATGAGGGAATTTAGACTTAAGGCTGATTGATAAACACTCTGTGACAGCCAGACATGTTTGGCCCCTCTGTGGCAGTCAAATCTCAGCTTCTCTAATCACACAGTCTAAAGTAACTGCACAGTCACTCCCTAGCACATCACCCTATTTTCAATCTCTATGAGCACTTATCTCTGATTTCTTTCTTACTTGTTTGTGTTTTTACGATCTCTTACTAGAACATAAGCTCCACAAGAGCAGAAGAGCTTCAGACTTTCTTGTTGGTTGCTGGATCCCTGGCACACAGTAGAACAGTTTCTAACAGATAGTAGGCCCACAAATATTTTTTGAGTGAATGAATGGATCAGATTACATTTGGGGGATTCCAATTTAAGGACATAGATTACAATATTACTAGACTGGTAAACAGAAAGACCAAAAATGGCAATCATAGACTGTAGCACCTGATGAATGTTTAGCAAACATTCAGTCAAATTTAATTTTTTAGAGAAGAAAGCTGAGATAGTAAGAGAATCCTCAAATGAGGACACATAGAGAGAAAGCATAGGAAAAGCAGTGATCTCCTTCCAAAGTCATGCTTTCACTCTTTGATCAATGAAGAATTTATCTGGACAATAAATTTTACTCCCCGGTATTATTATTTCTCTTCATACCTAGATATCATTATTTGTCACTTACCATAGGATCTTAGAAAATGAGAAACCTATTATGAACTCTGAAAGAGGAAAGAATCAGAGATAATCTGATCATGCATTCCTTCTATAACATCTGTAAAAAATGCTTTCCTGGCTCCCACACCTCCAATAAAGCAAACTCTACTTCCTGGGGAAGAATGTTCTATTTTCAGACAACCCTACTAATAGTAACACTATATGCCAGACATTGGGCTAAAGTCCAGAAGGTGAAACTCGCAGGTTCCTCCCCATCACCCACACAAATGCACACAGATACTTCCCTTTCACTCTGAACAACTCCGCTTCTGTCTATTTTACATATTCTCCGTCCATCAAAAGTTGGTACCTAAACAGGACCTGTGTAGACAAAATCATTTTGAAAATCACTACATCACCAAGCTTTTCTGTTGAAATGGCCTGAAATTTTTTCCTTATAAAGGAAGTTTATAAAAGAAGCAAGTGTAAAGCATGATATAAAGCAATGGTTCCCACTCTTTTTAGTATGAGAGCCTTTTCTTAACATTGCTGGTAAGAAGCAAATGATTAAAACCACTTTTGAAAGCAGTTTGGTATTACAGTAAATTTGACAATATGCACTCTGCTCGGCCCAGCAATTCCACTCTTCTCTATGGAATCATGTACACATGTGTACCAGAATACACAAACAAGAAAAATTCAAAGCTGGCAACAATGCAAAATTCATCAACAATGACACTGGCTTTTTAAAGTGTAGTCTTATAATGATATATTCTGCCACAGTGAAAATGAATAAAACTAATTTTATGCCAAATGTGGATATAGCTCAAGAATATAATCAGCAGAAAAAGCAAAACATAAATGAATATAACCAGTGTGATTTCAATCATATAAACTTCAAAAATATTGTTATGGGACATATACATAGTTAGAAAAAAATTTTTTTTTAAAACAAGGAAATGGTAATTACAAAAGTCTTATGAGAATTTATCTTGGGGTTGGGAACGAGCAACAGAGATTGGCTGTGGTTAGGGAGGGCTCCAGGGGAACCTCTGAAGTGCTAGAAGTGTTCTGTATTCTGACTTAGACAATGACTATATGGGTTTTGATTCATTACTAAATTGATTGCATGTGTTTTTTGCACATTAACATGACATTTGAAAAAATGCCACATGCTCTCAAATGATTGAGATTTATTTTTATTTATGGAGACCATATCAATGCTTTTTGGTCATATGAGTATTTGGATCCATAGCAATAACTCTAAGACTTATCAAGAGTTATGGCCCACAGGTTTGTCACCACTGCTGTACAATTAAAAAAAAAAAACAAAGGCATTGACTTGGATACAGGGAAGCCTGGATTTTAGTCTGAACTCTGGTCCTATTAAATAATCCCTTTCCCCTGTCTGGACCTGTTTCTCATCTGTAACAGAAAAAGTTGAATCATATGATCCCTTGAGTTTCTCTACATTTTGATACTTGTAGTTCTTGCAGCAATAGGAACCTTTTGAATACCGCCTAGGTGACAGCTTGCAACCCCCTCACAGGTGCACATCTAAGGTCATAAATTTCTTCCATGGGGATGCCTGCCTCTGCTTCAAAGGCACCCCATGGCTCTCACTCAAGCTTCAGCATTCCTTTAAGGAAAAATAAAAGATGGTTTCTGTTGCACAATTTCTGCAAATTGGAGCTATCGTATTGTGCAGACCACCTGCTTGAGAGCTATCAGAAAAGGGAAAAGGAGCATGCCACATGCAGGAAGCCCCATGATTGGCCCCAGGACTGGGAGCCAGCATGCCATTCCCTAGCCACTGTGCCATATCAATCAAGTGAGCATCAGAATTGCGCAGTGTGCCAACACTATTTGATTCATTTCCATGACTATATTTGGATTTAAACACAGCCTTGGGGAAGGTTTCTTAAAATTCTTAAGATGGCACCATCAAGCCATGATGCATGATTCTGGATTTGACTCATAGAAAACAGATCCCCTGGTATGCTGGAGAATTTCAAACAAATATACAGAAGTGGAAAATCGTGAAATTAGGATAAGTAAAAGGGAAATGAGTGATCTGATAATAATGGAAAATTGTTTGGGAGAATGACGGGGCATAAGAGAGATCAGAATTTCTACTTTTTCAAATATCCTGGGATGCCATTTCTAGTTGGTAAAGGGTAATTCGGGACATTAAATACTGCGCCAGATAATTATAACATTATCTCAGGGGTTTTTTTAATGCTTTTATTATTACAGAAGCAATACATGCACATTTTAAAGATCAGAAAATAAAAATTTAAATAAAAACCTTACATTACTACAACCCAGAGATTACCACGATTAACAACTTATTGCACATATATTTTTTCTTTTACCAAAATGAAACCATGTGGTAAATGTTATTTCACAATCTGCTTTTTCATTCAACAGCCTCCATTCTTCCAGGGTTATGAGTTTTTATCTCATCTAAACCCAAACCATATTCAAATGTCACCAGTGGACCCACTAATGTCTACTACAACTGGCTTTCCAAACTGATTAGGCATTATTCTGCTTCTTAACCTAGATGATGATTAATGAGTGCTCACCTTATAATTATCCATTAAGCTGTACATTAATATTTTGTGCACCTTTATATAGGTATACCATATAATATTAATATATACACACTATATATAGTATATAAGAACATGTTTCATAACAAAAGAAAGGGGGGAGATATCAGACACTCTTGTATGATTATTATTGTACTTTTGCTGGCTCTTTTAATCTAGTCTTTTCTCTGTTTCATGATAATGACTTATTGTAGAGCCAGTCGTTCTGCAAGAGTTCATATGCTAATAGCTACACCCCACTGATTTCAGATGCTACACAAAAACAACAGACAAGTGACCTAATCTCCAGCTGCTTTCATCTTCATATTTTTTATTTGTTTGTTTAGGAATAATTACATTTATCCCACAGAGGAAGGGTAAAAAGTAACCAATGTTTTTGTTTATAAGGAACTTAATTTTGTTTTGTTATTTTGTATTCTAATAAAAATTTAGGTGTAATTTTATGTCAATTTAAACTTGGCTCTAAACCAAATAAAAGAAAAGGCTTTCTTAGCACTGTGTTCTGAAATCTTTTTCATATAATGGCACCCACAGAAAAATGATAATATTTGTACAGTGTAAATCACGTAAATGGATAAGTCTGTTTGAAGATGGAGGGGTTCTGTATTTAAAAATTCCTGTAAGCACCCAGGGCCATTCGTGGCACAGCAATTGGGTAGTCCTGCCTTATCCTGCATTTGTAGCAACAAAATACCTTTCCCTTTTCTCATTTCTCTCAGTCTAATCAAAGTCAAATTGGGTAGAGTTACATCTAAAATGAATCCATCCTATAACTACTCACCGTTCCTACAGATGCTGCTTTCTCAAAGCCTCAAAGCTTTTACTCAGGTGAGTTTTGTGAAGTTTAATTTTTCTTTTTGTTTTTGTTTTTGTTTTTCCAATGCCTATCCCAATCTTATTGCTTCCTCTCCCAAGGGGAAAAAAAATATCCTAGCAATCTGTAAAAGTACTGTTCAGATGAAACTTTCTTTATGACACCTTCTCAATCAGAATGAATTACAAGTTCAAAACCAAACTCATCACCTATTCCCTCCGCTCTGTCTAAATCACTGCCGCCACCATTATACACCTAGTTGTATGATTCAGAAATCTGGAAATTCCCTTTAATAGTCCCTTCCTCATTCTCCAAACATCTAATAAGTCCAAGATCTATTGATTGTCTTCTAGATATTTCTCATATTGGTTTTCTTTGCTTCATCCCTGATACTGTTGCCTTATTAGTTCAATCTGTGCTCTCACTGGAATCACTGCAAGAACTACTGACTGCATCCAGTTCCACCTCTGTCTGAGGTTGTCCACACTGCACAGAGTGACCTTTCTAAAACAGACATCTGATTTCAATCACCTACTAGAGTGACCAACTGTCCTGGTACGTGCAGGACTGAGGGGTTTCTCAGGATGTGGGGCTTTCAATGCTAATGCCCAGGAAGTCCAGGCAAACCAGGATGGTTAGCCACATACTTAAAAACCTCAAATACCTTTAGAATGGCATATAAAGTTCTCCCTAATGTTCCCTACACTATCTTTTCAGCCTCAACTGTTTGTTCTCCTCATCCCACTCTACTACACACTCATATACACCCCGCACACCAGCTTTGCCAAGCTACATTCAGTTCTCTGAATGGAATGTGCTTTGTTCCTTTACATCTCAATACCTTTGTACATTGTGTCTCCTTGACTTAGAATGTCCTTCACCTTATCTGGGCTTGCTGGTAAACTTCTATTCATCCCTCAAGATTATTTTCAATTGACACTTTTTCACTAAAGTCATCCAGGAGTTTCCCCTAGGTTCTCACGGCACCTTGCATATACTGATATCAAAGCACTGGCCCACTGAACTCTACCCTCTACCAGATATTGAGACATAGGACTTTTCTTTGTAGACATAACATGTAGCACAGAGAATTTCACATAACAAGTGCTCAATAAATGAAGGAAGGAAAAAAGGAAGGGAGGAAATAAAATATGTTGACAGAATTTACCTAGATCATTTTGCCTTCTGTGTAAAATTTGTGCTTGAGTTAGCTGAACAAAATATATGCTTTTCCCATTACAATGTTAACTCCTTAGGCAGGAACAGAGTTTTATCTACTTTGTTTTGTCTCCACAGCATCCAGGCTGCAGGGACTCATTACATTTGTTCAATTGATATGGTTTGGTTGTTGTCCAAGACTGAGAAAAGATGGATGACATGAAGGTCTTTGCTGGGGCATATGTCAAGAGGGATTGCATGGATGTATAAATGTGATCCAAAGGTATTAATTGAGTGCTACCCCTTACTGAGTGTGACTGCCATGTATTTACCTTTATAGCAGTCACTGTTTCTCTTAGGGAAAAATATCCTTATTGCTAAATAAAAAGACAAGAGTATAGAGAGTTGGAATCTCCCACCTAAACTAGGTTCTGGAAACTGTTGAAACAGCTCTACCCACAATTAAGTAATGAGTTTGCTCATTAGGAGAAAATGATTCCTTACTCAATGATCATATAGCCTATTTCTAATCTACAAGTAAATATCTATACAATGTGCCTAAAAGTGAGACCACCAACTGCATGTATCATAATCACATGAGCACTTGTTAAAATGCATATTCATGAGCCATCATCCAAATTTTTAAGGGTAGGGCCAGAGGATCCAGGCATTTCCAGCTCAGTATCTCAGCTGATTCCTATCACAATGATATTTAGGTACTGCTGATCAATACAGCAAAGGAGACGCCCATTTGGACAATGTTTATTCTGTCAAATGGTTATTGTAAGAATTAGATAATATATTTTCTATAAAATGCATACATAATGTCTGACTCATGACACCTGTTCAGTATTTATTAGCCAATGCTGGTCCTATACTTTGAGTCCCCTGGTAAGAAGTATATGTCTTTTATATCTTTGTATTTACTGTGGCATTTGAGCATCCAGTATGCAAACTTATAGATGATAGGTGCCCCCAAAATTGATTTACACAAAATTTTGAATAAGGCTACAGGGAAAACTAAAAATAAGATGCCATTTTTACCTATTAAGTTGGTCAAGATCTTTGGCAAATGCTGAAAACTGACCAGCAGGAAGTTACAAGGACATTCTTGTACAAAACTGATAGAACCCTTCATAAAGTGGAGCACACTTCCTGGAATGCAGTTCAGTAAATTTATCAAGAGCCTTAAAAGTGTTCATAATTTTTGATGCAGTAATGTAATTATTATTGATAGTAATCTATCCTAAGGAAATAATTGGAAATGAGAAGGTATAATTCTATGGATATTTCTATACACAAGGGTAAGACATACAACTGCACTAGAAAGAACTCAACTGCCTGACACTAAGGGAATGGTTAAGTAAATTATGAGACCTCCTCACAATGGAATATTATTCAATCATCAAATTAATGTTTACAATAAACTTTAATGACATAAGAAAATATTTATAGCATATCAAAGTGAACAAAAAATTTGTACTTTGAGCCCAATAATGTAGAAAAAATGTATGGGAAAAAAACTTGAACAAAATATGACAAATGTTAACAATGATGAAATCATAAGTAATGTTTATTTCCTAATATTTTTCTGTGCTTTCAAAAATTTATAAATAATGAAATATATTTTTAAATAAAGTTAAACAATGATTTTTTTAAAAAAGTTAATGAGACTTCCACTTCTGGAAATATAGAATAGATTTGCTTTTTCCTATTTCTCTCCATAAGTACAACTAATATTCATGGACATCATATAGAAAACAAACATAAGAAGGCTCTGAATGGTGGAAATAAGGCAAACTAGCTAGGGATCTCAGGAATTAAGGAATGAATGATACAGTGTGAGTTCCCTGGGTTTGGTTTTTTTTTTTTTTTTTTTCTGTTTTATGTATCCCAGACTTGGAGCAGAAGAAGCTGGCAATTCAGAAACAGACAAAAAAAGTAAGAAAGAAAACACCACAATAAAAGCCTGCTCTCTCTATCCAAAGACCAGAAAAGGGGCAGCCTAGAAAGACAGAAAACTTTAAAAGCATAATTGCTCTATTCTAGCTGAACACTACAGAAAAGAGTATGGCCTGGTCCCACCTACAGCAGCAAAGACCAAGCTGGGAGCCTAAATTTCCAATCCTCACCATGCTATAAGGAGTTGCTTCAACACCTCTGCAGGGATGGTGTCAGAGAAGGTCAGATAGGAGCTGGGACTTTCATCCATGCCAGTTGGTAATGCACAAGCCACGCCCCCCCACCCCCATAGCATCAGTGAAAACCATGTGGAGTCTGGTGCTCAACCCCCATCAGAATTAACAAGGCTCCCCTCCACCTCTGTGCTGGGATGTTGTCACAGACAGCCTAGAAGAGAGTCGGGAATTTCCTCACCACCTTCTCTATGGCAAGAGTGAAAGCCATCTGGGGAACAGTCATGAGACATTCCTAATTCTTAAAGCCAAAGAGGTATCAGTGGAGGACTAATGGAGAGCTTGAACTCCTACCTCAACCCACCAGTAGTGAAGAACTCTCCCATCTTCAAATGTCCATGGAGGTTGGGTGGACAACCCAGGCTTCTACCACCAACTGGTAGTAATTGAGCAAGAGAGGTGGGGCCCTACTCTTCCCCTACTGAAGTGTTTTAACAGAAGCTAACGATGATATAAATTTTAAATAAGATTCAGAGCCTCATAACATAATAGCTAAAAGTTACAGGTTTTAATTTAAAAATCTACTCATGTAGATTTTTATCTTTTATTTTTATTTTGAGGTCATGAATACCTCAAACTGAAAGAAAAAAGACAATCAATAGAGGAAAACACCAAAATATCAGAGATGTTAGAATTATCTGATAAGGATTTTAAATCACCCAACATAAAAATGCTATAACAATTGCATACACACTTAAAACAAATGAAGAAATAGAATATCTCAGTAAAGAAATAGAAGATATAAAGTAGAACCAAATGGAAATACTAGAAATGAATAATATGATACCTGAAATTTAAAACTCAGCGAATAGACTTAATAGCAGAATAGAGGGACAGAGAAAACAATCAGTGAAATGAAAGATAAAATAATAAAAGTTGCTCAATCTGAACTACAAGAAGAAAATAGCCTTAAAAATTTTGAACAGACCCTGAGGGACCTGTGAGACTATGACAAGTGATCTAATTATTTGTGTCATTAGAATCCTGGAAGGAGAGGAGAAAGAGGGAATGACTAAAATACTCAAAGAAATATTGGTTGAAAACTTCTAAAATTTGATAAAAGACATAAACCTCCAAAGTTGAGAAGTTGAGTAAACCCCAAACAGAATAAACCCAAACAAATCCACAGAAAGAAACATAGCAGTTAAACCTGTAAAACATAAAGACAAAGAAAAATTTTTTAAGCAGCCAGAGAATAACAACCCCTACCTATAAGGGGAGAAATACCTTCATATTTCTCATCAGAAACCATGAAGGCCAGAATTGGTGCAGCACATTTCAAGTGCTGGAAGAAAATAACTGTCATTATTTTCTTATAGGAAGGCAGTAAAGATGAAAATAAAGAAACGCAAAACAGAGGGAGCAAACAGAAAACAAAAAATAAAATGGCAGACATAAGTCCTAACATATCAATAACTACATTAAATGTAAATGGCCTAAATACATCAATTAAAATACAGTGATCATCACTGTGTATTAAAATGTATGACCTAATTATATGCTGTCGATAAGAAACTAACTTCAAATATAACAATTTAGGGCAGGCTGAAATTAAAAGTTGTAAAAAGATTTATGGGCTAAACATTAGTCAAAAGAAGACAGGAATGTCTATAATAACAGATAAATAAACTTTAGAAGAAAGAAATTTACCAGAAACGTTATATAATGATAAAAGGTTTAATCCACCAAGAAGACATGGGAATCCTAAGTAAGTATGTATCAAAACAACTGAGTGAGCTGAAAAAATATGTAAAGCAAAAACTGCTGGAACAGAAAGGAGAAATGGACAAATCCATAATTATAGTTTAAGACTCTAACATTCCTTTCTCAGCAATTCATAGAACTAGACAGAAAATCAAAAAAGATATAGAAGATTCAAGAACATCATCAACCAACAGGAGTGAATTGATATTTATTGAACACTCCACCCAACAATAACAGAATACACATTCTTTTTTGTTGTTCTTGAGACACAGTCACTCTGTCAACCAGGCTTCAGTGCAGTGGTACAATCATATCTCACTGCAGCCTTGAATTCCTGGGCTCAGATGATCCTCCTACCTCAATCTCCTGAGTAGCTAGGACTACAAGCATGGGCCAACATGCTGGCTAAGTTTTTTATTTTTGTATAGATGGGGTCTGGTAATGCGTTTCAGGCTGGTCTTGAACTCCTGGCCTCAAGCAATCCTCCCACCTTGGCCTCCCAAAGCATTGGGATTACAGGCATAAGCCACCATATCTGGTCAAAACACACATTCTTTTCAAGTGCTCGTGGAACATCTATCAAGATATACCATACCCTGGGCCATAAAGTCAACTTCAACAAATTTAAAAGAACTGAAATCACACTAAGTGTTCTCCAATCACAATACAGTAAAACTAGAACTCAATAGTAGAAACATAATGAAGAACTCTCTAAACCACTGGAAACTAAACAACACCCTTCTAAATAATTCATGGGCCAAAGTGGTCTTAAAAAAAAAACAAAACACTTCATTGAATGAAAACCAAAGCACAACATACCAAAATTTGTAAGACACAGCTAAAGCAGTGCTGAAATCAAAATTTGTAGCCCTAACTTCATATATTAGAAAAGATAAAATTTCCAATATAATAATCTAAGTTCCCACCTCAAGAACCTAAAAAAAGATGAGCAAAATATCCCAAGGCAAACACAATAAATAAAATAATAAAAATAAGAACAGAAATCAATGAAATTATAAATAGAAAAACCATAGAAAAGTCAATAAAACAAAGAACTGGTTCTTTGAAAAGATCAATAAAATTGACAAACCATTAGTAAGACTGAGAAAGAAAAATGAGAGAAGACACAAATGATCAGTATCAGGAATTAAAGCATCAAAAGAAAAATATGAAAATACTATGAACAACTCTATACACATAAATTTGACAACTTAAAATGGACCAATTCCTTCAAACATAAAAACTACTACCACTCACTCTATATGAAATTATAATCTAAATAACCCTATTACTATTAAGAAAATTGAATTCATACTCTTTAAAGTCCCAAAAAAGAAATCTCTGAGCCTAGATGGTTTCACTGAAAAATTCTACCAAACATTTTAAAAAGAATCAACATAATTTCCATACACTCTTTTCCAGAAAATAGAAGAGGATGAAATATTTTCCAATTCATTTTATGAAGTTGGCATTACCCTGATAACAAAACAAGGCAAAGACAGTACAAAAAACGAAAAGTGCAGAGCAATATCTTTCAGGAACATAGAAGGAAATGTCCTTAACAAAATATCAGCAAATACAATTCAGTAATATGTTAAAAGAATTATACACCATGACTAAGTGGGATTTATTTCAAGGATGCAAGGCTGCTTCAACACCAAAAAAAAAATTAATGTTGATTTAACAGACCACCATGTTAATAGACTAAAGAAGAAATACCACGTGATCACACTAGTCAATGCAGAAAATACCTCTGACAAAATTTCATACCCATTCATGATAAAAAAAAAATACCTCTCAGAAAAAATAGGAATGAAAGGAAACTTACTCAACTTGGTAAGGAAAGTTTTTAAAAACTTACAGATAATTGATGGCGAAAAGCTGAATGTTTTCAGTGTAAGATGAGGAACAAGAAAAGGATGTTCACTCTCACTACTTTTATTCAACATTATACTAGGATTGATAGCTAGACAAGAAAATAAAACAAAAGGTATACAGAAATAAAACTGTCCATGTTGGCACATAATGTGATTTCTATGTAGACAATTCAAAAAAAAATACGCAAAAATCCTAGAATAAATGTGAGTTCAGCATGGTCACAGGATACAAAAAAAACATACAAAAATTAATTGTATTTCTATATCCTAGTAATGAATATGTATGTGGGTGCTGAAATTAAAAATATGACTGTTTACAATCACTCAACTATATAAAATACTTAGGTAACAAAACATAAGAGACTTACACACTGAAAACTACAAAATTCAGATGAAAGAATTTAAAGAAGATCTAAATAAAAGGAAAGATACAACATGTTCATGGTTTGGAAAATTCAACATAATAAAGATTATAATTCTCCCTAAATAGATGCACAGATTTAATGCAATACCTATCAAGATTTCAGTAATATTTTTTGTAGATATAAACAAGATAATTGTAAAATATGTGTAGAAAAATCAGCAAACTACAATAAAACAACGTTGAAAAATAAGAACAAGAACAAAGTGGGAGCAGTGACTCTACCTGACGTATAGCTACCATAATTGAAACTGTATAGCATTGAGACACAGATCAATAGAATAGAATAGAAAACTGAGAAATAGGCCTAGACAGATATACCTGTGCAAAAGCAATTCAATGAAGAAAAAACAGCCTTTTCAACAAATGGTGCTCAAGCAATTGGACATCCATGGGGGGAAAAAAATGAACCTCCTCCTAAGTCTCACATCGTACACAAAAATTAACTCATAATGGATCACACACTTAAATATAAATCATAAAGCTATAAGAAAAAAAAACATTGGAGAAAATGCCAGGACCTAAGGGTAGGCAAAGAGTTCTTAGATTAAAAGCATCATAGACTCAAAAGACATCAAAAGCACTATCCTTAACAAGAAAAACTGATAAATTTGACTTTATCAAAATTAAAAATTTTTGCTCTATGAAAGATCCTCTTGAGAGGAGAAAAATAAAAACTACTGACTAGGAGGAAATACCTGCAAACCACACATGGGAAAAATACCCAGATGTCCTTCAATGGGTGAGTGGTTAAATAGACCTGGCACCATGGAGTACTACTACTTAGCAATAAAAAAGAAACAAACGATGGAAACTCCCAACAGCATGGATCATTCTCTGAAGAATTATCCTGAGTGAAAAAAGCCAATTCCAAGGGTTACATACTACATGACAACATTTACATAAAATTCTTGAAATGACAAAATTACAGAAATAGAGAGTAGATTAATGGTTGCCAAGGCTTAAGGAGGGGATACAGATGGAAGAAAACAGATGTGTCTATAAAAAAGCAAAATAAAGGATTCTTATGGTGAAAAAAGTATTCTGTATCTTTACTGTATCAATGTCACTATCTTGATTGTGATATTGTACTGTAGTTTTGCAAGATGTTACCAGTGGGGTCAACTGGGTAAAGGGTGCACAAGATCTCCCTGTATTATTTCTTACAACTGCATGTGAATCTCCAAGTATCTTTAAAAAATAAATAAATGAGTTAGCAAAGTAAACATTGGAGAAACATTACAGGACATTGATCTAGACAAAGATTTCTTGAGTAATATTTCAGAATCACAGGCAACCAAAGAAAAAATGGACAAATGGGATCACATCAAGCTAAAAAGCTTCTATACAGCAAAGGAAACAATCAAAAAAGTGAAAAGAATGAGAGAAAAGATCTGAAAACTATCCCATCTGACAAGGGATTAAAAAGTAGACTATTTAAGGAGCACAAGCAACTCAAAAAGAAAAAAAAAACCAAATAATCCCATTAAAAATGGGCAAAAGATTTGAATAGATATTTCTCAAAAGAAGACATGCAAATTGGCCAATAGGTGTATGAAAAATGCTCAACATCATTACTTATCAGAGAAATGCACATCAAAACTACAATGAGATTTCATCTCACCATAGTTAACATGGCTTTTCTCCAAAAGACAAGCAATAATGAATGCTGGGGAAGATGTGGAGAAAGTGGAATTCTCATACATTATTGGTGGGAATATAAATTAGTACAGCCACTATGGAGAACAGTATGAAGGTTCCTCAAAAATCTAAAAATAGAATTACCATCCATTACAGATCCAGCAATCTCACTGCTACATATATATCCAAAAGTGAGGAAATCAGTATATTGATATCCGCACTCCCATGTATACAGCACTATTTACAATTGCCAAGATTTGCAATCAACCTAAGTGCCCATCAATGAATGAATGGATACAGAAAATGTGATACATATACACAATGGAATATTACTCAGCTATAAAAAAGAGTGAAATCCTATCATTTGCAACAACATGGATGGAACTGGAGAATATTTTGTCAAGCGAAATAAACCAAGCACAGAAAGACAAATTTCACATTTTCTCATGATATGTGGGAGCTAAAAATTAAAATAATTAATTTCATGGAGATAGAGAGTAGAATGATGGTTACCAGAGGCTGGGAAGGGAGAGGAGGATAAAGTGGAAATGGTTAATGGATACAAAAATATAGTTACATAGAATGAATAAGATCTAGTATTTGATAGCACAACAGGGTGCTATAGTCAACAAGTTCTTGTATATTTTGAAATAACTAAAAGACTGGAATTGGAATGTTCCTAACACAAAGAAATGATAAATTCTTGAGCTAATAGATACCCCAATTACCCTGATTCAATTATTACTCATTGTATGCTCATGTCAAAACATCACATGTATCCCGTAAATATATACAACTAGTATGTAGCCATAATAATTAAAAATAAAAAAATTTTAAAAATTAAAATAATATACACAGCAATAAATAAATAAATGTGTTGTACTAAATTATCTCTGAGTGATTTTCTATATTTGAAATTTCATGCTTTGGGGGGTTCAAGGATCTGTTGTCTCTCAATTATAAATGGCTGCACTATCTCCAGCAGGTGAAGCTTTTACAGGTCTGGACACAAATGTTTATGCTGGTCAAATAAGGGTTCAAGCAACCTCAAAATGAAGACAGGTGAGTAACTGAATCTATTGACCTCACTGACCTGTGTAAATCTTTGATCACGACCCAGCCCGGGTCCTTTCAGCACCTGTGGATAAAAATACTTGAACAATCCTGACAAGTAACATTTTACTATGACAATAAAGGAAATAATAATAACAATAATAATAATAACAACAACAACAAAGGAATGAGACCAGAAAGGAAAAGAGCAGGAATCAACAAACGTTTTCTGTAAAATGCCAGATAGAAAATATTTTCAGCTTTGTAGTGCTTTGAAAGTGCTTAGCAATGGGCATGAGACCTAGTAATTAGTCAATAAATGTTAACTACTATTATTATTAGGCATATTTGCACATCTTTTTGCTATTTTCAATTGGCCATTTAACTTAAACATAGACACTCTGCAGGCAATTATTTCAATATTGTTGAAACTCAAAATTAAATTTTTTCCTGCACCGAGACCTTATGTAAAAGTTCAGAAGGATAATTAGGTTTTTCCTCTCCATAAGGCTGAAAGCCCCCACAATCAAATCTTTATTAAAGAACAAATAATGTAGCTGTGACCACAGGGAATAGAATTTGATACCTAGATAATAGGAATTCTCAGTTTTATTTATTCTTCCTAGGGTAGGAACAGCAGGAGAAGCTACATATGGAACTTCTGAAATGAAATATGAAGCCCCCAGTTGTTGCTAGAGCCCCACTCAGCCCTTGTAAGGGAAATTCATCTGTATAGGCAATAGGTTTCTTAGGCAAATTAAAATAATTGCCGGCATTTCTTTCACCGACCTTCCGGGAGGCACACGTCAACACACTTATGTAACCAAGGTGTTATCGCCTACGTGAACCCATGTGATCACATTCACATGGCATGTTACCTCTATTGTTCTAAGCCATATATAAGTGCTCGCCATGTTCTCGCTGCCACTGCATCCCCCGACAATACAGAACATGTCTCATCTGCCCGCTGCCTCACGTCTCTTCTTTCAACTCCCAAAAGCCTGCTCCAGTACACTCGCTGGCCACAGAACCCACTCCCCACACCCCTGCAACGTGTTCTGCTATGGTCAGAATTGATGCTTTATATGAACATGATGCTTTTTGCTTGGAAATTCTTTAAATAAAGAGAAGCTTCACACCTTCCTATCACAGACTTCATCTTCATACTTCACTGTGATGGTGAATAGCAACTATGGCATTTCTGATCATCAAAACCACATCCTTTCAGGCAATTGAGCCACTAATGAGGAGATGAGTCCCACCTTAGTGTAGATCTTTACTCTTGAGAGGGGTATTGAAAGCTGACCTGGTCTTACAAATTAGCAGACCACCAGAGGTATGATTTTAGGCTACTAAGACTCTCTGTCTTTAAAAAAAAATCACTCTGGTTAAACAAAATGCAGATGAGATTCATACACAAGATAGATGTTCACTGTGATACTACTAGTAGTGGTAAATAGAAAGCAATCTATGTATATAACAATAGGGCAATTATTAAATACTATTATACAGCCATTAGAAGAAAGCTTATTAAGTATTTTAATGACATGAGGGAAATATATACATAATAATGTCAAGTGAAAAGAAGCAACATAAAATTATGTGGTATGGCTTCAAATTTAAGTGAAAAAACACAGGTCACCAAAAAAAAGCTGGAAGATAAATATATCAAACAAAATATTAATGGTATTTGCCTTGAGTGATGGCTTCATTGTGATTCTTCTTTTATGTTATAATTTTCTGTATTTTATACATTTGAATAATTAAAATGTTTCACTTTTAAAATCAGAAAAATAAAAAATATATTTTTTGAAAAGCCCTTTTCTACCTGCTCACAGATATCTAAAATACTGACAGGAAAGCTGTATTTTATATTCTCTCAGGCAACAAAAATCACCCTGGGGGACCTGATCACTTTAAACATTATTTGCTCTATTCAGTTCACCTATTATTTATTGACTATCAGATTGAGAATTCTGTTTGTTTGTCCATTTGTATTTTTTGTTTAAACTACCCAGCCCCATTTTTTACTCCAGATAATAATATCCAATACCCCAGTTTTCTTCTGGCAAACCACACCCTTTACTATTTTCAGCTAATGTGCTTCATGTAGAGTTGACTCTGACCCAAATCCAGAAGTGGGCATGGTATTCTCTTGGCCACATTGATGAACGTGAAGAGCAAAAGTGATCCAATCAGATCTAGTGAGAAGAAATGAGTATTCCACTAAGACTACTAAAAGAAAGGTAGGATCTTTTTTCACCAGAGTGGTACTGGGGATATGTAATCCTAGAGTTATCCAAGAGCCCCTTGTGAAATCTGAGAATAAAACCAGCATGGCAGAAGGTATATCCAATATTCAGGAAGAAACACAGTACTGATGGTACCTTTTTTGTCCCTGGATCAATCTGTGCCGGAATCTAGCCTATACTTGGATTTTTCAATTGATGAGCCAATAAACTAACTTTGATTTACCTAAGACAATTTGAGTTGTCAGTTCCTTGTGACCAAAATATGTCCTAACTAACATAAAAGTTTGCTAAATGCTAGACACTGAACCAGGGAGTGAGGATAGAGAACTGAAAATAAGGATCTTCTTCAGTAAGAATCAGATAATTCCATGTCAGTTGTATGACTTATGTAGCCATCAGCTATAAGTGGACTGTAGGGACAAGATTCACACCCTGAATCAAACACACATGTCCATGCTTTCATCTTTTCAACAGCTGAAGTGTTCCCAGTTTAGGTAACAAATAAAATGTGGTGTCATGCCATTTAAATAGGTTATTCTTTATGAATTTAACATAAATCCCTGGGGAAAATCTATAGCTGATATAGACCCAAGAATACGAGGCACATGAAAAAGAATGCAGAAATTACCAAGAGTAAGTAAGCATCACTAAACCAGTCTTGCCAAAGTAACCTTGTATACTCTTTTGAGAGCCAGTGTTACTCAATTGGTTAGTGTTAGGTTTCTCAGGGTGGGAACCCGGAAAGTACGCATAGGACTGGAACGCAGTTAATGAAAAACTTAGATAGTGATCCTAAAGCCTATGAAATAATAGCCGCAGGAGTCTAAAGAGTCAGGAGGTTGTAAATCTTTTTTATTTTTATTTTTCCTTTTTTTTTTCTATTTTTTTACACCACTTGCTTTTTAAACTTGGACAATGGAGGTTGTAAATCTAACTCTGACGGCAGGTGGTTGCAGTGACTCCGACCTTCCTATCCTTGCTGATAAGGATGAAGCCATCCCCCTCCCTTATCATAGATGAGGCCTATGCAGGGGTCCCAGAAATTGATTTTTTAAAAAAATGCATTACAGCAGCTGTTCTGGCCCAGTTACTCACTCCCCCCAGAAAAACCCTCTATAAAACCCAAGACTTTCCCCTTCCTCTGGCTGGATACTCTTTTGGCCTCCACCCATCGGCACCCAGATACTCAAATGAACGGCATTTGCTACACGTGAGGCTTCGTGTGTCTCTTGGCTCCCGAGCTAACAGTTGGGACCACAATTAATACATAGTTTTTGAATGAACACAAGACTCTAATACAAAACTTAGTGAAAACTGCAATAATAAAAGTTCAAAACTGGTCCAGATGAGGAAGTGTTAATTGTGACCAAGGGGTTCCCCAGTGGCTTAATAAAGGGAATCAGATTTGAGATGGGCTTTGATGGATGGGCACAACTTTGGTGGCCAGGTGTCAGGGTGAAGACATGTTCCTGGTTAAGAAAGTATATTGTACATTCTGAGAAGAGCAAGCAGACCACGTTTGGGTGGTCAGAGAAAATGGAAAGTGAAAAATTGTCTCTTGGAATTGGCTGAAAGCACCTTATTATACTTGGTATTTCCAAGTTGAAGGGGAGCAAAGCTGCAGGTAAATGTATGCCATAAAAATCAACTTTATTTTTCCATTAAAGAGCAGGTAGAAGTTACTACTTAGATTTTTTGCATCTATCTACCCAAACTTCATTCTTGGATACTTTTGTTTTGGAACTGGCCTCCAAACACTGATTGTTCTTCACAGTATTATCTTCTATGTACTGATTCTGAGACTTGAGTACCAGACTTTCAAATTCTTTCAGCCATGGTTCTCCCAAGAAGCTAATAGATTCTGGAAATGCTAAAGTGATTATAGTCTCAGCCAGGGCCTGGGGTGTGTACCCACTGAAATCAGAGAGTGTTCTGGCCTGGGGGACATTTCCTGGAAGGCATGCAGGACATTTGGGCCTCCTCCCTGTTCTTTTTCCAAAGGGGCATCTAGGACATAGCTGTGCTCATTGTTCCTAAGAGCAGTCTTAGGCTGAGGGTGGGATGGAGGAGGAGCTGCCTTTCAACTCTACCCAGGTTATGGTTTCATGCAGCTTACCAAGCTTTATATAATATGAGCATTCAGAAACAGTTGTGGGTCACTTGGGAGGATCATCCTACTCTGGCTAGTCTTCACAGAGCCTGGAAACTGGCACCCAGGCATGAACCTCCTCTGGATGCATCAGCAAATTACCAACTCCTTTGAACTCAAGTCTCTGTGCTCTGTTTTCCCTGGGCCTAAGAACCCTATAAGATTCAGCATTGGTTAATCTTTAACAATAGAATTACTCTTTATTCCTTTACTTACAGCTAATTGACACAACAACTGCCATACATATCCAGTTCCCACTTAACATAATGTTTTTTTCCTTGAGTAAAAAAACTTAACAGTGCTTTGAAAGAAAAAAAAAACAAGAGTATCACCTAAATTTCTTAAGATGTTTCAAAGTGATTTTATCTACCTGTTTTAAAAAGTTGTAAAGTGTGTGTGTGCGTGTGTGTGTGTATGTGTGTGTTTGTGTATTGGAAATGACCTCAAGAAATCATTTGCATTGAGCCCTGGTTCAAAGCAGTAAGGTATTGTTCTCTCCACCTTGTAAGTAAGCCAATGCCAAAAAGGTGGTGGTGATTTGCTTTAAGGTTGTAAGAATAAATAATGGTAGAGCCAACACCACAATGCTGGTTTCCTGCCACCCAGTGTTGTGTTTCTTTCAATTACACTCTGATGTATTTTCCACCATTAACAACAAAAATAGCATATCCAGAATTTAGCAAAACCAAGACACAATAAACCACTGTTTAAGGCAAGGAATTAAGCCATAGCCTGCCATTTACTTAGCCAAATGAGACTGGTAATATTACTTAACCTCTCCATGCCTGAGTTTCCTTATTTATAAAAGAGAGATGATAATTCCTCATAGGGTTGCTGATACGATTAAATGAATTACTATGTGTAAAGTTCTCAGTCCAGGACTGGGCCCAGATCAATCACTGTATCAGTGTTTGCTAATACTATCGCCATCCCCACTCCCAACTTATTCCTGATTTTCCCTTTGGGATTAAATGGCAGCATCACTTTCCCCCATCGGAAAAGATTAGAACTTTAGAGGCATCCTTTAATAAATACTCATCCTCTTCACTCCTTCTTTCTTACCTCACAGTGTATGGCTTATGAAGTCTTTGAAATTATGACTTCTAAATATCTCTTAAATCCATTCTTTACTTAGCATTCTCTGACAAGGCTGTAGTTTAGTCCTGAAACTCTCTCCTAGACTATTTCAAATACCTCCTTACTGGTCTCCTTTCATCCAACCAAGCTTTCTCACTCCATGATGTAACATCGTGTGGGAAGAAAGTCCTACCATATTACTCCCTGTTTCAAAACTTCCAGTGGCCTTCACGTTGCGTCAGCAGGCTGGCATCACCAGCATTCTGACCAAGTCCAGCTAACCATCAAAAAGATTCTAATTCAGTAGGTCTACAATGGGGCCTAGAATTTATTTTTTATATATTCCTCCACTGGATTCTAGTAGTTACTTCATGGACCAATATTTGGGAATCATTGGAAAAGACAAAAGGTTCATTCATTAGAATGTCTTATACAGTTCTTCACAATCACATCTACCCTTCCAAGGAAATCAAATGCCATGTTTCCCCTTGAAGTTTTCTTTGACTAAATTGTTCCTTCTTCCATGGTCCCACAGTTCTGTATACATAACTTCTACGATGATACCTACGATATCACACTTTCATTATGTTTGCACACCTGGCTTCCCCACTTACAGGGACAGTTTCATGGGCATGTGGGCTGTGCAGTCACACAGGGTCCTGTGCTTGGTTTAATGTTTTGCAATCGCCACCCTGAAATTCTTAATAATTGTTGACCAAGGGGCATCTCATTTTCACTTTGTACTGGACTCCACAAATTATGTACTCAGTACTGCCCACTCAACTGTGAGTGCCTTGAAAACAAAAGCTATTTGCCATTCTCTCAAAATCCTCCTCGGTTAGCACAGGCGACTCTTGGTACAAAGTAGACGTTTCTTAAATATTTGCTGAGTTCATACATGAAAAGATAAAATAGAATATCTCATAGAAAAATAGTATAGTATGGCTAATTAACTCTAGAGAATACGCTTATTTCGTGCTTGGGGAAGACAGGCACTAATTCATAAATAAATGGTATTATTGACCATTCCAAATAAATAACATAAAATTTTCTTTCTCTTTAAATTACTCAAACTGCTTCTCGTTTCTGAGCCCTGCTGCCTCCCTCTTCCTCTCAGAATGCAAAATCTTAGTTAATGGAGCTTACAATTATGCCATCAAATACGCCCTGAGTTTTTGTGCCAGGCAGTGTGTTAAAATCTGAGGGCAGTGGGAAGGGGGGGCCATGGAAAGGTGAATTGAGCAGGGTCTCTGTCTTCAAGAAGCAATTAAATCTCACTCCCCTAGAGTTTATATCAAAGATGAGTTGACTGCATGGGAGTTCTGCAGCAATGAATTGAGAATAAAGACATTAGACTTGGCCGGTGTCCCAGCTTCCTGAACATTTCAACTGACAAAATGTCTCAGCCTGAACACAATTCCCCCACTATGAGATCTGCGGGTTCACTAGTTAATATTGGCAACCAGCTTGGAGGTGCTCATGGAGCATAATAAATAAGTGGCTATTGAGGTGGGGGAGGTGCTTTTGCTCCCGAGTGTTAGAGAAGAAAAGATGAACGTCAGCTATCAAAAGGAGCCAAATAATTGGTGAGAACAAATGTCCCTAGCTCATGCTGAAGGCATGACAAGACTTCCAATGTGGCAGAGACCACACACCATGTTGCTGCCACATCATGTGCTAGGTTCTCAGAAATAATGTGGAAGTTCAAGAACAGTTTCTCTTGCTTTTCCACTCACTAGTTTTTAGTTACCCAGTCTACTAGTTGGTATAACATCAGTGATAAAATTAAGAGATTCTACATGAAAAAATATAAATGCCAATAAATATATGAAGATATGTTGAAACCTCAAACCAAGGAAATGTAAAAATAATACAGTCATAAAATATCAATTTTGCATATCGAATGAGCCAAAGTTAAAAAGTCTGATAATGTTCAATGTTGGCAAGCATGGAGTAGAAAGCAAGTATTCTCAAAAAAGATTACTAGTCTGAGTATAAATTGGTACAGCCGCAACTTTGGGAGGGCAATTTGGCATTATGTATTAATCAACATTTAAAATGTGCATCCCCTTTGGTGCAGCAGTGCTATTTCTAAGCCTTTATCCTAAGAAAATAATCTGATGAATATGGAAAAATCCATGTACAAAGTTGTCAGAGCCAAAAAAATTAGAAATAATATAAGTGTGCAACATGGGAGACTTGCTTAATACAACACAATTCATCCAAACACAACCTAAACCTGGAAATAGGTATGTGGCACTGTATTTATCAAAAGGAAAATAGATACATAATACATTTTTAGATATAATGAAAAAGCCAGCTTAAAAGAATATATAGATGGAATTACTCCATTTTTTGTTAAAAATACATATTTGTGAGTATGTATATGCATTTTGTAAAGAATAGATTGTGATTGATTTTATGTTGTTTTGCTCTGATGCATGGTGCAAACAAATGACATCCAAATACAATATTTGTATTGTTTTTGGACATACATGATGAATAAAAAGGAAGATCATGAGGAAATAATGTGTTCAGTGATATGCTGGTAAATATTTAACTACTCACCTTCACGTAGGACAGGGCGGAAGTCCTGTTGTAATATAATATTTACAGATTTCTGTGGCATCAATACTACCATTACTCATTTCAAGCTACTATTGTGACATCACTCACTAAGGAGTTGGGAGAGATGCACATTGAGCCATACTGTGGATTAACCATTATATAGTATTTCCGTGATACAGGCATAACTGCTGTAAATAATCTCAAGAGCATAGATAATTATTAAAATGTAGTAAAATAATTAGAAAACAGTGAGTTTTATGTATGCTTCTTTTATAAGTCTGGAAGAAGACTCGTCAATATGGTATCGATCATGTCTGGTGGCAAACTCATGAATCATATTTACTTCATTCTTTAGACTTATACGTCATTTCAGTATTTTTACAATAAACATGTTAACTTCATAATCAGAAAAAAAATCAAGGTTTTTTTTTTCTTATACGCTAAAACCCAGAAAGAAAAAAAAATTAGAGAACATTACTTTTAAAACAATTCTTACTGGAGCAAAACATTTCCCCACAAACATTAACGACTTTATTAGGCTATAACTAAAGATAATGGTGAGTAACATGAGAATCAGATAAACCACGATGACTTTGTTCAGTCGTGGTGTAAGGAAATGAGCACTCAATGTTTCTAAGTTCTTTCAAAATAGAAACATGTAACATCAAAATTGAAAGGGATTTGAGCTCTCAGGCAGTCTGATATTTTTAACTTTATAATAAAGAAACTGAGTCCCAAGATAGGTAGGTGTTTTCTCAAAGTAAGCACAACAAGGCAAGTATTAGGTAACTCAGTTCCTCTTCATTTATAAATAGTCTCTATAGCTTATGAATAAAAGTGTACATTCCTTTTGTCATTATTTAATGATATGAGATGACCTCATTTGTGGGGTAGTATTCATTCAATTGGCTAATTGATGAGGCCCTGACTTTAGATAACAGCAGCTCATTCTTCTCCAGAAATTTGATACTTCTCAAAACACTTTCACATAGATGGTCTCAGTTGATCTTCATAAGAGCTCTGTAAGACAGGTAGGGTAAGAAGGATCATTCCTATTTTACAGATATGAAAACTGAGGCTGGAGCAGGCTTGGGGTGGCTAGCCCAAGCCTAGTGAGAGCCAGGCCTTTGGTCTGGTCATAGCATTCTCTGGGCATCTCCTCTTTGAAGCCTTTTTGAGGTAGTCATCTGAGTGAACCTTCTCTGGAGGTCACTTTTTCCTCCTTTCCTTCCTTGTTCTTTCAAAAAATTCATTCTTCTTTTGATTCTTGTCTTAATGCTACACTTAAAAATATTACTTTCAGGTCATCTAGATTTGCTCATTAGTTCCTGTTTTGGGGGGATTTTTTGTTTGTTTGTTTTGCTTTGTTTTGTTTTTTACTCTAGAATGGAAAATAAACCCAGGCATCTTCAGACCTGAGAATATTTCTGCTATTTATTTGAGGGCTAAACCCTGGAATGTTGTTTTCTCCTGAAATTTGAAGTCATTTCTATAATTAGAAGGACTACTTTTGCAAAGGTCAAACTCAGGGTATATTCTAAAGCAAGAAACTATAAACACTTTGGTGTGACACATTGCTAGAGAATTTGAGCTTTCTAAAAGGGATTAATATGAAAGTCAGGAGAGATGGGCTTATTTAGGAAACACAAATCATATATAACAGAACAAATCTTGGGGAATCTAAGATCAGATGTTCTCCTTAGCTTTGTTTCGTTAAGGGAGGAAATGTGTTCTTCTGTTAAGAGTACAACATCCTTGCGAAGAACTGAAAAAGATATCATAGGGCTATGTTCAGGTCCAGAGACAAAAGAGCTATCAGCTTAAACTAACCTATGTGCTGCCTCAGCTCCTGAATATACTAGCTGATGCAGCCTTAGGCAAATCTTTGTACATCAATTTCCTCATCTTTAAAGTGGGTGTGGTAGCACCTACCTCACAGATTGTGGTGAAAACTAAATTAGATCCTGGCCAAGAAAATCTTTGTATACTAAAAATCACTATAAAAATATGTGAAATATATATATATCTTGTTAATTTTTGAAGTTAACTGCTCCAAGTGAGGGATAGAGAGGGAGTTAAAAAAGAATGTCATGTCAAACACAACCACAGGCAGGTGGCCAGGTTTCTCCAGGCAGTACAGGCTGGAGAGCTCAAGAGTGCATACTAATTGCTGCACCTCTGCTGAGACTACTAGCCAAATGACTCCTTACCAGAAAACATAATGTCCCTTTCCATATCAAAGGCCTTCTCCTAGCTGGGCTTTCAGCTGACTACAAAACTGGCTTGACACTCTGATGCATTTGATGGTGTTGTTATGAAGAGGAACTATTAACAAAATTGCTTTGTTGAAATCTGTAGGCTGGGGAAGAGGGAGAAGTTTCCCTAAACTATGTATGTCTTCTAGAAAATAAGTGATTCTTATTGATACTTGAAAGACAAATTGTTAAAGAACAGGAAACAATGTACAGGAAAAGAGTGAGTGTGTTTCTAAATAAATGAGAGAGAAAAAAAATCTCAGAGGAAAGAGCTCCTGCCTCTGGAGAAGTATTCAAAATAAGGATAAAAATGTCAATGTTATATCAGGAGTAATGGAATATTTGCTTCCTAAAGAAAACTCTTTGGAGAAACATGGATGATATACAACATAGAGCCAGAAAGTCATTTCTGGTGACATTCACGTAGGACCCAAAGGCAATTGTCATTTGGCAGTCAAATCTTAAAAAAGTAAGGATATAGTTAAGAATGCCATCTGAATTAATATGCCTTTTATTTCTTTAAAATTTTTTCAGTTTTGATAGCAGAAGGGATCTACTATTGAAGGTCCAAAAAATGTTGTTGCTATAGGAACAGGTAAGCAGATTAGACTTGAAAGACCAGTTCAGGAACAAAGAATTTAATAGTCAAGGCTAAAGCAATTAACCAAGAAAACATTTTAAGTAAATATCTTTTGGGTTTGTTATTTATATATTAACTCCAGGAAGATAAAATGCCATTATAGAATGAGAGCATCACATTTTAACATTTTAATCATATCATTACTGGCATAAAAGACTATGCTTACACAATTAGCAGAAAGACCTTATTAAACAGAAGTACACATTTCTAACTCTCTTTTGATTACATTATAATTGAGAAATACAGCTTTAAAGTCAGCAAGAGCCTAAGAGTCATCTTTGATTTTCCTACAGTTTTCAAGAGAGGAACACATCTAAAATAAAAAAGACAATGAACTACTGAAAGTTTTCTGTAACCAATCTCTCTAATTGGGAAGCTACAAAAGTAAAATTCTAGAAGTAAACAGAAATGTGTGTAGACTGATACTTGTTAATATTTTATGTCTTTCCTGTCCAAGAGTCTCGATGAACAAGACAAGTGGGAAGGGAAGAAGGTCAGAGCCCCAGCTACACTCCTGCTCCACTACTGATCTGCTTCTCTTATCAGGGAATACACTGCTCCTCACATTAGGGGTTGCTGAAATTATTAGAAGTTTTGAACAGAACTTGCTATACCAATGAGGATCAAAAACGAATCATAAAGTGGCATTGTGCTTCTCTCCCCTTCTGATTTATTTAAAAAGAAAACATTCTTGATAAAAATGAATACAATATTTTCATTCTAGCAAGTTTCTGCTGTCAGAGGTTACATTTATGGGACAGAGAGATTTCTCAGACATTACCTTTTCTCACGTAGTACCAGAGTCAAATTTGCAGAGAGGTGTGTTAGTGGGAGTGTTGGAGGCTGGGGAGCGGGAATGGGAAGAGGGGAATGTGGCTAGTATCTTACCATCTCGTTCTCTTCTCCTTCATTGAGCAAAGCGTGCTGGCCCTTCTCAAAGTGGTCCCCCATGAAAAAGTTATCCCGCTTCTCGCCTCTGACCTTCTTGAGCAAACACTTCCAGGACGAACTCGAACTCTCTGAGCCACTGCTGCTCCCCAGCTGACTAAAAGAGTTAATGATCCTCCAGGTTAAAATTCCTTCTTGAGCACACACCTTCTCTCAGCAAATGACAATACTTGGCAAACAAAACTCCTCCCACAAGTCGCCCTCTGCTAGGAGGAATTTCTGCTGCTCCTTGCTTATTGCATTCTCTCGGAGCAGCTGTCTCAAAGGAGGCTGCTCCCATGCCGATCTTTTTGTGCCCAACTTCCAAGGAAAGAACTCATTGCCTGCCCAGTGCCTGCCAGCAGCAGACATCTGACTGCAAATACAACAGGACAATACAAAGTTGGCAGGACCCTTCCCAGGAGTGGGGAGCGGGTGCAAGAACTCCCACGTCACAGCTTTATTCACAGGGGCTAAGGAATTGGAGTGAACAGAAGCTAACAGAGCTGCGGATTTTATTTGATTAATCAAAGTCTCTATCCATAGGTTCTTAATAGTAATCTCATTTATTTTGTTTACAAAAGGTACAAATTATGACTAATCCCCTTCAAAAGGTATTTGTAATCACATTTCCTTATGTGTGCAAAAACATTTTATTTAATGTGTATGTGAAATGAAGTTTACTTTTTTGAAAAAACATCTTGAAAAAGAACAAAGTTATAATAAAACTCTTCTATGTAGTCTCTTTTCACTAAAATATTGGTGGTTCAAATCTTAAGTGATCTATAAATAAAACATTCAAGTGGCTATATGGAAAGACTCATTTTTTTTATTTATTCACACATTATTCAATAAACATTGTTTGAGCACCAGGACTACACAAGTAAATCAAGTCATATTTGCTACCCTCGGGTTGAGGTAGGGATTCAAACATGCAAACAAGTATGATAGAAGGTGGTTTATTATTGTGAGAGCTGGAACAGAAGTCTAAGATACTGTCCAAAGTCCCGATGTGGTGTAGGGGAACACACTCCCGCCTTGGCAATTGGAAAAAAAAAAAACACCTGGATTCCAGCTGCTCATCTGCACTGGTCTTGCTGTGTGGTCATTTAACCTACATGAACTGGCTCTTCTCATCTGGCAACAACTGGCAGGACTGTCGAGAGAATAGAATGAAATACTTGTGAAAGCACATTATATAGCACTGATCAAGTGCTGTTGATATTATTAAAGTAAATGTTCAACTTAATAGCAGGTGGTAGAACACAGTGCATGTGTTCAGGGCATGTGCACTGAATTTGGAAGGTCTGGGGTCAAATTTGGACTTTAATAAGTGGTGGTTACACCACACTGGGATATGACAAATTACATAAAACTCTACAAGCCTCTATTTTCTCCCGTCTAAAACAAAGATGACAACAATAGAGCCTACCTCCTAAAACTTTTTTGAGGAATAATGCCTGGGAAATCATAGGAATTCAATAAAGGACAGTTATTTTTACCTTTACTATGCCCATTCTGTCTCCTTTGAGCTACATTGGCACGGATATCCCCAACCCAACACAAGTAACCCTAACAAGACCAAAACCAAAGTGTGTGTATATGTGTGTGTGTGTGGTGTGTGTAAAACCTTGAGCAAATGGTAGAATATAAGTAAAATAAGCATTAAAAAAATAAGCTAGGCCGGGCGTGGTGGCTCACACCTGTAATCCTAGCACTCTCGGAGGCCAAGGCGGGAGGATCGTTTGAGCTCAGGAGTTTGAGACCAGCCTGAGCAAGAGCGAGACTCCGTCTCTACTAAAAAAATAGAAAGAAATTAATTGGCCAACTAAAAATACATAGAAAAAAATTAGCCGGGCATGGTGGTGCATGCCTATAGTCCCAGCTACTAGGGAGGCTGAGGCAGAAGGATTGCTTGAGCCCAGGAGTTTGAGGTTGCTGTGAGCTAGGCTGATGCCACGGCACTCTAGCTCAGGCAACAAAAGTGAGACTCTGTCTCAAAAAAAAAAAAAAAAAAAAAAGTAAGCTAAGCAAACCTATTGTAATATTAGTTATAAAATATATATGTATATATGTAGTTCTCTTGGTTTCAAATAATTATTAGCACAATTTAACCAAATAAATAAAAATAAAATTAACATTTTTATCACAAGGTCAAAATAAAAGGAATATGGGGTTTCTTTTTGAGGTGATGAAAATGTTCTGGAATTAGTGGCTTCACAACTTTGTGAATATACTAAAATACAATGAATTGTATACTTTAAAGGGGTGAATTTTATGTAATGTGAATTATATCTCAATAAAAAATTCTACCTCAAAAAACTATTGAAGCTTTTACTAGGAGGCAGTAATTTAAATATTTAGCAGAGGAAAAAATAAAACAAGAAGATTTCAAACTTCATCTCAGGTGATGGGGTTGAGGGGTGTTAGTATGTGAAGTGACAAAACTGTACCAGAGCTGGTAGGCCGGTGAGAGAGGAACATTTCATTCTCCTGTTTATGGTGGTGATACTTGCACTGTTTCTGTCTTGCGGGGTTCCTGAATATACGCGGCAACTCACACACCATTGTGGGGTTAAGATGAGTGTGTAACTGATTAGGAGCTAGAGAAAAAACTGCACACAAACTTACTGCATCAAACAAATCAAGTCATGCTCTTAACAATATTTAAGTCAAATTTGAACAAGAAAAATATGTAAGTCCCTAGGAACATTAAAAGCTTTTGTGAAAACCAGTGTCCGTGGAAAATCATTTTCAACAACATGGTCTAGTAGAACTGAACACTGCAATAATGAAAGAGTTGCTCCAGGTCCTCGGGAGTTCTAATGGTGAAACCCAGATTTTATCTAAAAGGGGTCCTCAAACCACGGCCCGCGGGCCACATGCGGCCCGCCGAGGACATTTATCCAGCCTGCCAGGTGTTTTTGCCCGTTTTGTTTTTTTATTTCAAAATAAGATATGTTCAGTGTGCATAGGAATTTGTTCATAGTTTTTTTTTAAACTATAGTATGGCCCTCCAACGGTCTGAGGGACAGTGAACTGGCCCCCTGTTTAAAAAGTTTGAGGACCCCCGATTATGGCAACATGACTTATTGGCACTGCTCACCCTCAGTTAGCGCTGTTGGTCTACAAACCTGAGCGTATCCAGAAACAGGGATAGCAAAGAGAATATTACTGAATACTTCCATAGACGAGGCACTGTTCTAAGCATTTTACACACACTGTTGCACACAAACCTTACAACAGCCTCTGTGGTCGGTACTATTCTGGTCATCTCCATTTAGCAGATAAAGAAACACAGAAAATAAGTACTTTGCCTAAATTCAAACAATTAGTAAGTGACAGAATGAGTATTTGGACCCAGGCATGGTAGTTCTCCCAATCCACAATCCCAGTTACTAGACTAACACCGCTTTTACTGGTTTATTTGGCACATCCAAAGTGTTATGTGAGTATTGTATTTATTGACCAGGAAAGCCTCTTCGTGGAGGAAGCATTTGGAAAGGCCCTGTAAAGAGACAGAGAAGGCTACAATAGGTGGAGATGCTGGGGCCCAGACAGAGAGTGAGGTCACAGGGAAGAATATTTGAAGCAAGAGATTCATCAGAGAGAGAGATGCACACGGCCTTGTGCAGAGTAAGTCCATCACCTGCACCAATGCAGGGGGTGCATGAAGGAGGAAAAGGGGAGCAAGATGTGGCAGGGAATACAGATGAAGGCCATCCATGGGGGTCTTGAATGACAGTCCTGAGTCTGGGTTTAATGCAATGAACCATGATAACACTGAAGGCAAACTGAGCTCCATAAACATGCCTGTTTTTCCTGATCAGCCTGTTCTCTAATCTGGGAATCACTGCATATGTAGATACTAAAGTGACTCAGTCTTTCTATGTAATATTGTAAGTATATAGACAGTTTCCTTGAACCCTCTAAGTTAAATCTTCTATTTCCCTCTGGAACATTGTTGGAAAAGTTATTCTTTAAATCAGTCTCTCTTGCCTTAATTTTGTCTGTTTGATACTTTTCTTCTACACTACGTGCGCCTCACAAGGTGATATGGCAGAGTGAGAATGGTACATGTAGATTTGGCATGGTCTGAATTCTAATCTTGACACTTTACTAACAGATTCCATTCATTCATCCATTTAACATCCATTTGACTAACTTTAGTATGTGAAGATCTATAATCAATGAAGAAAAGAGATTTAATAAATGATGCCCTGTAAGAGTTAAGTCTATTAGGAAGCAAGACCAATACCAAAATATAAATTCCAAAATATATGCTAATTACACAAGAGTGGCAGAGAAACTTCAAGTAGGGAGTAAGTTCAGGAAGGCTTCACGAAGGTAGGGTCTATGGCAGCCTAGGTAAATGGAGACAGACAAGGAAGACATTACTGACAAAGAAGATGATAGCAAAGGTACAGCAGGCTGGGGCTTGCACACAAGCCCATTCTGGGGACTATGAATTATACGCATATATTGACAATAGAATTAAGAGGGATGTCTGGAGGAAAAGTTGTTTCAGTCATTCTCTGATTCTCTCTCTGTACCCATTTCTTCTCAAATATTCTATTCCAAATATGAATGGGAAAGAGAAAAAAAGAGAACGAATAACTAGCTACCTCCATGCTGATCTGGTATCTCAGATCACTTTTATTTATCCCAGCAACATGTCTGTTCATCTGAGCAGTTCTCAACTTTTTGAGTGTCGGTCATAGATGGTAAATGGAAATAATGGCAGTACTGGTTTCTCCACCAGGACTGTGGGGATGCTGATGCTTCACTTGCCCAGCCCATTTAGATTGTGTGAAGATAAATGGCAATAATGTTTCATCATATATTAATTTCCGTCTTTCATCTGAGAACTCCACTGCATATTACAAACATTATTCCTTGCAACATCTCTATGAAGTAGGGAGGTGAATACTATTATTGCCCCCATTTGAATGTTGTAGGCACTGAGTCATAAAGAGGTCACAAAGAGCTGTTCAAGAACATGTGTCCCCAGCATTGAGTACAATCTGAAACAAGTGCATTATTTCTGCCCACTCATCATTAGCAATTAGCTGGTTTGAGCTTCCTGTTCAGTCTTCATTACACAAATCTGATATTTGTAAAGTACTTGATACCTTCAGTTACAAAACTTTAAAGGTTTTACTGTTACTATTAATTATCCTAATCTGCACTAATATATAGTCTGTGGACAATACAGTAGCAAGCAAAGATGTGATATCCCTGAGAGAAATCATCTGCCTGAAGGTAGTGGTATGAAGTTTAATTGAATTAATTAACGTTTGTAAAACATTTTAGTAACCCTTAGATTAAAGGGTCTAATACAAAGATGCAGAGCCTCCCCATTAATTACAGAAGAAAAGGGCAGGCTAGAGGCTGTCTCTGCTCAGAAGAATTTCTCTCAACCATCCCTGCTCAGCACTGGATTCTGACCTTCTCCTAGGTGGCTTGGGGTGGTCTATTGTTCCACATTCAGAAAAAGCCCACCTTGCTTTCTGTTATTTCCAAAAATAAAAACTAAGAACACCTCTCTGGAGGTAAGGCACCTCCCCTTCTGTGAAGCTTACCTCACTTTGGCAACTATTATGGCAATTCCAGGTCATTAAAAACAATCTATAAAAACAAAAGCCAAAAGGGTGTCCCAGCAGAAACTTCATGCCAATATGCTTAATTTTGAAGATTTTTAAAATGAAAATCAGAATATACAAAACAATACATGTTAGGGTATAACTATTAAGAATCAGAGACTGTTACAACTAGACTGGGCCTTAGAAATGACTAGATTGCCCTCATCATCTCTCAGGTGAAGAAATAGTTCCAGGAAAAGTACCTAATGATTTGTCCAAGATCACAATCTCTGTGAGCTTGACTCAAACCAAAGACTCAAGTCTTACACGATGTACCTCAAACAGCACCATACTGCCACTTACTTTTTGTAAAGGAATCATAATAGCATGCTTTGAAATAGTCCCTCTAGAATATTTAAAAGAGAATTTCATTTATGAAGTACTGATTTTAATAGAACGTTTCCAGAACCCATCAACTGCATAATGCCATGGCAATATCACAGAATTAGGACATATCTAATTACTTAGGCAGGATCCAGAGGGCTTGGGACATAGCACTGGACCCACCCACTGCGGTAAAAATCTGTGCTGATGATATTGTGGGTGCTAACAAAGGAAGTTGAATGTATCAGGCAATTGAAGCTTACAACAATCTTTGTTCACAGCTTAGAGAGCAGTTGGCCAAGGGGGAAGGAGAGGGAACCCATAAGACAGAAGCAGAAATGTTTCCAATAAGCAGTTAGAGTCCAGTGATGGGGCAGGTGATACTGGCAAATCCAGACAGGAAGCTGGCTCCAAAGGGTCTGTCCTCTAGTGGCCAAACTCCAATCAGAAACCTCAGGCCTGGGGCAGTGTTCCAATTCCAGGTGGCAGCCTGGCAAGAAAAAGGCAAATCTTTATTCCAAGGAAGGAGCTGGGGCTCAAGGCAGGCTGCCAGACAGGAACTCGGAACAGTAGTACCCATAGGGGACCTTCAGCTTGGGAATGAGGCAGGAGCGCAATTACCGGAATCAGGGCACTGCCTCCGGTCAGACCCGCGGGGAGTGTGGCTTGGTGCTGAGCTGTGGACAACAAGGCTGGGCTGAACTTGGTACCCCTGATGTGGGCCTGGGATGACCCAGGAATTGGGCTGAGTTCCCTGGGGAAAGTCAAGAGCAGGTCCCTGCTGCAGATGAAGAAAGAGGCAAGGCTGGGCCTCCACTGGGCCTCCTTGCTTACCATTCTTCCAAAAGTCCACCTAGGATGATGTATGCTCAGTGCCTCTCTCATCAGCAAGTAAGATGCTCCACAGAAGGGAGAAGACTCTCAAGTGGATCAATCAATGACATTTTGAGAGAGAGAAGAGACTGAAATGAATGACTAATGAAGTTCAGAGCTTTTATTTGTGTATTACACATGTCTTTCAGTGATGCCCTAACCAAATTAATAATAGAAAATGTTATTTCCTAGTAGAAAAAAGAAAGTACTAAAATGGAACAAATGCACCTCCTAGTGCTCAGACCCTCCCCCAGTTGGTGTGGCATCAAAGGGGCTCTCCTCCAACCCTCCATCAACCCTGCCAAAGCACTTCAAATAAACAATCTTCATAAAATTGTGCTTGCCATACAAATGCAACTTTAAAATAAGTTCCCCAGCTTCCAACCTGATCCCTGTTTCTATGGAGACCTCTGGGGGCTGTCACTGTCTTGACACTCCCCTTGCTTGCACACTCATATGAAATACACAATAAAGATAATCCTCTAGCCCAGGGGTCCTCAAACTTTTTAAACAGGGGGCCAGTTCACTGTCCCTCAGACCGTTGGAAGGTCGGACTATAGTTTAAAAAAAAACTATGAACAAATTCCTATGCACACTGCACATATCTCATTTTGAAGTAAAAAACAAACGGGCAAAAACACCCGCTTGTGGCCCGCGGGCCATAGTTTGAGGACGCCTGCTCTAGCCTATGGTATCGCTGTAGGGGCAAATAAAATAACGTATATATGCTCAGTCCACTGTCAGACACATTATAAGACAGTTTTTTAAAGGAAAAATTAGTAGTAGAAGTTGAACAATGCTTGGGAATTTTTTCTTCCCTAAAAAATATAAAATGAGGAAAAAGACCAAAAAAAAATGTATTAATCTTCTTAAAATAAGCACACCTGATTTACTAAAGGATCGCTTGAAGAGTGTCAGCCTATCAGGACAAAAGCATTCAGAGAAGGCCTGGCTAAACCAGAGATCTTGCCACCCTGGCCTATGTGCCTAGTTCACCCTTGTTAGGGGCACAACTCATTAGGCCTGTGTTCCGCCACCTGCAGGTCTGGTCCCCATCTGTATGCCTTGTGACAAAAGCTGTATGGCATTTGGCAAACTGAAGAATTATCCAAATATTCTGGCCAAAATCCCTATGTGAGGGTAAACAGGCTAAGAAAAATTCACCCATGTTCTATGAAATGCGTTTGCAGGCACTTATGAAGGTGCTTATTTGAAGGAACAGGAGATTTAAGAAACACAGATTGGTCATATTTAAATATTTGACTGTTAATCACGTAAAATGGGATTGACACTGATCTAGTGATCCCAGGGGAAGAACTAGGATTAACAGGTGGAAACTGCAGCCTAATGGTAATAGTAAGGACCTCCTTCAGTCATTTTTGACTGTAGTGATTGTTTCACAGATACACCATGATTTATTTTACACTTTGCGTATGTGCAGTTTATTTTACTCCGATTTAACTTCAATAAAGTGAAATAGAGTATGAGCTTTGATGTAAGACAGTTTGGGTCATAATTGTTTGCCACTTACTATCAGTGTGACCTAGAACAAATTCCTTAATCTCTAATAAATCTCCTGGAGTCAATATGAAGTTATGATGCATGTAAAGTGCTTAGCATAGGGTCAATGCATGGCAAACATTTACTGTTATTATTGGGTACTCTGGCTTCTGTGGAGTTCTTAATATTGGAAGGGGTAGTTTAATATAAGGGTGCTAGGTCTAGGAGGGGATTATTGGGGCCCTGAGTTTCTAGAATCTTTGAAAGGCCATCAAAGAACACTGGAAAGAGAGAGAATCACAGCCAACCTCTGGCAGTCTTGCTGTCTAACTTAGGACAATCCCAGATGCTCAAATAAGAGAAAATAAGAGCCAGATAATCTTGATCAAAGGACCTTTAGAGATTGTCTGGCCTTATTCCCTTCGAGTGGGAGTAAATCCCACTCTTCCCATGAGGTGTCTTTGCCTTCATCTTCTCCCCCATCCAGAGTCCCTCCAGAGGACTCCTCCCCATCCAGAACTCTCTGCTGGCTTCTGGCAGCCAGGAGTTTACATACTAAACTCCATTAAGTGGTCAAGTATTTTGGTATAGGGGTGGGAAACATGATCACTTCCTCTCTTGCTCTCCTGCTATGTGATGTTGAACAAGTCGCTTCATTGCTCTGAGCATCAGTTGCCTAATCTGTATAATGGAGCCCATATTATTTGTCCCACCCTTATAATATTCTAAAAGTTTTCACTCCTGTTCAGCAGAGTTAAATGCTCCATTAATGGTAGGTAATGAGACTGCTGTCAGGGGAGGTAACAAAGGTAAAATTGATATAGAATGGGGTGACCAAGTCCTCAGCTCACAAACCTGTGCAGTTGCTGATAGGAGAAAGTCAAAGAGCTTTCTTTCTCCCTAAGTCATACAGATACATTTTAGACAGTTGTTCTCTGAAGGTGATGTACCTGCCTTTAACCTCTTAACCTACATTTTTTGCTACTGCCCTAAATTCTAGTTTCACTTACTGAAATTTAATACCTCAGTGATTACCCTTAATTTTGGATCTCCAGGCTTTTCTTTGCTTTGATCTCATTACCCCCTATGATAGAACACATGGTCTTCAGCTTAAACCTTCCTCAGATCTGAGCATCCCACATGTCTGGGCAGCAGCTGGCCTGCCTCCTCACTCAATGCGCCCGCAACCCACGAGGCCTGCATTCTGCCCTCCATAATCCCTGACTACTCCTGAGCATGCAGCTCAGAACCTTCTTTGCTGGGGCCTCCCAGCCTCTGGAAGATGATCACAAGAGCTTTGCACCCCTTTCCCTCTATCTCTACAACATCACACACACATGAACACACAGGCAAACACACATGCATACACACATACTACGCCAGCACAAGCCCTTGTCACACTTCCATTAGAACCAGTGGTAACAGCTGCCTCACCATTCCTTCCTCTACTTCTCACCACTTTCACTTACTCTTTGGAAGGTCTGCTGCTAATTTCTTCAGTCCTTTTGGCCAAGATCTTATCTCTGACTCCAGATGTCACTCACAAACCTAGTGTTGGGATTCACAATATTTTCAGTTATTATTATTGATAAAACATTTGATGACATTTGTATGTTAAGAACATAAAGGAGTTTCCTGGAAGATAATTTGTTAATATTTATCAAAGAGAATATATGTATAATAATCATATCTAACATGAATGTTTGCCATGTACCAAAAACTGTTGTAAGTTAACTCGCCTTATTTTCCTGTTATCAACTCCATGAAGCAGGTACTTTTATTGTCACTTTATTCCACTTTTAGAAATTCTCCTAAGTGAATCATCTTAGATATAGTCAAATTGCGTGTATACAAAAATTTATCACATCATTGTTCAAGCTGAATTATATCTATATGATAGAATATTAGGCAGTCATTAAATATCAAATCTTCAGAAAATTTAATAATGTGAAAATTATAATCAAATATATATTGAAAAACAAGATATACAAATTTTATATGCAACATGAGCCTAACCTTATCCATGAAAGCATAGACCAGGAGTGAAAGGGAGAGAGAGAAGAAATACAGCAAAATCCTAACAATGAATATCTCTCAGTGGAAGAATTCCTTGCTTTATTCACTTGCCTCTGTCATCTGATTTTCCACAATAAACATACTTTAGCATTATAATCAGAAAAAGTAAATTAAAATATATATTTTTCTATAGTATAATTTCTTTAAGTTCTCCTTAATCACTACTAGAGCCCAAATCTCTTGCTTGCACCCATTAGGAGAGTCACAATCTCTGATGAAGCCCATGAGCTACAAATTAATATTATTCTCAAAGACAAGGAGTCAGAAATGCAATGCATTTACTCCAATTATATAGAAAGTATCCAAATAAAAAACCTTTGGGCCTCCTTTGGTGGCAGGAAATTAATCGTTATTAAGGACCCACTGAATTTCCTGAACTGCCCTTAGAAGTGGAAAATAGCCTACTGTGTGTTAGGCTTTCTCTTTTCCACCAGGATATTTTCTTCTTCCCGGAATTTTCATCTCGGTGATGTTCTTAATTTCTTTCCTCCCAACCAGCCCCTGTCTCTCCCAAACCTAATTATCCCTGGTTCTGTTTGAAGCCTGCCCAGAGGCTCCTCCAAACAGGCTCCCCTTCCTCTGACCTCATGAGCCAGGGTAAAGCTGCCCATCTAAGATCCCAGGTCCACAGTTGTGCTCTCGGTAAAACAAGGCCACCTGAAGCACCACCACTTCCCTTTGACTACAAAAGAGCTTTGGCAAATAACTCATTCCAGCTGGAAAGCTGCTGCTTTCTCTAGGGGGAAAAATTGAAAGGAAACACAAAATCTTTCATTCAAATGCAGACAATAATGGATACTCCTATTCCACTTTAGCCATTTATTTCGGGGCACATTGTACTCCCCCCACATTTGAACTGGATGCCAGGCTCTGCTACAAGCTAGGAGAGCTTGTACAAGGTTGCTCATCTATAAAATAGAACTAACAACTTTACAGGACTGTTGAAAGAATAAAAATTGTACATAAATGTCTACATAAGTGTACATAAACTTAGTACCCAGATCTTTGTTTTTAATATCATTCTCCCATCAAAGGAACCCAGCCTCCTTGGAAAATGATTGGCTCCTGGACTAGGGAAGCAAATATACAAGATAAGCCTGGAGCCTCTTTTAGTGCCAGAAAATAAAAAAGTGCCAAAAAAATTAATAAGGATATATCAAATGTGTACAGGAGCAACTGGAAGAGCTCCCAATGGCCAAAGTTGTAACAATTTGAGCAATAAAATAAAAAAGCAGTATTTTTATAGCAGCACAATTCACAATTGCAAAGATGTGGAAACAACCAAAGTGTCCATCAATACATGAGTGGATTAATAAAATGTGGTATATGTATACCATGGAGTACTATTCAGCTATAAGAAACAATGGTGATATAGCACCTCTTGTATTTTCCTGGATAGAGCTGGAACCCATTCTACTAAGTGAAGTATCCCAAGAATGGAAAAATAAGCACCACATGTACTCACCATCAAATTGGTTTCACTGATCAACACCTAAGTGGACATATAGAAATAACATTTATCAAGTGTCGGGCAGGTGGAGGGGGAGGGGGGATGGGTATATACATACATAATGAGTGTGATGTGCACCATCTGGGGGATGGACACGTTTGAAGCTCTGATTCAAGGGGGGAGCGGGGCCAGGGTAATATACTTAACCTTAACATTTGTAACCCCATAATATGCTGAAATAAAAAATAAATAAGTAAATAAGCAGTATTGGATAACCTAAAGTATAAAATAAATGTTGGTTAATCCACATTGATATAAATAAATTATAGAATAAATAAACAAATGGGGAAGAAGAGACAAATTTCTCATGCAGAAGAATCCAAACTATTTATGTAGACACCACACACTTGCTAAGTGTGGGCTGCTTATAGTGATTTCCTTCCAAAGATAGCGCTATAGAAAGGAGGGAAAAGATAAACTTTGCAGGGGAGAAACTTGACCAATACTACTCTAGCCAGGTGATCGAGGTCAACATCAACAGTAAGTAGCAAACCATGTTGAAAGTATGTAGCCTTTCAACATAATGAAATGAGAATGGCATGTTATCATGCCATTACCTCTGTGATCTTCCTCCCCAAACCCCAGTTTCAGTCTACTCATGAGGAAAACATTAGACAAATTCCAATAAGAGGACATGCTATAAAATACCTGATCATACTCCTCAAAACGGTCAAGATCATCAAAAACAAGGAAAGTTTGAGAAACTGTCATAGCCAAGAAGAATCTCAGGAGACAGGACAACTAAATGCAATGTGGTACCCTGGATGGGATCCTGAACCAGATGGAAAACATTAGGTTAAAACTAAGGAAATTGGACTAAATTATGAACTTTAGTTAATAACTGTAGCAATATCGGTTTACTGTGGTAAATATATCATACCAATGTAAGATCTTAACAAGGAGGGAAACTGAATTGGGGTATACAGGAACTCTCTAAACTATCTTCACAATTTTTCTATAAATCTAAAACTCTAAAATAAAAAGTTTATTTTAAAAAAGTACACATAAAAATATGCTTTCTAAACCATAGAACATACACCTGAATAATTATTTTTTATTCTCCCTTTTTTCTTTGAGATTATTTATAGATTCCTTCGCTCTTAGGAAAAATATCATATATCTTAATTATCATCTGACCAATTTATTACATGTTAATTATAAATGATATACTAGCAAGATTTCAACGCACTTTTATTGAATTTTAAAAATTTTATCCTTGACAAATGGAGAGAGGAAACTACTAGGGTGTTAATGAAGAGACTGGAAAGACAAAAAACTGGAGTGGAGGCCTAACACTGCCACCAGTCTTTATCTCTCTTCCTGCCCCCACATAATAAAACTCAGAGTCTTAGCACATCCTAGTCTCGAGGGAAGCAGGGAGGCAGTGTCAGAGTGAGATTCACGGGCTTTGAATTCTCACAGATCAGTGCTTGCGTCCCAGTTCTCTGCCACTTACCAATGTATAGTCAGGGGAAATTATTTATCTCTATAAACTTCAGGCTCTTCATATGGGACCAAAGGGTGATAATATATTCCCTCAGAATGGTTGCTAACATTAAATGAGGTAATATAAGTAGAACGCTTAGCACAGAGACTGCCATATATAAACTCTCAATAAATAGTAGCTATTATTATTATTAAAGGAGTACAAAATTTAGCTAGATATGGTTGCAAAAACAAAGTATAAAATAAATATCCATGAGTCCATAGAGATATAAATAAATGATTGAATAAATAAATGGAGAGAATAGATGACTATCCTATAAAAAGAGGGTTACATACTCCCCACTCCTTAAATGTGGGCTGCTCATAGGGACTTCATTCCAAAGAGTACAGTATGGGGTAGGGGAGGAGAAGGTAACTTTAGCATGGAAAAAACTGACAAACACTGGTCAGGCAGGGGTTCAAAGTTAATATCAAAATTGATATGTCATGTTAATAACAAGATGTGATAAGAATGGCACTTTACCTCTTAGGATCTTCTTCCCCGAAACCCTGTCTTACCATGAGAAAAACATCAGACAAACCTGTACTGAAGAATATTCTGTAAAATACATGAACAGTACCCCTCAAAGCTGTCAAGGTCAGCAAAAGTAAGGAAAGTCTGAGAAAATGTCACAGTCTAGAGGATCCTAAGGAGACGTAATGATTAAATGTACTATGGTATCTTGGATGGGATCCTGGAACATAAAAAGGAGATTAGGTAAAAACTAAGGAAATCGGAGTTATGAACTAGTTAATATTAATGTATCAATATTGGTTTATTAGTTGTGATAAACGCACCATACTAATGTAAGATGTTAACAATGAGGGAAACTGGGTTTGGGGCATATGATAACTCTTTACACTATCTTCATAATTTTTCTGTAAATCAGAAACCATTCTAAAATAAAAACAAAAATAAAATTTCATATTTGAAAAAAGCAATGTGAATACAATATGTTTGTTACAGAAATTGGGAATTACCTATTTAAAATTTATGGCAGCTTTGTCTTTATTTATCAGCTTGTTAAAAGAATTGAAGATACCTTGATGATCTACATCTAGATTGATGATACAAACTAAAGAAGAAAAAAATCCTTGGTTTAGTGAGACAACTCTGCCTCCTAGCGTCATAACATTTGATCTGCATTTAGTGGCCTTCATGCTCCAGTCTCTTCTTGATGTTTCAAGGTCTAGACAAGTGTCACGATATCCTCAAATCTGCTGGGACCATATTCCAGTTTTGTTCATATACATGGAACTTTATTCTCCTGGCTAGTCCCTGAAGAAATTGGCACATGCATGCGAAGGAACCACTGGTGGGAATGTAGAGGATGTGGCCAGGCACAAGGGCAGTTTAACAGTGTGAATGGGAAGCCTTAAAAATACGTATACACCTTCACTCAGTAATTCCACTTTTGGAAATAATTCCCCATGAAATAATTCAAGTTAAAAAAAATTAAAATGTAAAAAAATGTTACATATAACACAGGAAAATTAGAAACAAAGTAGATTTTTAACAATCAGAGAAGGAAGGAAGGAAGGAAGGAGGGAGGGAGGGAGGGAGGAAGGGAGGGAAGGAAGGAAAGAAGAAAGAAAGGAAAAGTATATTTGTATAACCAACTAATATGTATTCAATAGGCGTATTTAAATATTTAATGACATGGTTGAAATATTCATGATATAATGTCTAGCAAAACTCTATACACAGTGTGGTCAGAACTTTGGGGAATAACACAGGTGAACATATATACACATACACACACAGTGACACATAGTTCTTAGGTCACAGTGTGTGGAAATTGTAACTTTTTTTTATTCTTGACTTGATGTTTGTTTTAATCCCTCATTTTTTCTGATGGCATAAAAATGCATCTAGTCAACTCTGAGGTAGCTCAGTCACCTCAGGCTATTCACAATCATTTTATGTTTAAGCCATCAATTAAGAATTTCCCCCTTCCCTCTTGTTCCCCATTAGGGAGGCAAGTATGTTTGGTAGATTTTGGTGGCATCATGGGACAGGATGAGGAAACGGCGGTCTTTTGCCATCTTATGTCCTTCACTGGCATGTGCTGAGACGTCTAGTGTCTTTGCTTCTCTGGTCATTTGCATCTGCTATGCTTGCAGCACCGAAGATGTATGTCTGTGGTCCAACAGTGAGTTTTATCTCAGCCTCTCCCAACCCCTCTCCACCATTTTGGGGCCAAATGAAACTCTAGGGCACTTTCCCAAGACACCTGGGCCACCGGCAACCTGGAGTGTGGTCTCTGGCTAGACCTGCCCTGCCTTGCCCATTTGTTCTCCACTGCTGCTATGACAGTTTAGCACGAGGGACTTCTCTGTGAATGTCATTGCCTTCTCAGGTCTCCCCAGGGATCAGGATACAGTTCTTCTCCATCTGAGGTCCCCATCCCCACTACTCTGGAATTTCCTTCATTCCATAAGGGGTGGAGTAGTCCCTGAGATCTACACCAGTACTCAAATCCAATCATACTTCCCAAATCTCTCCATCCACAGCTGCAGAATTTTTATCAAATCCAGGGCAGGAAAACTGGCTCTTACATCATTCATTCTCCAAAAATCTATTATTTATAAAATAAAATTTAGCTTTTTTACACAAAAGTCAGACATTGAGACTCAAGTATCCTTTTTCTTTAGGTAATGTCTCTTCCAGGAATTTCAAAAGTTTATTTAGAAAACTTAAGTGCTGATGACTGTCTCATTTCTCTCTTTTTGAATTCTTCCTATAACCTTACCCTGAGTACATATAGAAAAGCCTTGCTGGTGATTGATGAGGGGAAGGATGAGAGTAAAAAGGAAAGAATCTACATACACATTCACACACATGTACATACATGCATATATGCATACATATATTTATATAAGGAATAGAGAAATTAATTCAACAATAGTTTTAGTGATTTCCTATGCATTATTTTTCTTTTTTAATATTATTATAATATACCCTATTTTCTAAATTTCTGGAAAGAACATGTTTTATATAATCATAAAATATATATGTGTGTATATATAAAAGAAATAGACAAGGCATCTGCCTCCCAGCATCACCACTCACAATGAAGAAGGGATGGTGGGTACCTGAGCCTTCTGTTGGCCACATCCAATGCTCTGCTCTCTGCTGTCTCTGCATTACTTGATCTTTGACCCTATTGACCACTCTCTTCTTAAAACTCTCTTCTTCCTGGAATTTCAGAACTCCAAGCTCTCTAAGCTCTTTTCCTAGTTCTGTAATCCATCAAAAGCCTAGACCTCAAATCTGAGTCTGATACTATAATGGGATGAAACTTTTCTGGAGTAGGTGTCCTAGGAGGGAAGAGAGTAATTTGCATGTAGGGGTAATGTCCACAGTTAGCCAGAGGGTTGGCTAAAGGAAAAGAGGGATGACCATACCTTCCCTCCAGTGGGCAGCCTATGTAACTACTTTGGTCAATAGAATATGGCATAAGTGACATTTAAGGCTCAAGACTTAAGAGATTGGCAGCTTCTACTTCCTGTCACTTGAAACACTTTCTCTAGGAGCCCTGAGCCACCATGAAAAAAGTGAACTCATCTGAGAATCCTCTGCTGTGAGGAAGCCCAAGCTAACCATGTGGTTATGCTATTTGAAGAGAGATATAATGAAATGGTGGCTGTTTTAAGCCACTAAGTTTGTGATAGTTTGCTTTGCAGCAATGGATAATCGGAACAGTTTCCTTCCTGCAAAAGTGGGTTAATACTACAATTGTAGCTGTAAGGAGGAGTTGTAGTGAGAATTGCAGAAAGATTAAACTTTAATTGTCTTCATGGTAGTTTCCTGAATTACTATTGGGAGGGGGATTTTTTTTGTTTGTTTGAAAAATACCTTGATTAGCCAATTAGAAGTAGAAGATGAGCCCTAGGGGGTTAGTTGGAAAAGAGAAATAAAAGATATAACCCAACCACTTTGAATTTAAATTGGACAGAAATTTGGAGGTAGGGAAGAGCATAGAATAGAGAAGAAAGTAGAAATAAGGCAAGAGAAATGCAGAAGAGGCAAGAAACATGGCCAGAGACTAAAGTTCAAGTTTCAGAAATGACTAAAAGACTTTTTAAAAATAATGGGCATCTAATAAATTTGATGTTGATTATATATTTATGATGAAAATCTCTCTATTCCTCCAAAGTTTCCATAAAATTTGCTACCATTATACATACCTTTGTGACATTTTTTTAATTTTTTAAATTTAGGTGGAAGTTAAGAAAAATGTCAGAGTGCCACACGTAGGTTGACTTGGTAGAGAAGAGAGACAACAGGTGCCAATTCCTAAACTGAAATAAATTAGGATAATGATTCCCAGCCAAGGGGGAGTGACTTTGCCCTCCAGGGAACATTTGGCACTATCTGTAGGCACTTCTGATTGTCTTGACTGGAACAAGGCAGAGAGGAAGGGCAGCTACTGGCACTGAGTGGGCAGAAGCCAGAGATGCTGCCAAAAGTCCTACAATTCATAGGACAGCCACCCACAGTAAAGAAATGTCCAGCCTAAACTGTCAATTGTGCCAAGGTTGAGAAATCTTGATTCAAAGGAAGCAAAAGATCTGAAATCAGACGTATCCATGAGAACCTAAGCCTCCTGCAGAATTTACGGAAATTTTGAAGAAGATAGTAGGCTTTCTATAATCCATGAAAATAGTTTGAATTGCTCTCATCTAAATTATCACGAACAGGGTGATTCTAGTTAACATCTAGGTTGTGGCGTCAAATGAGAAAAATGACTTGGTTAAGGTTCTTATTTGCAAATGACAGAAATTAACTCTGGGGAAATTAAGAAAGAAAGGAATGTATTAAACAATAGTGTGCACCTCACAGAATCTCTGGAAAGGTTGAAGAACCTGGCCTGGAGGCTAAGCAGAAAAAAACAAATTACAAAATCTTGCTACAGAATGGGTCCATGAAGAAGACATCAGTGCCCCCATCACTGGCACGGATACTGCTGGAATGAAGGAAGGATGTGTATAACAGCAATCAGGACAGAATGGCTGATTCAAAAAAGGAAAGGAAAAAGAAGTATGACTTCAAAAAAACTCATTTTGAAAGCACATAATTGTCTTTCAGCTTAACATTAGAAGGTAAAAATACAGCCTTTAAGCTCAAAATCTCAGGTTCATCTTTGACCCTATAATTATAATCCAAGTTAAAACACATTGAGATATTTACATGTCCTCCTAACAGGTCTCTCTGCTTTTAGTCTCCCACTTTTAACCAGCACTACATCCACTGGAAGGTGGATTAACCTTCTCAAGAGTACCATGTGGATTATGGTGCCTCCTTGTGAAGAAATTATGCATAAGTCCTTTTTCCAAAAAAAAAAAAAAATAAATAAAATTCAAACATAATTCAAACAACTTTGTGATCTGTTCTGAACCTACATTCCAGTCTTCTCTCACACCACTCATCCAGGCAAATGATTTGCTTATTAAGCACTAATAGATCAGGCAAATGGTTTTTCTTCCTCTGCACCTTTGTTCTCACCATTCTCTCTTCTTAGGCACCTTTTCTCTTTTTTTTTATTGAACTCTCACACCCATCCTTTAATGTCCTGCTCAAAACTCACAGAATACCTAACGATACCAACAACCTACTGTGTGACCTTGAAAAAATGAATATATGTCTCTGAACTCATAAAAGTACAAAATGGTAATCATCTAGTGCACTGCTCATTGGTAGAACTGATACCTCTGAAGCCAGAGGCCTGAAGTAGCTGGAGGGTGAGTGCGAGAGCACAGTTGTTCTCATGACTTCCTTGTTGATTCAGTAGGATTCATTTCCAAGTCCATCCTTTATCAACAGATCTTGACATTACAACCTAACATATAGAATGCTGTACCTCATGATAACCTTTTCTTCCAGTGGTTTTAAACAGCCAGCTTTTATTAACACTCCCACAGAATGGTCCTGGAAGTTGAAAACACTTCAATCTCATGCAATCTCTCTTCATAGAGTATGTATTTTAATGGAGTAAATTCTCAGTTCTCAGACTACAAACTCAGGTGCATAATAAATATAGCATTTCTTCAAATCAACTAAAGTTTAACTCTGAGCCTTCATTTAATTAGTTTCTAAGAAATTCAACTGCTTCCATTTTGGTGGTTCTCCCATTATGGAAATTAAAATAAAATTACTTTCTCATTATGGAGAGTGCGATGGTTAATTTCAGGTGTCAGTTTTACTGGATTAAGGGATATACTCAGATAGCTGGCAAAGCATTACTTCTGGATATATCTGTGAGGATGTTTCTGGAAGAAACTGGCATTTAAATCAGTAAACTGAGTAAAGAAGATTGGGTAGGAACTGTCCTCAATGGGCCTGGATAGAACAAAAAGGCAAAGGAAAGGTGAACTCTCTCTCTCTCTCTTTTTCTTTCTCTCTTATCTGTGTGTGTGTGTGTATGTGTGTGTGTGTGTATCCCCCCAACCCAGAGCTGGGACATCTTCTTATCCTGCCCTTGGACATTAGAACTCCAGGCTCTCTAGCCTTGAGACTCTGGGACTTGCTGGCTTCTCAGGCCTTCAGCTTCAGACTGAGAGTTACACCATCAACTTCCCAGATTCTGAGGCTTTCAGGCTTGGACTGAGTCATGCTTCTCTGGTTCTCCAGCTGGCAGACAGCATATTGGGGAACTTCTCAGCCTTCATCATCATGTAATTCAATTCCCCTAATAAATCTAATCTATCTATATCTACTTGTTTGTCTATCTATCTACCTACCTACTTACCTCCTGTTTGTTCTGTTACTCTGGACAATCCTGACTAATACAAAGAGCAAAATAAAAGTACATTTCATGGTGTTTAGAAATAGGTAGACATAGGTTAAAAAAGTAATCTAAAACTATAAAGTCAATGGAAATACAGATAGTAATGCATAAGTGAAGGAAACATATCATTCTTGGAGAATAACAATATTCTTATTACAGCTAATGCTTGTAATGACAGAGACCAGCAGTCTCAACAACTCTGTATTTTCCACTACAGTTCCCAGCTTTACCTGTGGTTAAATTGGCCAAATGACTAGGTTCTAGCCAATAGGATGTGGCAGAAATGAAGTAAGTTTTTTCTGTGCTAGCCCTTAAAAATCATTTCAGATCATCCTCTGTGCTCTCCAAAGTGACCTTGGAAGCCATTATGGTTTCAGATAGTTTATCTGGATGCAACTGAGTCTCTGAGTCTCCTGCCTTTGGGAGAGCTCCCAATACACATCAGACTGCCAAGGGAGAAGGAAGCAACTCTGTATTGTGATTAAGTCCCTGAGATGTATTAGCTAGAGTAGCATGTCCCATTCGATCTCACCTAAGTGCATGCTATATACTAAATACTACTCTAAATGCCTCACATATATTAACTCATTTTATAATGAGATATGCATATTAGAAAATATCATAATGTTATGGTAATAGAATGATACAGAAGTACAAGCTTAAAATGGTCATTGAACCCCAATTTACCACACATATCCTTCCAGTATTTCTTCACCCATTTTTTCTGCTTCTCTAAATCTCATCCATTTCCCAGGAAGAAACAAAATGACAAGCTAGGTGTATTAAAGAAAACAAAGGAAGAAGGGATTCTAGTCTGTGTGTTTTATATAAATATATAAATCCAATCCTGTTTATTAAGAACTTCCTGAGAGCTGTGGATTTCTATCACTTTTCCTACTGGTATAAACTGGTGAATTAACCACTGAAAGCAGATTAATTTGACCTTCTTTAAATGTAAGCACCACTGTTGCTTAGGTGGATCTTGATACTGGAAGATAGCAGATCTCACTCTCTTAGTGGTGTTGGTGAGTTGGATTAGGATTACAGCAGTTGCAGCAACCTGCAGCCTCAATCGTTCATCTTGGCCCTTCCTACCACCAAGGAAACTTAAGACTATTCACAGTGTGAGCGAGCAAGGAGGCTGTCGACAGCTTGTGACACTGAGCAGCAAGGATATGGGAGCTGGTCCCTCCACAAGGCACACAATTCAACCCACTCTTACTGAGGAAGACAGTAGCAAGCTGGAAAGTAGTTTGGTACAGATACTATTAAATAGGATCACCACACAGAATTTTACTCAAGGACTAGTATATATTTAACTTATTGTACAGGCAAAGTTTCAAAATTGGATGGAAGTAGAGGTTATATTCTTAATCTAAAAGGGAAGTCAAGAGAAAATGTTCCAAAGCATGGAGCAAAAAACACCTCCAAGCAGCAGGAGAAAGCCCTAGAAGCTGGGGAGTGAGAGGAAAGGATACTTCTGCGGGATTTGGGCATGATATTGGCCAAAGGACAAGAGACAGCTGTGTAAGTTGTCAAAAACATGGGAAATGTCAAAACAGAAAAAAACTAAATAGCAAAAGTTTTCAATCATGGAAAATTTGAAATAGAGTGAAGAAAAGCAGTGGTGTGTGTGGGTAAATATTTAACAACTGGCTTTACGAAGAAAGTATCCATAAATGTACATGAGTTCCTTATAAATTTTACTATGAATAAATTCTTGATTGCTGTCATTACTATATATTTTTCAACAAAGAAGTGGCTCACATCATTAATCTATGAGTTTAGATCTGACAAAATTACTGGTTGATATTTTCCTGTACATCAATGAGTAAGAGAATAGTAAAACAAAGAAGATGTACATCAGAACTTAAATAATTCATGATGACGTGCAAGAATTCTTTACTGAATCAGACAATAGTTTTCAAATACTGGAAGAATATTTTCTCAATATTTTTGTCCTGTTCACAATGTAAAAGCCACAGACAGAATACACTTTTAATCTGCAGTATTGTCATTTTTGTCATCACTTGCCTGATACTAAGCAATCAGCAAAATGATAAATCAAGCCCTGATTTGAACTATTTCCTGATTTCTATGGTATAAACACTGTCACCACCTCTAGTTTCAAGCTACTAACAAGATGTCACTGAACAAAGAGTTGAGAAGAGAAGCACAGAAGTACACCATTATATGTGTAGTAGTTCCACCATACAGATATAATGGACATAAATAACCGTGCTCATAGAAAATAGTTATTCATACTAAGTGATTGTAGGTAATCTCCGAAGTCCCCCAAATTTCTAGTGTTCATGATTCCTTTGACTCTGATGGATCTGGTTCTGCTTCATTGGCAGAAATCTTTGAGGAGGCTGTGACCACTTAGGAGGGCCTCAGGAAGGGGAACTTAAGAGAAAACACTGTCCTCTTTCTGATCTCGAGGAATCTCTGTGCTCCAACTTTTGCTTCTCCAAAGCCCTCTCTTTTACTCAATTCCTCCTAGAAAAATCCTAGCACTGGACTTAGCTTTCATATAAAACCAGAAGAGCCTTTGAATTTCCTACACTTCTCTTCTAACATCCATCCCTAAGGCAAGGAAATTACAAAGACCGGCTATTTTTTCAATGGGGGAAGGAAAAGAGAAGTCTGGAAAAATAACATAAATTCAATTTTCAAAAGTGTATCCCACCTCAGCAGTTGGTACAGCTGAAGCAAGGATTCACTTTGAATACTCATAGTGGAGCTGCATTTTCTCAGTCAATAACATATTTGACTAACAGTCCTCAGTGCAGTTTTTCTAATTAATTACTAAAAGTACCTGTGAAGACTCATAAAAATATAAAAATTTATAACAATGACAAAAAGCCCTAGCTAGAATTATGAAGGAATAATCACTTTGGCGCAGAATTAAAGAACATAGCTATTGGTCAATATTAAAAAAGGTAAACCCTCTGGCCCAGGATAAAAAGAAAAAAATGATGAGGGCTGTGAAAAATATTGTATAAAATAACAGGATATAACATATGCAAAGGAGTAGCATAGTACCTAGCACACTAAATCAGCATTCACTAGTCATAGTAATCTTTTGGTTTAATGAAGTCTACTTAATGAATTTTTCAATTTTATGGTATTACTTTCTGTGACCTAAGAAATCTTTGCTTATTCCCAGTTTGCAAAGATATTCTCTTGTATTTCCTTCAAATAAGCTTTATAGCTTTAACTTTTACAATTAGGGCTATGTCCCAGCTCATACAATTTTTGTGTAAGTTTACTAATTTTTGTGTATGGTATGAATTTATACTAAATTTTGTGTATAGTATGTGCATGGTATATTTTTTCCATATGGAGATCCAGTTGTTCCAGCCAGCACTATTCATTAAAAAGACTTCTTTTTCCATTGAATTGTTTTGGTGCTTCTGTTGAAAACCAACCAATGGCAGAAATGGAGCTCTGTTTCTGAATCCTCTATTCTGGTCCATTTATCTATTTGTCCTTATGCTAATACCACATGTCTCGATTACAATTGTTTTATATTATTATATTATGTAATTATAATATTTAATTATGGTATCATTAAAATTATATTATCTTGAGGTCAAGTAGTTATAAATGTTTCATATTTTTTTTAACATTTTAGACTCTTTGTATTTTTGTATAAATTTTAGACTATTTTGTTTATTTCTATAATGTCTTCTGGGCTTACTGGGAATGGACTGAATATACAGACTAATTTGGGGGAAACCGATACCTTAACAATATTGAGTCTTCTTGTCCACAGGCACAGTATATCGCTCCATTTATTTAAGTCTTCTTCAATTTTTCTCAGCAATGTTTTGAGGTTTCCTGTGTTGAGGTTTTGCACATCTTTTGTTAAGTTTATAGCTAATTTTATTTAATATTATGGTTTTGTGATGCTATTGTGAATGGAATTTTTTCATTTGATTTCCAGTTTGTAGTAGTTTTCAGTGGCTGCTATAACAAATGACTGCAAACTGGGTGTCTTAAAACAACAAAAATGTATTCTCTTTACAATTCTAGAGGTCAGAAGTCCCTGATCAGTGTCACTGGCCTGAAATCAAGGTGTTAGCAGGGCTGCACTCTTGCTGGAAGCTTCAGAGGAGAATTTGTTGTTTGCCTATTTCATCTTCTGGTGGCTGCTAGCATTCCTTGGTTTATGCCTGTATCACTCCAATCTCTGCCTCTGTCTTCACATCACCTTTTTCTCTGTGCATATGTGTGAAAATCACCCTCTTATAAGGATACATGGAATGGCATTTAGGGCCCATTTGGATAATATAGGATAATCTCCCAATCTCAAGATCCTTAACTTAATCACATCTGCAAAGACCATTTTTCCAAATAAGGTAACATTCACAAGTTCCAAGTTAGGACACCTGATATCTGCACAGGTTTTTGCAAGTATATAATAATAAATTTTATTAATATGGTTTTGTATTCTGAGACTCTTCTTATCTTAGTATTTCTGGTGGGGTTTTTTTCTTATTGATTTCTTAAGGTTTTCTATATAATCAATCATGTCAGCTGAAAATGTTATGCTTTATATTTCTTTTTCTTGCATTATCGCATTATTACATTTAGTCTTCAAAATATAAACTTATAAAATAATGTATATTTAATCTCTTACAAGCAATTTCAAGTTTGTGCAGTTTCACAAAGGTTAATGTGACCCACAGCTTCACCTTTATAAAGTCAACTCTCAAATCTACATTGCAAGTCTCACCTCCCTCTGGAACTCCAGGACTTGATTTCTAACTGTTTCATAGATTCTTTTCACCTGGATAACTCATCAATAATTCAGCATTAATCATCAATCCAAAGCCAATCATCCTCCCCACCTCTCCTTATAATCAGCTTCTCTGTGTTTGTTACTGTCATAAATACTATCAACTCATTTTGGCTTGAAACTTCCGTTGTCTTTGATTTCTGTGGCTAATTCCTGCATTTAGTTTTCCGTTGCTTTAAATACTCAGAAATATCCTTTCAAATGATCTCTTACATCTCACCACTGCCAAACTTTAGTTCAGACCCCTCACACTTGACTCTCTCAATAGCACCCATCTAGTCTTCCTGATCCTCAGTTTCCTTCTTTGCAAGTTCATCCTTTTCTGTTTTTCCAGGATTATCTTTCTTAAGCTCACTTGATTACACCATTATCCTGCCTCTGTGGCAGGTACTGCTGCTACCCCTTACTTGGTTCTCTGTGCATACTACCTCACATTGATGTTTATCTTTTACATATAATCATGCTTAGTTTAGGGCAGGAACTGTGTTTTACTCTTTTATATATATTTATATATATATATATCCTCAGACCAGAATTCATAGGAGGTGACTTATAAACGTTTGTTGATGGGGATTATAACATGCTTTTTTGAGTGCTGGGGAGAGTTTACTAATGATGATGGTGAAAACGTGTATGACTCAGCTGGTTGTTTCCTTCTCTAGGAAACCACAGAGGAAGGGTGCAGTATCAAGGAACTTACAGATCTCCCAGGAAGAGTTCTGCAAGACCTTTTATTGTAAAAAGTTAAATATAAAACTTATGAAAACAAATGCAGATACTTCAATTTCCATTAACCTCTCTTATTACTTATCTCCTTTTCTAAAGATTCCTGATTCATTAGATAACTCTGAAAAGGTTCACTTTACATGTCAAGGTAAATATTTTGAGTTTTACCTGATGGATTACTCAATTCTCAGCTGAATCTAGAAATTCAGTTTAAAATAGTAAAGTTATTTCATGATTTCTGGATCAGAAAAACATTAACATCTATTTTCAAAAGCAATTAATACACATATTAACAAAATAAGAGTATAAAAGGTTTTAAAATAAAAGAAGTCTCCCTCCCACTTATGACCCACCATCCCTCCCTGACCCTGCCCTTCACTAGGGTTTATCAACTCAAATACTTTCCTGGGTCAGGCATGTAACATGAATGAGTAATGCAGGTGTGCTTGCTGTATGATGCCATATTATCTTGTATTCTTTCAACATCACATAATTTACTAGCATAGCTGTTTTTCAACAACACTAACAACAAAAATGCTCTTTCTCATTGTTTTGGAAATACCTGACCCTCTCAGTCTTTCATTTTCTCACTTTTGATATAAGTAATGGTTCCCTTTCTGCTTGATTTTACTAGTAAACGTAAAAGCACAAGCTTCATGATATATAACAATTGATGTGTTCAGTTTCAGGAAGACTTTAGGAAGGAGTATGAGCTATAGGAGAGGACATGAATGTCTAAAGGACAGAACCATTCCTTGCCTCCTGACTCTAAGAAATATTATGCATGTAAGAATTAAGGATGGATGTTGACAGGCCTTCTGATATTTTGATATGATTTTTAATGTAGAATTTCTTGATTTTTAAATGTTGACAACAAATGCAATATTATTTTTAAAACACTGGATAAGCCAACACTGCAAGCCAAACAAAACAGGTCTGCAGGCTGAATTTGGACCAATGGTGGAAGTTTGGTTTTTCAGTAATTTGTTCCTTTTTTCCATGCGATGATACTATGTATATATTCTTTATTCTTTTATTATTATTGATTATTCTTATCAGGATGTACAAATCTAACTCATAGGCTTTCATGGCTATTATGAATTTAATTTATTTAACTAGTTCCTATCTATGGACATTATGTTGATTCCAATTTTTTGCTATTTCATACAATGTAGAAATACAGAAATAAATGTCATTATGTGTACATCTTTGCACATGTAGGAATTATTCAGTATAATAAATGTCTAGATATGGAATTGCAAACAAGGGCTTTGTAAAATATAAAGATAATCCACATATGAAAAGGGTTGTTATTTGGTTTCTATTATTTTTTTTTCTAAAACAACTAGGAAGTAACAAAGGCATTTTTGTACAATTCTAGAAAGATGTATAGTGTGCATAGGTCAGTACAGGAAGCTCCTATCTTGATCTGCCATTAAAATAGTCACCATGTTAAATATAATAAAGAAATTCCCAGAGTCCTATATTTGGGAAGTTTACTATCAATGGCTGGGTCTATACTTGGTGGTGCTGTGAGTAGATGGATCCAGACTTATAATTCTAACAATTAAGGGAAAAAGAGTTTCCTTTATGGTTTGTATGTTTGTGTAGGGGGGTGGGGGGTGGGGTGGGGTGTTAGTGTCCCTGAAGTGAAGAGGGCGCTCAGGACCCTTTGATTGTAGTCCCTAAAAATTGGCTTCATAACCTTTGATAGCCCACATCCTTTTTATAGGCCCTAGTTTCCTTACAAAACATAACACGATCGAGTTGGAAGGAGAAAAGGATATTTAAAGCCATGGAATTGACTTACATTACCTAGGAAGAGAATATAGATAGAGAAGGGAAGGGACCCAGGATGTCTGAAATTTGGGACTCTCCAAGGAGACTGGGGAGGAGCAGCTCTGGAGAGAAAGGAGAATGTGATGTCCTGAAAGCCAAAAGAGGGAAATAAGATTACATAGATTCTGAGCTAAATGCTGCTGAGAGCTCAGTGACCTCAGGCAATATGGAATTGTTGGAGACCTCAACAAGGACCATATCAACAAATTGTTGGACTTAAATGCCAGATGAAAGCCAGTTAAAGAGTGAACGAACAAAATCACTTTTGACGCCTTTATAAACTATGCAAGTTTATTCCAAACCCGCAGCTGCAGAGATTCTAAGGCACTTAACCTATTCATGACCCTTCTTCCTCCTGCCTTCCAAGATTGTTTATATCCTTTCACACCCAACAAAGAAGTGAGGCAAATGGGCAACTATTAGTTTTTGTTATTTTATTCTATTACTCTATTACTGTATTCATTTTGCACTCTCTAGACTCCTCCATGCTCCCTCAATATCTAAATCTTATTAAATTGGTCGCCACCAGTGAACACTTATCAATCTGGATTCCATGGCTTTCGCCTCGCCGGTCCCAGCTAAACCCTCGCCCCATGTCCTCTCCAAGTCTTTAAACTGGACTGCTAATTCCAAATTCAACCCGGGAAACAATCAAAGAGGGGCGGGGCGGGGCGGGGCGGGAGGAGGTGAAGTACGCATGTTCCTTTCAGAGGCTCTGGACGCATGCGCTAGTCCTCCACGGACCGTTTGTGCTGCCCGCCTACAAAGGGTGGGGTGGTTGTTTTATTGACGGACTGAGTACGGGTGCCTGCTAGGCTCTTGCGGAAGTCTATGCGCCATTGGGAGGGCCTCAGCGGCTGCTCTGTGCCCTTGTTACAGAGAGCCTCTTCCTGGGTCATTCCTGGAGCAGAAGCCGGACTGGGGCTGACACAGGGGCTCCCGCGTGGCCGTCTCGGCACTTGTGTGACCTCCCTGCCGGAGGGATGTGGCGACTACGTCGGGCCGCCGTGGCCTGGTAAGTGCAGGCTCCGACCTGGCCCCGTTATTTCTGGGGCAGCTTGAGAATGGGCTTGTCCCATCACTACCTCCAGAATGTGCAAATAACTCTCAGGCCAGGCCCGGGGCCAATGGAGAATTTCGGGATATTTTTGAGGACCCATAGTGACTGGAGTCTTTCTTCACTAGGCTTACCTGCGGTGCTGGCTTTCAGTACCGGCCCTTGTCCCTGTCCCTAGCCAACGCGAAGATTCTGGACGCCTCTCAGTCTTGGCCCTTCTCTATTGTCCTTTTGTCCCTGCCCTTTACACCCTTGTGCTCGCGGTGTTAGCTCAGTGTCTGGTTGGTTCTTTTTTTTCTGTCCTCTCTCTGCCCGGTTTGGCTCTGTCTACGAATCCCCCTTTCCGCGTTTCTCTTAAGCCTCACTGTCTTCTTCCACCTCCACGCCGTGTGTACATTGCACCTGCAGGTACTTCGGCTCTTCTGCAGGGTGAAGGGGCCTCTGCCTCTTTCCCTAGCCCGCTAGTTGGAGTCAGAACTAGAGCAGTGACGCACACGGTGTCAGAGATGGTGATTAGAGATGGCTTCTTAATAGCACCTTTTTTCAGTGTTCAGGGAGGGAGACTTGCTTTCTGATGCAAAGTGGTAAACGTGGCACCACTTTTCTCATCACATTGTCGTTGTTGCCCTGGCCTGGTTTAATCCCAAGTAGAACATCATGGAAATCTTTTTATTTTTGTGGGTTACATATACATTTTGATGAAATTAAATTTGATTTTATCTCCGTACGTAATTTTGTTCTAATATTCTTAGATGCCGTCAAACTTAACTCATTGTTGCGGACATTTGGTAGGAAGTAATATGCATCAAGCACAGTTGGAAAAACTTGTTTTTTCTGAATTAACGCAACGTCTAAACACCTGTCTTTGTTTTTTTTCAGAACTTTTTAAATGGTGTAGATAATTTGTAGTATTTATAAGGAATAGAATCCATTTATTTTATAAAGGTTAACTGGAGTCCAAATGCAGAACTAAATGACATACAATAGTTACAGTGTTTTGTTAGTCAATTAGAATAATTACACTATTTTAAATCTCTTGGGATTTTAATTTCTGAGTAAATTCATAGCCCTTGGTATTAAAGTAAGTTATTTACAACCTTTGTATTTCTGCTCCTCAGTATTTAATGGGGAAACATGTCTAATTTTCTTTGAATAAAAAACTGCAGAAATAGCATACTCTGTTGAAGCACTTAATATATGTAGGAAAACTTTAAAAATTGAGTTTCAAAACAAATTGATTTATAACTGGTATTATTTCTATATTCAGTTGGATGTTGTAGGGCAAAATTATTTCTAAAATTACTGTGGATTCCATACAGTCATGGCTTTAAAGCAAGCATCCTCAAACTACGGCCCGCGGGCCACATGCGGGTGTTTTTGCCCATTTGTTTTTTTACTTCAAAATAAGATATGTACACTGTGCATAGGAATTTGTTCATAGTTTTTTTTAAACTATAGTCCAGCCCTCCAACGGTCTGAGGGACAGTGAACTGCCCCCCTGTTTAAAAAGTTTGAGGACCCTTGCTTTAAAGTGTCTCGTGTTGATAGCACAGTTTAGCTACTTGAAGAATTAGAGATGTGGAAAGTCAGAAGCCACAAGCTCTGGAATTTGTCTTTTACTGTAGTTTCTTAGCATGTTGTGAAGGAATATAGTTAAATTTCTACTCTTTAACAGATGGGAGCATGAACTTTTTTTGGACATACATATATATGTGTGTGTCTCTCTCTCTATATATATATATGATTATGGACATGTGAGAAGACCAATGACCAATATTGATTTGGGTGCAATAAATATTTGGGTAAAGTTAATGAAGAAAGAATTACATATTAGGAAATGGTATATTTGTTAAAAGATATGGTAAATGAACAACAGAGTAGATGATTTCTGGGGGAAACCAGTTTTGCATCACATTTGATTTTTAATTTTGACTGAATGTAGAAGTCTATATTCAAAATCCTTTTCCTTCTGAACTATGAAGGCATTGGTACATTTTCTTCTAGCATCCTTTGCTGCTGATGAGAAATCTCATGACAATCTGATTTTTTTCATGTTTGTAGGTATTTTGTTTTTCTCTTCATGGAAACTTTCAGGATCTTTACCCTTTATCCTAAATTTCTCAAGGCTTTGTCCAGGTGTGAGTTTTTTGGTTTTTGTTTTTTCTTCTTTTACCACTCATCTGGCTTTAGTCAGTGGGCCTTTCCATGTCAAATATTCCTTTATTTCCAAGAACTTTGTCTTCTTCTTTATTTTCTTCCTTTCATTTTTCCTTTTCTTTTTTTTTTTTCTAGATACCTATTTGGTGAATATTCGTCCTCTTAGATTGGTCCTGTGTGCCCATGATTTCCAAAATATGATTTGTACCCTTCATCTGTTAAAAAAAAAAGCATACCCCAATATATATATGCACACTCATTTACTTTTAAAGTATATATGTCTCTGTACCTTTGATTTGCATGATAAATCTTCCCTAACATAATCTTAAAGGATAAGATACAACAATACTGCATCTAGAAGCTTTGGTACTTTCTTCTTCAGTCTCAGTGGATCATTTTGTGCATCCTATGGGATGCATTTCTCCCCTATCCTCCCACTCACTTTGGATGCCACTTCTCTGCATCACTTAACTTATCTGTTATGTTTTCCACCTTTTTTCTTTATGTTCTACATTCTGGGGAATTTTCTTAATTCATTTTTCTGATCTTGCTATTGATTTTTTTTTAATAATATATTGACCATTATAACTTTAATTTCCATGAACTTTTTTTTAACATTTATTAAACTCTTAAAGACATGTTTAATTCTATACTTTCTATTCTTCCATTGCTATTTTTGAAAACAACATGCATTCATTTTATGTCTGCAGTATTTCAGGAATCCTCCTGAGAATACTAATTAGCATTTCATATCTCTGCTTTTTCCAGGATTAATGTTATTTATCTTGGTTTTCATCTTAAGAGTTGGTGGTTTTCTATAAAAACTGGTTATTTAATCAACATTATTTAAACATGAAGTACTAATGATTGATGTTGATGCCTTGTGTGAGTTACCCTTGAAAGAGAGGGCTGATTTAGCAAACTGTTTAAGGTTATGATGTTTCAATTAACAAGCCTCATTTTAGGGCATTTAGGGAGTGGGCAGATGATCTGAGCTTGCTACAAATGCCAGTATTGTTGAGGAGGTTCACTCTGGGAAATCCCGCTTCATCATACACACTTGGGAGCTTAGTTCTTCCCTGGGAGATTGCTCAGCGTGGGGCAGTTGCTGCTGTTAACATTCAGCTGGATTGGAATGGGGTGGAGGGTGACCAAAGCTGCCTGTCCTTAGATGGCATGTCAGTAAATCTCAGTTTCTTCTTGTCTTTTCACTCTCTTTCTTGTATCTCAAGAGGACCTTTTTGTGAAAAATAATGCTGTCCTGTATGATCATTGATCTTTTAGAGTATCTTCTTTAACTGGAATGCCCTAGAAGTAATTCTGAAGATGCCTTTCTAAGAAGTACTAGGATTTTGCTTTGAGGCAATTATCTCTTCCAGGGAACTAATTGAAGAACATTTTACATATAGTTACCTGAAATACTGGATGCTATACTCCCCATTCTTGTCCCTGTCCCCCACCCATAGTTATTGCTGCTGCCATTATGGAAATAGGAATTTTAGAGATTTGGATGTACAAGAGAGAGGAAATAATGAAAAGCAAAACATCTTAGAGATGAATTCAGTCCTGGAATTCATCTAATTGGATATATTTTTGAAATAACTTCTTTTAAAAAATGTAAATAACTTTTTGAGGATTAAAGAGTTATTCATTTATACATTAGTTTAAGTTAGTGCAAATTGATATTTAAATAACATTTTGTTGAGCACTTTGTGCTGGCCACTGCTAGGTTCTTTCACCGGTTTTTTGCTTTTTAATTCTCCTAATAACATGTTCATTCAACAGATTTATTGGGTGTCTATCATTTGTGAGGCACTGGGCTAGACCTTGGAAATACAAAAGTAAGCAAAACAGGACCCTGGACTTATGAAGATTGCAGTTTACTGGACAAATATTAATTCAACAACTATACTGTTATACAATACAAATTTCCAAGCATTATGAAGAAAAAGTACAAAGAGCCAGGAACTGTAGTAGAGGGACTTCCATTATAATGAAGTTTCAGGAAGAGGAGGAAATGCTTGAGGTAAAACTGACTGTGAGCAGTAGCAGGAGTTAAGTAAGTAGAAGAGTCTGTCCAAAAATAGTGGGTGGCACGATTGGGAATTTGGATGAAAGCTAGTCAGGGTGAAGCTCTGAGACAAGTGAGAGAAAGGTAGGAACTAGACTGTGCAGGGCTTTATAGACCAGGAGTTTGGATTTTATTCTACATGCAGGGGGAGCCATTTAAGAGATTGATGCAGACGAGTGACATTGATCAGATTTGCATTCAGAAGAGTGTTCTGGTGATGGTGTAGGATGAGGAAGGTATCAAGAATGATCCCCAAATCTGTGGCTTAAGTAACTGGATAGTTGCTTATACCGTTTCCTGAGGGGGAATACTGCAGGAGAGTTAGGGTTTTGGTGGGAGGGGGAGAAGAGATCGTGGCTTTGGACATCTGGAACCTGAAGTCCCTTTTTGATATCTAAGTGCTGATTTTGAATAGGCAAGTGGACCCAAGGGTCTGAAACTTAACTGTTTGTATTAGACATAAACTTGAGAAACATGGTTATATAGATGGAGGAAATGGTGTAGATAAGATTTTCTAGGGAGAGTGGTAAGAAAAGCAGATTAGGTATAAGCCTTGATGAACTCTCAAAATTTAAAAGATAATTGAAGATGAATCTGAAAAGGAGTGGACACTGAGGTAGGAATAAAACTAGAGACTGCTAAGGGAAGAGGAAGTTCCAGCAATGAGAAGGTGTCAACATTGTCACCTGTTGCTAAGAGGTCAGATAAAACCAGAACTGAAAAAAATGCCTATTGGAAGCCTTTGGTGCTTTCAGTAAGAGCTATTTTACTGAAGTGATAGAAATGGAAATCAGGTTGGTTTGGCTTTTAATAAAGTAGCTAGAGCAGGAAAATGAGATATTTTTTTCTCCTGTAAGATGAGAGAGACTTGACTTACGATTTCTGAAAGAGCAAGAGGAGAGACAATTCCACATGGATTCGCCTTTTTTAAGCAGGAGGAACATTTGCTGTAATCTTATGTGGGGAAAAAGAGAATGGGTGTAGATACAGTAGGTGAACAGTTTGCATATGAGGAAGTTGAACATGTGTCCTGATGGCTTCGATTTTCTCTGTGAAGTAGAGAGCAAGGTCATCTACTGAGAGTTGGGGGAGGTCAGGAGAGATATGGGAGATTAAAGGAGAGTGGAGAATGTCAGGAATAGTCCTGGCAGAGAATGGAAGACTGAATTGATAAGAGAAATGAAGTAGGATTGTCAGGCAGTTTTGAGGGCCCTGTTTAGATGTCTGTCCATTTGGGTGTGATTTTTCTCCAGTAGTGCTTCACTTGCCTGGGTACAGGCAGGGAGAAAAGCAATAGTAAGTTCATCCAGAGTTTGTATTTTATTGGACAAGTGAAACAAAATGTCAGAGGGCAAGGGAGTCTAGAGTATTTGCAGAAGAGTTATTGATATGATGAACCAGAGAGTGTGAGGTGGCTACGTGGGTGAATAGATAAGGAAAAGACTTAATAGGTAAGAAGAGAAAAGTATCAGAGAGTCAGATACTTAAATTAGTGATTATTGATAATAACTCTCCAAAACAGCTATTGTGCCATTTTAACAGCATAAGAAACTGAGGCTTTGGGACATCTACTCCTCTACTAATAATACAAAGAGGTGTAATACAAAGAAGGTGTAATACAAAGAAGAGGTAATTTGTCCTTGATTGCACAGCAAGTAAGCAGTGAAACTGATTTGGAACCAAAGTTCATCTGACTCAAGAGACTAAATGGATGTAGGGATATAGTTGAAAGAAGTCTGAGCTAAACGTTATGGAACCATGAGCTATTTCCCTAGTTGATTTGTGTCTTGAGTTTTTTCTCTCTGTACGTGATAACATTGGTCACCCCAGGTAAAATCTAGTGGTTATTAGTGACTCTTCCCTTCCTCCTGTGCCTAGCCTGCCATTCTGGTGTCTACCTTTTCCTTTCCTGGCTCACTGCTGCCACCTCACTTTAGGCGCTTTCTTATATCTGGGCAGCTCAACTAAAATAAGATCACCTTTTTGCTCCCCTTCTGATCTACTTTTACCTAACATTGCCTTTGATATCTTCTTTAACTACTTTTTATTTAGTCTTATTCTACTCAGAAACTTTCAGTGACTTCTGTTGTCTATTTTTTTAAAAAAAAGTGCAAACTAAGCCTGATATACAGTGGCTCTGTCATTTTTCCTTAGACCTCTTCTCCAATTTTACCTCCCTCTTTGAACCTTTTATGCCAGCTCCTTAGATCTCTTGACCTTTCATTGTCTCGTATCTGTGCCCTTCTCCTTATCTGGTATTTCTTTTCTCTTTTTTGACTCTTCACTTTCCACTTTTAAGTTTTACTTTTTCTGGGAAGTTTTCACTGATCACCTCACCTCCTAAGGATCATTAGCTTTCCTCTGAACTCTTGGGCCACTTAACTGGCTCTGCTGTTCCTTTGACATGGAAATATTTGTTGTGGTATTAATTTTCATATGTGTATGCTTGCTGGGGTGGAGGCAGTTTTGAAGGTAAAATGAGAATTATGCTTTTTATATATGCTGCATTTGAGGTCAGGAGAATTTAGTTTTCTTGGTTAATAAAAGAAGATAGGGACTTTATAAGATAGTAGAAATGATGATTTATCTTGGAGGCAGAGCTTTTTTAAAAAAAAGTAGAGAATGTTTACCAACTTCTAAAGAGATTGTAAATGTTTTTGTGACTAGAAGTAACATTTACATGTAGAATTACAAATAAGCAGTGTGCTTAATCCTACAATATGTATTTTCACCCACTATTAAATCCTATTTCTCTCAGGTTTCTTGAGTCAGAGGATTCCTGTAGAGTTTTGAATCAGAGCAAGGCCCAATGTCATCCTGAGGGTTCCATAGGAGGTGGTGGGTACTCCATAATGTCACCTCAGCCTCCTATTTGGGGCCACATATATTTATGCATCTGTTGCTTCCCACACTCCTTGCCTTGGTGTCTCCTGGGAAAGAATTTGGGCTTTACTTTCAGGCTGACCTTAGTTTTAATCCCTCTTCTACCATTTGCTAGTCATTCTACCTTAGACAAAACATAGCTTTAAAAAAATAAATTTGTAAAATGACTATACTTACCTTACTGGGTCTCTCCTGAAAGTAACAGTAGCATTTGTAAAAACATCTCCTATAATATCTGGTACTCCTAAGGAATACAAGAGATAACCCCTTTCTCCTGCCATCCTTCACAGCATTGTTTCTGTGTTCCTTGATTTCTTTTTCTTAACAAGTTTTCAGCCCCATGTAATTAAACGAATTAATATTTTTAAACTACTTAGAATCAAGTCTAGCCCATAGTAAGCAACTATGAATGTGTGCTGAATAAGATGAGGCCTATGGTGGTTGTTGGTAATCTTTCATTCTCTGCAAGAAGGATAAGGTAGAGCTTGGACAGTTAAGATTCTCTGTTTTGAGCTTTTTTCCTACTTTCATTTTTCTGGGGAGCCAGGTGCCTGAGGTGAAATTGATCAATTTCCTTAATTTCCATCACTGGAGTATCTCAGGGTTGGGATCCATAGATGAGGGAGCAAAGAATAGGTTTTCTAAGCTGCTAGAATTTTTGTGCTTGAAAGCGAAAGTTTGTATGCATTTTTTGTCTCAACTTTTACTTACAGTGAATAGCAGTTAATAAAATAAGTCCTTACCTTTTCTCCAGTTTCAATTCTTTGGAACAGGATTATAGCCCATATATTAGAGTGCAGGCTCTGGAGTCCCACTGCCTGAGTTTGAATCTTGCCTTTATTCCTTCTTTCAGTGTGTACTTGGGCAAGTTATTATAAATGGTTAGTAAATGTGAACTATTGTATGACATGTGGTTTATCGTGTGTGTGTGTGTGTTTCTTTTAGTATATTGTTATTTTTATGTAATTTCCTTTGTATTATTACGCTATCTGATCTTTCTCCCATGTTCATTTTTCTTTCAGTGAGGTCTGCCAATCCTTAGTGAAACATAGCTCCGGAATAAAAGGAAGCTTACCACTACAAAAACTGCATCTGGTTTCACGAAGTATTTATCATTCACGTCATCCAACCTTAAAGCTTCAAAGACCCCAATTAAGGACATCATTTCAGCAGTTCTCTTCTCTAACTAACCTTCCTTTACGTAAACCAAAACTTTCTCCAATTAAATATGGCTACCAACCCCGCAGGAATTTTTGGCCAGCAAGATTAGCTGCAAGGCTCTTAAAACTTCGATATCTCATACTAGGATCTGCTGTTGGGGGTGGCTATACAGCCAAAAAGGTAAGTTTAACTTTCCTGCTGGTTTTCCAATTATTCTATCATGATTATTTTAAGTTTTTATAGCATAAGTAATTTTTCTTTATTTTAGTAGAATATAATTGGATGTTTAACCATTTATTGTGGGTCTCTACCACACAATGGTGCTAATAGGAGGTTGTTTTAATGGTGTTAATAGGAGGATGCCTTCTGAATCTTAGGTATAAATGCAGGAAATAAAAATGGCCTCCTGGAGGGAGTGCCGGGCCAGAAGTAAGAGCATCTAGGTTTGACTTTGAGCTTGCTATTTAGTAGCACAGACAGGAAAGTTAGGCAGCATGCTCACACATGCACTTCTTGACAACTCTGGGACCAGAGGCAAGGTGTCCCATCTCCCAGTCTGTCTTCCTTCTACTCCACAGTGTTGTTTAAAGCCAAAGCATGAAACCTGTTTAAATAGAAGTATATTTTGAATTTTTACGTTTCCCATAATTAGTAGAGGAGTATTTACGTATTTTATGCTAAATTCCCTGCCTGCTATATTGTTTTTAGAAGAACTGAGGCTATTTAAATTTGTTTCATGAAAGTTTCAAATATAGTACATTGCTCTTAGTTGTTGTGTTTTAATTAAATAAGATAATTTTCTTTATATTTTAATATGGCATTCAGAGCATCTGATTGACATACTTTCTTATGTTTTAGACTTTTGATCAGTGGAAAGATCTGATACCTGACCTTAGTGACTATAAATGGATTGTGCCCGACATTGTTTGGGAAATTGATGAGTATATCGATTTTGGTTTGTATCATCAACATTAAAATACCTTTTTGTGTCTTTTCTTTAGGAAAGAGAAGTAGTTGTGTTAAGATAGTTTCTTAACTTATGAGTTCAATACATAGCACTTTTATTTTAATGATAAAAGTAATAGAATGTCAAAGAAAAAATTTGTACAAAAAAAGTATCTAGTAGCTTTAATACAGCTTACCACTATGCTCCTAATAGAGCATTTTCTTTAAATGTACATAATATGTGTATATGGTTAATATTTTAGTTTCCCTTTTAAAAATTACATAGATATAATGAACATACAGTTTTGGTATCTTTTTTTTCTTTTTTTTTTTTTTTTTTGGCTACCTAACATATTTTGTCAGCATTTCCATGCTGCCAAGTAGACTTCCTAAATATCATTTTCAGCATTATAGAATGTTGCCCAGAACATATGTACTGTGATCCACCTAACTAGCTCCTTTTGATTGGATACCTTTGTTACCTTTAATTTTTGTAGCCAAGTTCCTTAAAAGTCTATTAGTACCCAGAATGATTTCTCTCCTTAATTGGCCACTAACCCCATGTTTTAAGTAGGTAGATGAGAAAAAAGTATATTTGATAGCTATGATTATCAGTAATTCATGGTGATCTTTGAAACATTTTTTTGATGAAATATTTTCCACAGTCCCTTTTTTTAAGACATTTTCTGATTTCTCAGCTTAGGTATATGTGGAGGTGAAATTAATCTCTACATGCACTTTACTCACAACACTTCTAAAGATTCTAAAGATAAAACTGTGCTCTGTTGACAGAGGTATTTGCAAGAAAAGCACACTTTAAAATTGTTTTTGTAATATTCACGAGGAGAGCTTTTCAACTTGATACATATGCCAGTGTCAGAGCATAGTAGCTGAGAGCCTGGATTCTGGAGCTAGAGTGCCTGAACTTGAACCCTGGCTCCTGCCTGCCCCTCTTGCTGCGTGCCCTAGTTTCTCATCTGTAAATGGGGTTGATAGTAGTAGCAATTTTGCAGGGTTGCTGTGAGGGTTAAACAAGTTAATATTTTTATAGCCCTTAGAATAATATCTGACACGGGTTCTTATTTTGAGACTATTGTGTGTTTTGGTCTTCTCCAGAGAAAATTAGAAAAGCCCTTCCTAATTCCGAAGACCTTGCAAAGTTAACACCTGACTTTGACAAGATTGTTGAAAGCCTCAGCTTATTGAAGGACTTTTTCACCACAGGTAAAGGAGAACTTGTTTGATCTAATTTAAAATTTTAAGAACCACAGAAGAAAAATACATAGATGTATTTGTTTTGTTTATTCCCATCTTTTAAGTTAGAACATTTATTTCAAATGAAAAGATATAAAAACAAAGTTTTGTCCTATAGTGGTTTTAATCTTCATTTAGCCAAATCAAGTTAAAATTTATAAGAGCTTAAACATGCTAGGCTTTTAGTCAGTGAGGGAGAAAATATCACTTGTTCTTGACAAGTAGATGAGACTTCCTATGTATTTGCTTTTCATGATTGGTTAGAGCCAATTTGGTGATTTTAAAACAAAATTATGATGGACCACAATGAGTAGAATTTGTTAAGGTTAATACTGGCATATTTGCCTTATTATTGCCCTATCATGGTATAAATCTGAGATCTCAGACACCTTTGCTCGTTCCTGTTAAATTTTACATTTCTATTTCCCCTTTTGCTGATTTTTCACAGGTCACAAATTGGTTAGTGAAGTCATAGGAGCTTCTGACCTACTTCTCTTGTTAGGTGTGTAAACAGACATTTTTGCTCACCTTAACATGCCTTTTAAATGCTTCTAATAAACTAGTTGCAAATAAAATTGCAGACCAAATTTATAATGCTGCTTATGCTGAATTTTAAAACCCCAGAACTATGTTAGGCAAACTCATTATCCTTTAGGTGGAAATAATAAAATAATTATTTTGTGATAAAACTGAAATTCCTAAATATGTATAAGATTAAAGCTATTAAAAGAAAATTTGCTTATCAAAAATATTTTCTTGACATAGATTTAATTGTTTTTGATAATTGAAATGAAAAGTAATTTTAGTTTGTCTCATCTGCCCTGTCATAGTTGACATTTTAAATTTGTTTTCTTGTTATTAATATATTAATACGTGATCCGTAATGGCAGTGGTATGTGGCTGAACTGTAAGTACCCTCATGTAAAATAATCCTTACCAAAGATTGTCTTTTTATTGTAATTTTATTAATAGTTATATATTTTTAAATAGTTATATTAAATATATGCTATAATTGCTATAATTTAAAAAAATTTTCTACATAGGTTATCAGTAATGTTCCTTAAAATAAGATAAAGGTAATTTGATGCTTTGAACCTAAGTTGCTCTAAAAACCCATTTACCTTTTAATCGATTAGACATAATTTTGAATTCAGCTTAGGCTATTGACATCACTGGAGAATTTAAAGGATTGCATATTTATCTTAAAGGTTCACCTGGAGAAACAGCATTTAGAGCAACAGATCATGGATCTGAAAGTGACAAGCATTATAAAAAGGTAAATATAAAAGAGAATTCTCCACATAGGTAGTCTTGAAAGATTTTTAAAAGTTTTTACCTTTTTAAAAGATTTAAAAATAGTAACATCTAAGTAGAGATATTTCTAATCTAGTGCAGAATGCAAAGTGTTACAGGGCAGTGCAGGAAATATAGTTAGAGAAGCCCATTTTCTACTAATATGTCCTGTGGGTTGTCCCCAAGAAAGGGTTTTATTGTTATATGTGTTGGGAAAAGCTGGTTTAGACAAAACAAGTAGACTTTTCTTCTTTTCCCTAGGGAACCTCTCTGACTTTAATACGTCAGTGTACATTTTGAATCTCCAACAGGAGTCAAAGAATACAGGGTTTTTCAGATTTATTTATTAACCCTTTTTTCTCATGAAACATCTAGGAATTAAAGTTTACTTAGGAGAAATAGTAAATAGAATAGGAAGTGGGCTATTGGGGAATAACTTAATTCCCTTACATTGAGAGTCAACAGAGTTACATGTGGTTATTAGGGTATGTCAATTTCAACATATATGCATTAACAAAAAGTTATAGAAGACTTGCATATGAAAGTTATAAGAGAATTTCTGATGTAGAATACTATACATTGCTCCATATTTCTAATACTCATGTGTTTATCTGACATTTTCTGAATCTTCACTGTTTTCATTCTTTTGGAATTGATAAAATAACTGATTCCTTGAAAGTTTTTTTAAAAAACTAATACCTAGATAAATAGATTTATAGAAAATATTCTATGAGCATTTTAAAATTACGAAATATGTAGCTTATATACTGAAGGTTATTATGGTTTCAACACATCAAAGGAAATAATTTTATGTTTCTTTGGGGAGCAGGATAAAGAAATAATTTCTGTGTATAGGTTTTCATCCCTTTCCCTGTCCTTCAACTTTGAACTTTATATGTGATTTTCCAGATTTTAAGTATATTTCAAAAAATTTTTTTTCTTTTGCCTTTTAAGTTTATCTTTTGAAGAAAACATTTTTCCAAATGTATATGTGTGCCTTTTAACTCAATCTTTTTTGATACTCTTTTATTGACATTATTTTAACCAAAGGATACTCTTGCCATATGAAACGCTTTTTACTTCACCTTATATTCTTACTATTTAGTGGACCATTTCTGTTACTAAATCTCTGTTCTCAGAGCTCCTAGGATAGTGGTGAGCTCTCAGCAAAATGAGTTGATTGATTTAACTCAGTACAAGAGAGGCTGATTTAAAGTATATAAATTTGGTTTGTGTCAACAAGGATGAGCCTGAAGAATGTTTGCTCTGATAACCTGTGAATTCTTGGCCTTCATAATTGAGGAGAACAAGGCTGTAAAAGTAGTCCGTGTACTGATATTCTGAATTGGAATGAAGCAGTGTTGCTTAAGTAGGATTTCTTATGCAATGAATTATATTGTAACTGTGGCAAAATTAAATTCTCACAACCAACACTATCAAGTAACCTGTGGATTCAGGAACTCTTAACTAGCAGCTATACTTGGTTGGATGCTTAGCCAGAAGCCAGACCACTTGTGTGCTGGAGTACAGTAGTTGGGAAGCTGGGGTATCAGAGGGAGAAAAGCAGGGAATATCTGCATGAGAGAAAATGGAATGACAACACAGCCTTACTGTATTTCATAACAGTACACTGCATTTTTATATCATTCAAAAAAAAGTAAATATTTTTATTTAATATGTACATATGCATATAACACTATTTTGAGATAACAATGGGGATTTAGTAAAAATTGTAATATTGATAATTATTGGTAGGGCTGTTTTGTTCATCTCTTAAAATTATTTGTAAAAATTTTCCAAGTAATAAAATATGATAATAGTATTACTAGATTGGAGCAAGTTAAGTAATCCCAAGTGTAAAGACCTATTTCCTTCTGATAACCAATAGTAAACATTTTTTAGTGGCTATAAATATCTTCTGCAGAGTTATTTATTACTAGGAGAGAGAAAATAGGAAAATATTTCTTTTAGCTAATCAAATAGAATTATTCAAACTTTAAAAAGTAGTTTAGTGCTTAGTAATATTTTTTAAATGGAAGGGAAAAGAAGTCTTCACTTTTATAAAGTTCTTTTGCCAGACCAAAGTTACTATAAAATTTTTAAAGCAGGGATTGGCATACTTATAAGGCCAGATAGCCAGTATTTTATTAATAACGTTTGCAGGCCATAATGTCTCTATAGACTACTCAGTCAGCCTGCCATAGTTTGCTAACTCCTGCTCTAAAGGGCAATTTAAATATACCTTCCATTGTACTATAGTATTACCGCTTTCCTCTTTAAACAGATTGAACATGATGGGTCAGTAGCACTTTGAAAATAGTAAGCCCACATGACAGGATGGTGTCAGATACAGGCTTTGGAGTCACAATGCCTGGATTCATATCCAGCCCTTCCTGCTTTCTACCCTGCAACCTGGAACAAGTTACTTAATTTCTCTGAGTTTCTTGTTTCTTCTTCTACAAAATGGGAAACCCTACGTGAAAGAGTTGTTAGGAGGCTTATATAAAGTCCATTGGCACAAGACTTGGCACATAATAAAACTGAATGTTGGTTTTTAAGAGGAGGAAGAGGGTGAGGATGATGACAGTAATGATCATTGTTTTCTTATACTTTGAATTACTGTGTGAGTTAACAGTGTATTAACATATTTGATTAATTTCTTCCCCTCACTTTTCTTCAATGGAATTTTTTCTGGGGATTATGAAAAATGCAAAAACAGGTTGTGGGGGTGATGTATGGCTTACTTATGGAATAAGCTTTTTGTTAGGAACCCCTATTTGTGTTTTATGATAGAAACTCTAAATGATTATTAGGTAAAAGTGAGTTGTAATTTGATTCATTCAAGCAGTAAACATGTGCCAATCCCTGTTCTACGTGGTGGCTATAAATCATCTTGTGTATCAGGCCTTATTCTAGATGCTAGGTATAGAAATGAGCAGCTATGGACCTTGCTGTCCTATAAGTTTTTAAAATACTATTACTCTTAATAGTATTTTAAATGTATTCACATATGAGTGACTTATAATTGTCTTGGTCATTTAGGCTACTATAAGAAAAATATCATAAACTGTATAGCTTATAAACAACAAAAATTTGTTTCTCACAGTTCTAGAAGCTGGGAAATCCAAGATCAAGGTGCTGGCAGATACGGTGTCTGTTGAGGGCTCTCTTCATAGATGGGGCCTTCTCCCTGTGTTCTCACATGGCAAAAGGAGCTAAGCAGCTAGCTAGCTGTAGCCGTTTTCATAAGGGTATTAATCTCAAAGTCCTCATAACCTAATCACCATCCAAAGGCCCCACCTCCTAATGCTATCACATTGAGGGGTTGGGGTTCGTTTCAACCTACGAATTTAGTGGGGGACAAAACAGTGAGACCATAGTGTAATAGTTCAAGATTACTTAAAATCGTTTCCACTGAACTCATTAACTTTTAGGTTAGCACAGTATTTTTTAGTTGATATCTTGACTTCTGGCGGTATTACTAATTTTCTTGATCTGGAGTTATAATTAAAGAAAAAACTGAGAACATTGTACATGAAATAAGAGACTAAGAACTGCAGTGTCAAGTTGACAGTAGCTAAGAGATGTTTATAGAGTATATCATCTGCAGTTAATCATTGTTTATTATAAAATCTGTATTTTATATGTAATATATACTATTTTAAAAAATAATTGTGTACTATTTCTTGAAAGAAAAATGTCCAAGTTTGAAAATGCAGTTTGTACATCTGAGGAGTGCATCTTGCACAGTAGGTACACGTATTTCTTCCCCTTCCCATTTCACATGGCCTTTGCTTAGAAGCTGTATAGCCCATCACTTGGTATTTAAGGTGAGATTTGATGCCTAAAATTGAAGAAAGGTAACCTCCTTAAGATATGTAGTATAGTGTAAATAGCTTTTTCTATGTCTAATTGTTGTTTTCTTCCTACTTTTTTCAGGAGGTAACAGTTAATTTCAGCTATCTTCACATAACAGTGCTTCAGTAACAGACTCGGAAGGAAAGTGAGGTGTCACTAGAAACAGGGTCTTTTCTTGTAATCTAATAGATATTAGTGTATTTACCATACAGTTGTACATAGATACAAGCGATGAATTAGGGAAGGGTGTTTAAAATATAAATAAAAAAGAATCGTGTGCCTGATAGACTTGTAGAGTTAAGAAATATGGAACATTTTCTAACTGCTTTGGCATTTTATAAATTAAAATACTGGTAGTATATACAGCAGGTACACTACTGTGTAAGCCAACACAGCCTAATTTAAAGAGAATTGTTTGAGAAATGTAAACACCTGGATAATTGAAGAAGGGAGTATATGATAAATGACCAAATGGATGAAAATAAGTCTGATGCTTTCTGCTTGATGAAACATAATAATATTTTTTTAAAAAAAGGAACAAAAATTTTGGAAATGACAAGGGTAGTGAATTAGTTGGCATTGCCTTTTTTTGATAAATTTGTGAGCAACCATACAACTGATTTTTTAAAGCATATATCTTTAAAGATAACTTCAGGTTTTTGTAAATACATTTTGTACTATCGAATCTAGAAACAAATGTTGAATTTCACTTGTCGTGGAGAAAAAATCAACTAGTTTCAAACTCTGATTTATAGTAAACCAGTTTCATTCATTGTATAATTTTGCCAGTGATCACAGCCTAAAAATATATTAAAACTAAGAATCAAACAAAATAAGAATCTTCCAAATTATATGTTAATATTTCTTTAATTAAAAATGCTTTACTGTAATACTAACTTTTCTGTTTATACCTACTATTCTGGAAAACTTTTATGTTTATGTAAGTCATTGGATTATATAGGTGAATTAAGTAATTAAGCCTCTGGGTGAGTCTACTAATTACATTTGAATATAATATTAACCAGTATTTTATTTTAAGATACTTTCTAATTATACAAAATAAAATATTTTTAGCAGTCATTTTAAAAAACTGTGAAACTATTTAAAACTCCAATTTAGAATATTTTAATAAGCATTAGTTTTCTTAACACTTTGTTTTTATACCTTCATAAAAACAGTCACCAGAACACTATTCTTATGCAAACTAAGTAATTACCTAATTCACTGGAACTTTACTTTTTTAGGATTTCTAATTGAGAAAATATTAGGCTTGTGACATTGTCTTTTTTGTCTTAGTTGTCTTTTCTACCACTTTTCTCAAGGTCAGTTATCTAATAGGCCAGCAAGTGTAATAAAAATACTATGCAGAAAATGGCATGTATTTTAGTATTATGCCACATGTCAATATATTGTAATAACAATTGTGTCAGTTTAACACTACATGACTATGAAACGGAATGAATTTTAGCAATAGAAAAGGTAATTATTTTTTGTATAGGTTTAAACTGGTTTTTGTTTCATTTTTAAATTTTCATAATAAATATATTGTCTCTGTATCTTAATTATATTCTTTTATAGTGTTTTGTTTAGTAATTGATATATGGTTGGCTATATTCTCGGAGATTGTTTAATGTCAAAACAGCTCGTAAAAAGTGAAAATTCAGTCAGACTAGTTATTTGATATTATATAAAGTCAAAACAGAACCTAAAACATTTTTTAATTTAAGAAAACCTTAAATTTTAGTCAAATAAGTTCATGTGCAAAGGCACATAGAATATATGAATTAATGTAAAACCTTGATTAACTTGATGCTAGAAATCTCAAATTAATAGGGTTTTTAGAGACTGTAATCTTTAATTGAAGAAATCAGATGCCAAGGAAAAATATTTAATAATAATTTAAATAAGCTGCTATGAAAATTATGCTTGAGAACTAGAAGATTTAACCCTATAAGATCAACACTTTTAAAAAAATCAGCAGTATAATTTAGTCCATTTTTGGCAATTCAAAAATAAGGATTGATATAATTTGTTTTCTTGATTATCCTGTTATCAGAAATTTAGTGAACTACCTGTCACTTTCTTGAACATTCCAGTTAGTCTAGGTTTTACCATGTGTTGATATTATATATCTGGCTTGTTTTATTCAGCACTTATTATTGCATTTTCCTTTTCACTTTTTAAACTATGCTGTTTTATTTTTCTGAGACCTCCAATTTTACTGAGAGGGAAAATGGAAATGCAGTACAGAGCCCAATTGTATGATGGCTCTAAAGGTACATGAGTTTCCATTTTGTTTTAAGCTATCCATACCTCCCTATCTTACATCTCTTCCTTTGTTGTGCCCTTTGGTTTAACATTGTTCTCCTCCCCAATTTCCTCTTCTCCTCATTGTAAACTCATGGCAGGGTCTGCTTGGTGAGCTCATTCTCTTACAACAGCAAATTCAAGAGCATGAAGACGAAGCGCGCAGAGCCGCTGGCCAATATAGCACGAGCTATGCCCAACAGAAGCGCAAGGTGATGGATGGTTTAAGGGGGCTACTGAGGTGTTCACACTAATCAGCCATTTCTGCCAAGATCATGTCGCCTTATTCTATTCATGGACTCCAATTATGAGAGATTATTTTTGACAAAGTAAAAATATGAAAGATATATATCATATAAACTCCTAACTTTTCTGGGATAGATAGTATAGACCAAGCCCAAAAATCAAGCTCAAGCACAGGAATTTAGTTTCTGAATATTAAGTTATCTGTGAGGATCCATGTATTTATACTTAGAATAAAATTATGAATTATTGTTTATTTGGTCCAGTTATTGAGTCACCCCAGGTTTGTAGCCAACTTATCTACTTACTTATTCTCCAAGATTTTATTTCTAAATTAAAAAGGATTATTATAGATAACCAGCTTCAATTAAAAAATGATGTTTATTTATTTGTTTTAGCCGAAATGTTTTAACAGGGAACATTCATCTTCTTATAGAAGAAAATTATTTTGGCTTAACTTTTGGGCAAAAACATGTTCTTCTTACACACTTTGATAAGTTCATTGCATAAATTTTTCATATTAATAAAGTGCAAGTACATTTTTATCTTGGACCACTGAGGGATTGAACATTGGAAATTTGGTAGAATTCTAGTTGCTAAAGAATAGATTCTAATAAAAGTCAGCATAAATCTATATAAATATTTGGTTATTAGTGTGATCAAGAGGTCCTTAAAAATATGATTTTGGCTGTTAGATAATCCTACAGTGAAGATCTCAAGGTTTATTTTCTAAAGAAACTTAGGTCAAAGTGAAATAAATGTAATGATTTCAAAGTTATACTCTTGAGATCTTGAAATCAACTAATTAACATCTAGATCAGAAAAGTTTTGAAGTTATATACAAACCTTATTCAGGGAAAACAATTGAGTCATAAAATTCCTGTAGGTTCTGATATTTAAATCAACCAATATTATAGATAATGACTTAGTACAATAATTTTGCTGGCTAACCTTATCTCATTTGGTGGTGGTTAATACTTGAGAGTAATCATTATAGTTTCATGCATTTTTTCAGAGTCACTTCCTGGCTTTTCTCAATTCCATGGCTGTTGAATCAACTCCTGTATATTGTTTAGCTTTCAGTGAATGAGTAACATAGGTAGAAAAAGAAAATAAATTGTTTTTTTGCATGGTTAAATTAAACCAGATGTGCTTAAGCCAATGAGGACTTACTTTAAATGGTACTCTAACATTCTCTGTTCTGTATGCTGTCATTGTACCATTTAAATATTCTAACAAATTGGATATTGAGCCATCTATACCTTAGTTTTGTTACAGAAAGAAAGAGGAGGAGCTAATATGTTCTGGAATGTTACTTAAAAATATGAATAAAATTCTAATTACAAGTCATTCTTAAGTGTTTTTTCATCATGATAATTTGAAGTGAGTCCTATAGACCTACCATTTTAATATTCTAATATATGGTTTAAGATTATCAGTATGCTTCTGAGTCTGACAGTTTAGGATGTCAGTAATGAATACTGACTCATTTTCTAGGTTGTCAAAGATTGATGTTCACTTTAGGCCTATTTTTAGTCTTTATTCAGGCTTAGAGACATGCCATTTCTGATATTTATCGGATTATCCATTTAACCCTTTTATACCTTCGTTTCACTATTTGTAAACTAGAGCCTGGCAGGACTGTACCTCTGTCTGTTTTGTTTATTGGGGTACACTTAGTTGAATACCAAATGAGTCTTGTTCCTTGCTTGCTTTGTAGTTACCTTGTGTGAAAGTAAATGGGATTTTGAAAATAATTTATGCGCTTGTATAGTGAGATCATTTCCTTTACTATCCTGAAAGATTATTTCCTTACTGTATCCTCCCCTCCTTTTCCCCTGTAGTTAGCCTAGAGATGACTTTTTCAGCTCTTCACTGTCATAATAATCAAAATCCTAATTCGTGAGATTTTTATCATTCCAGGCATTTGAGATTTACTTGAGGCACAAAACCACAGGTAGTTTTTGTTAGTTTTAATCACTCTCCCTTATCCTCTTGAAAATATAAGTAGGTCATCATTTTTTGGTATCTTATTAGTAGCAACTAATACATTTTCCCTGTATCTTCTGAGCAAAAAGAGGTTACTCAGAGACAGTAGATTAAAACGGCCATTGGTAGCTTTGCCTTTATGGATATGTACACATACATGGAAATTTTTACAGTGCTGCTTTTATATATGTATTTCAGAATGGCCAAAATGACTTAAAAGAAATAAATACTTAAAGTTTTTAAATCAGGCTTGGTTTTGTGAGGAGCTAGTAAAGGTTTTTCTCTTTCAGCTTTAGCTTGTTTCTGCGGAGGATTCCGCTCTTTATCCATCAGTTTCATAAGCCCTGGAATTGTAGAAAAGCTCTGGTTTCAAGACCATTGATACCCATTTCTGTCAGGGTGAGTTTTAAGTTAATTTCATAATGCAGACTGAATATATTAAACAATAGGACATAAACTTATAAATGGATGAATTTTACTAGTAAAGCACATCCAAATAAAATACACCGATATTGCTTGTTAAGACCCAGATGAATAAGTGATAGATTGCAATATATAAAAGTATCTTCTCATCAATCTTTTATATTTGTTTTATAAAGCTAAAAGCTTTTATCTTGTTTCCTAGAAAATATTAGGTCTAATTCTAGACTCTACCACCACCATTCTTTTAATATAATGTTAATTTTGATGTTCCATTAAACTAAGCAGATAGGAAGTATGTTGGTAAACTATGCATGGGTTATTCTTAACAGTTGTACCAGAAAGGCAAATGATAAATTTAAATATTCTTAAAAATTCAAATTTATAAAAATCTTAACAATTTTGATTATTAAATACTAATATTAGCATAATAATTGTATTTGTAATATTCTAATAACCTTATATCACTTTAACTTGTTATATAACCCTTTTTATTTTACCAAATTACTTACTAAGTTAACCTTTTATAGCCTTTGGCTTATATAAACATTTTAACTTTTTGTGTAATTGTGTTTTTAAATTATTGCCTCAGATGTCAAGTAATGTTAGTTTTCTATAGTAATTTAGGATATATTGCATGAAATCACCAAATATTCACATTCAAAACTAAAACAATTTATACTAATATTGTTGATACATTTCATACTAATTTAGCTGCAGTTGGGTGAATATTAAATGGAACAAAGTAAATCAAAGTCCCTTTTTAAATGAATTAGGAATTTAATCTGCATCATAAATATTATGACCACACATACAGTATGATGACTTGCCATATGATCATAATGTAGAATTATTGATTTCTTCATTGGTCTTCAAGATTTTGTTCTTTGGGTTGTGGGCTCCTCCCAAACTTGCTTGTCTCCTTACACTTTAGGAGATGGTTAATAATTATTGTCCATTCTACACAAACACACATATTTAAAATGAAAAAAATTTCTATCAACAGCTCTCTGCTTGCTCTACAGGAATTGGAAAACAAATAAAGTTTTTATTATATTATCTTTTTTCTAATTCCAAAATCATTTTTGGAGATTTTTAGGCATAAGCTTTTAAGGAAAAAAAAATGTACCTTTTGTTTCCAGCAAGCATTGTCATCTACATTATTTAAATAAAAATTTGGGGAAAATTTTGAGAAAGTATTTAGAAATAGGACTTAAGATCTGAAAATAATTTTTTGTAGCATGGACAAGACTTATTAATGTCTACCTCAATAAGCAAATCATTGAAAATTTTATCATATGTATTTGCTACCGTGACATCTTGACTGCTTAAACAGCCAATGAGTGAAGATTGACAAGAATTTAAATGAAGAAGAATATGAATTTAACTCTTTTACTCCTATGAAATAAATTCATATTTATATATTTTGATTTTCCGAAACTAGACAAATATTTTTAAAGGCTGAGGATGACAACTTCTGCACCTCACCAAGAAGTCAAAGCACAGTTATGTGGATTTATCATGACATCGTTTTTATTTTAATCATTGTATTTTGTGTTTAGCATTGTATTGTGGCTACTTTAAAACCTGTTATACATTACAGTTCTTTGGGGTTTTTTGAATATTTTATCCTAGAACTATTAACATTAATAACAATTTGAAGTAGTTTACACAATACCTGTGGATTTTATTCTATTTTTGTTTTATGTTCAAGTCAATTTTAGTTGTTTTACTTGGCTTCATTGCTTCAGATGCATTCTCTGTATTATGGGTTAGCAAATCTTGCATTGGAGCTAAATTTAAAAACAAGCATCTGACTCCACTTAAAGCTCTGAAAATGCAAGTTCTATATATTAATATATATTATTCACTTCCCTATTTACAATACAGAAATAGATAGTATTTCCTCAAAAGATATATACTATGACTGATGAACGTTTTAAATAGCTATAAACAGTAGCTTGTTTCTGATTTCCCAAAACACATTTCTAGAAGGATATCAATACTTTATGTCTCCAAGTATCTAAATCCCTAAGCTTTAGTACAAAACAACCTCTGAAGAATATAGTAACCATATGTGTTGATCTCTTATTTTTCTAACCAACCTTTCATAAGAAATGACTAGAATGGCAACAAGAAAATAATTTTTTTAAAAGATTTTACTTCTTAATGTAAAATTTTGTTTTATTGATGAATACAGGTTATTTTTACTTTCTTAAATCAGTTGATTTAAAATTTACTTTGATTAAAAAAGCATATAAAGCAATACTTTTTAAAAAACTTTAACTTCCTCTACATTCTATATAAACCTAATTCAACTCAAGTAAATTTATTTTAAATATTTAGGTGTCAGACAAAGAGAAAATTGACCAACTTCAAGAAGAACTTCTGCATACTCAGGTAATTCTGATAAGAAAAACCATGAACTTTTTCTTACTATATCTAGTATAAGTTTGGTGATGTAGAAATTTATTTTTTCAACAAAGAAAAATTTGGAATGGCTTAATTATTATCAATAGATTCAAAACCTTATTATCAATAGATTCAAAAGCTAATTGAGAAATAAGGCATAAAGAAGGAGCTAGATAAGTATGGAGTTAACTCATCTATGTATAAAAACTTATTTTGAGTGAATCTTGTGCTTCTAATTTTAATGAAAAAGGAGAAAGTGGTTTGTCCTTGTGTAAATTTATGCTTGCATTTTTACATTGATAAGCTTATTACTTTAAGTAACAGAGAAATTTGAGTTGAGTCTACCACATAGTTCTAGTGAGTCATCAAGAACCTTTTACTTTGCTTCTCTGAAGGCTAAAACCAATCAGGTAATACTTTTCACTACTTTGAAAAGTAATTCTGTTATATTTAATGATAAAATCATCATTATTTTAAACACCTGTGCAATGTAATGAGTAGGTAACATTTTGGTGCCAAATTGACCTATCCCTTATTCCGTCATCAGTTTTTCTATATCATATTTAATAATTAAGTTATTTTTAAATTTGAAAGGCTTATCTTAGGTCTCTGTTTTTAGCAAATAAAAACAAGGATAGGTGAAATACATAGCTACAGGTTCAATATCCCTTATCTGAAATGCTTGGGGCCAGAAGTGTTTGAGATTTCAGAGTTTTTCAGATTTTGAAATATTTGCATCATACTTAACCAGTTCAGCATCCCTAATCCAAACATCTGAAATCCAGAATGTTCCAATGAGCATTTCCTTTGAGTGTCATATTGGTGCTCAAAAAGTTTCAGATTTGGAGCATTACGTATTTTGGATTTTCACATTAGGGATGCTTAATCTGTAGCATATTTTGAGTCACAGATTTCTTTGATATATCTATTCATTAAATCTCATACATGACTATACCCTAGACTACTTGTGCTCTGGTGGCACCATATATATTTTTTTATGCTTCCCAGCCAGGTGATTCCAATCTGCAACCAGAGGTTAAGAATCATTGGTCTCAAAGTATAGTCTCTGGAGCAGTAGCATCGCTACCTTTTGAGAAGTTGTTAGAAATGCATATTCTTGGCCCCATGCCATGCCTACAGATTAGAAACTCTGAGAGCAGAACCCAGCAATCTTTGTTTCTAAAAGCCTTCAAGGTAATCCTAACGCATTCTAAACTTTGAGAATTATTGTTCTACAGCTTTAGGGGACAAGCCAATAGCACATCTCTGTAAGATGGCTACAAATTGGCATCTGTACCAAAGAATGTTTCCATCCCCAGAAAATGTAGACCCCAAATTGATTTCATATTTACAAAGAAATGAACCAGTAGAAATCCTCTCACCCTTATATATCCATTGATATCAACCCTTTGAGTTGTGTGGCTGCAGTTGTCAGCCACTGGGCCCTGACACAACACTATATTGGAGAGTTCATGATATAATAAACCGTAGAGTTATCTACATCAGTGATGTCTAATAGAAATATGCAAGCCACATTAGTAATTTTAAATTTTCACATTAAAAAAGAGTAAAAAGAAACAAGTGGAATTAATTTTAATAATATATTTCATTTAATCCAGTCTATCCCAAATAATATCATTTCAACATGTAGTCAGTATAAAAAAATATTAATGAGATATTTTATGCTTAGGGACTTCTCAATTCAGACCAGCCACATTTTTAAGTGCTCAATAGCTACCTGTGGCTTGTGGCTGCCATCTTAAACAGCAAAGATCTAATCCTTAGATACTTGCATGATTTTGTTGTATATACTATTGTTAGATATAAATGAACACATTTATGTAAAAATATGTAGTTCTGCCTGTTTCATACTATATAATTCAACTATGTATGTTTTCCTTTAATTTGGCTTCAGTTGGACATTCTTGGAGGGTAGAACCATGATTTCCTATTATTTACTTTGTTCTTAAAAGATTACAACAATCTAAAAAATTTTCTAAGAAATATTTTCCATTATAAAGGGCATAAGTTGGACATAAATAGTCTGCTGATTATATGAGGGAGTAATTTTTAATAGTTTTCTGTACATTATTAATGTTTGGAGAAGAAATCAAAACTAGAAATACCAATTAGAAAGGTTCAAATTTATTTGAGAGGAAAAATGGGTAGGCAGCCAACTATTTTGACAAAATAACCTGTGTAAACATTAGTCTTCTTTAAAATCTGTTTTTGTGTCATTCTCTTAAATACTGATATAGTATCTCTGGACATGGTAACTTAACAAAATCTAGAAGAATTTGAGCCTGTAACTCAGACCTATATTCAAAACCCTGTTCCTCCACCACCTACAATCTGGCTGGCCCTAATCTGAAGTTCCTAATCTGTATATCCCCTGCCTCATGGGGTTTCTTTGAAGGCAGAGGGAGATAATACATGTGAAACACTTAGTAAAGGGCCTAGCACATAATGCATGGTTAGATACTGCCAGGTATTTTATTATATCACCTTAATTAAAATATAAAATGGGAATGGGAAGAATTTGAATTTTTATCAAATGATCCTATAATGAAAACAAAATTTTGATGTACTAGGAAACATTGCTTCTTAGACTATACTTAAGAACTTGCTTCTTACATTTTTAGTATTTTAAAATAATTTCTTCAATGTAAGTAACAAAGAAATCTTTACGTGAAATGCTAAATTATGATAGAAAATTATAATGAATTTCACTGTTTGAGATAATATTTATAGTTTATCCTCTCAACATTTTCCTAGAAGCTTTTTAAATGTAATAATTCCTTTTTACTAGAAGATACAACTTCAGGATTTTGGAAGATTTTAATTTAGACTTAGTATTATTTGTTAACTGATCTTTTTCTTATATGGTTATCTGTATTATTCTGTTGCAGTTAAAGTATCAGAGAATCTTGGAACGATTAGAAAAGGAGAACAAAGAGTTGAGAAAATTAGTATTACAGAAAGATGACAAAGGCATCCATCATAGAAAGCTTAAGGTATTTTAAGTTTATCTTAATTTGTAAATTCTAAGAACTTTGCTACTTAACTTTGGGTGTTCATCAATACCAGTTTTTGAGGAGCTATAAAGTATTCTATCATTCTTTTTTTTCTAACCTAATGTCCTTGGGGGTTTGAGGAGCTCTTCCTATATTAACACATTTTACAAATTATAGACTCCATAGATATGTTTTAGCTAAGCCCATAAAATCTTTATATGTTTAAGAGTCATTTCTTATGAATCAATTTATTTTTCTGAAATATTTAGTTTATCTCTAGGCTTAATTTCTGTATCTGTAAAATCAGAATTATTAATTGATGGACACTTAACATCATTGCTTTACTTCTATTTCCAGTGAATGATTAGGCCACTTCAGTTTTTTTTAAAAAATTAACACTTTCTTCTAAGAGAAGGATTCTTAGGCATTTACAGAATTTTTGAAAAAGCATATGCTGATGTTGTTATCTTAGGCACATTGGTAATTACCGTTAAATGTTATTATTCTCCACCATATTTGCTAAACTGAAGTAATTCTTTTAACTTAAATCTCTTATAAGTAAACAATTTATGTGTAGTAAAACTGCAGTGTAAATCATAGCACATACATTCAATAGCCAGAGTCCAAAGATACATAGTTCTAGTTTAACCAACATGCATTAGGAGCTCTGACTCTAAATCATCATTATACAAAACAGATAAATAGCATGACTTATTTACAAGTGGTACCTAGTAGTTACAAAAATCATGTCCAAATGTTAATGTATATCAAGAGTTTACCTCAGAAACTATTTTCTCTCATAAAACGCAATGTTAATGAAAATTTTTTGTTTATTTTTAGATAGATGGGATGGCAGTTGTTTGCCATTTAATTATTTCTGGGTATTAAGTGATGAAAGGAACCTGAAGCCCTCATTTTGTTCCTACCTTAGCATTAAAACTTATTTATTAAATGCTTGATTATACCCATTTTTCCCAGGCTTATTTATTTGTTTGTTCATTCATTCATTCATCAGATAATTACTTGAAGTTTGTCACATGCAAGACACCATGTTCAGTCGTGGTTATACAGAGAGAAACAGTATAGGATGTTTGCCCTGATGCACTCACATTTTAGCCTGCCCAGTTATCAGGGTACACTTAACTACTCTTACTGTTTTAACAGTCTTCTTGGTGTTCATTTCTCTCGTCTTATCCTTTCTTTAGGCACTTACTTGTGCATTTTCTCTGTTCTCTCTCCTCTCTCTGTCACACACACATACATACACAGACGCACAACCCAAACTTGACGAAGAATAATTTCATTATTAGTTGGTCACCTTACCCCTTACTTGACCTTTTAAAACTGAATAAGAAGAAATGGAATTTTACTCTATACTATTTTAGTTTTTACTATGAAAATGTATTTATGTAATTAGAAATAAATAATACAATGATTATAGAAAAACAATTTGAATTTATCAGCTTTTTTTTCCTTGACACCTCTGTAGTATTTCTTTTTTTAAATGTTTTCACTATTTAAGAAATTATTAATTTTTAAAAATTTTACAGAAGTCTTTGATTGACATGTATTCTGAAGTACTTGATGTTCTCTCTGATTATGATGCCAGTTATAATACACAAGATCATCTGCCACGAGTAAGTAAAAAAATTAATAGACAGTAAACTTGCCCATTAGCAAAAAAAAAAGCAATTTAGCTTCTTAAAAATGATGTGTATATATGTATACATATATACCACATACACACAGTTATATATATTTTATATAACATTATTCATGTGTTCCAGGTGATATCTTAAGCAGTGAGTGTTGTTTGACTATTTTGGTCCATTATAAGTACCTAATATTTATGTGTTACTTGTATTTATGTGTTATAAAGGAAGGCTATTAGATATTTGGCATTACATATTTATAATATTAAATTACTGAATGGTGGATTAAATTAGGCATATGACTGAAATTTAACCTAATAGAATTGAAAATGTGTTTATAAAGAGTAAGCTAGCTATAAAGATTTGTGGAAAGTTAGTTATCTAGTTTTAGAAATAGTGGTTTAAATTAGCACAAATTTTTAAAATAAAAATTTGGCTATAAATAATGGATCCAGTTAATGTTTTGCTATTTATTTTTTCAGTGTGCATACGTGTATCAACTATCATTTTTTTCATGGATTTTTAATAATTATTTCTCTAACTATTGATATTTTAAAAGACTTAAAAAATTAGAGCAGCATTCCAAATCTATTTGAATTTAATTGATATCAGATAAATATGAATAAATGTTATTTGTTTTGCACTAAGGTTGTTGTGGTTGGAGATCAGAGTGCTGGAAAAACCAGTGTGTTAGAAATGATTGCTCAAGCACGAATATTCCCCAGAGGATCTGGGGAGATGATGACACGTTCTCCAGTTAAGGTAAGAAAATAGGCCATCTGAATGAATTTCCTTAGGGAAGAAACCACTTCAATGAGGTCTGTTTATTGTCTTAACATGAAGACTTTAACTAAAGAAAGAATTGATACATAGTACTTGGAATCATTCCTAGTGTAGAAATCAGTAGGAGGCACAACCAGGAGGCCAGTGTGGCAGGAGCTAAGGGGAGACTGGTGGGAGAGGATGTCAGAGGTCCAGAGGGAGGCCAGGCTCTACTGAGCCATTATAAGGCCTTTGGATTTTATTCTGAGTAAGGTGAGAAGTTGAGTAGAGAATGAGAATATTGGAAATAGGGTCAGTGAATGTAGGTAATTTTCTGGTTTTATTGTAAAAAAGAGCAGAGATATGGGGCAGTAGCAGTTGAATTATGTTGAGTAAAGGGAAGGTTTTAAAGATATTTATGTGATGATTGTAATGATCTAGTAAAGGGAAAGAAAATGATGCAAGAGGGAATAATTGCAAGAGCAAAGTTACTGAGGTGAAGGAGGCTGAGACTCAGTGTACAAGTTGTCCATATATAGAAGCACTAATGATTCATCCATGGTCACAGGATATAGCTACAGAGTCTTTCATTGAACAGATATTTATTGAACACTTAATATGTATCGGCAGCCAGGCATGGTGGCTCACACCTGTAATCCCAGTACTTTGGGAGGCTGAGGTGGGAGGATTGCT
>VBSM01000272.1:45491471-45638558 GCA_008086735.1 Cheirogaleus medius
AAAAAAAAAAAAAAAAAAAAGAATTGTGGCCAGAATAGTGGTAGAAACTGAGACAGTGTGAGGCTAATGATAAAATCTTTAAGAAATGAAGAAGGGAGAGTATTGGTCAGTCCAATGTGATTCATAGAGTACACTTTTGGGACTCTGGCTATGCATTGAGCCATATTGTGTGATACTGGTTCCTTTTTCAATGCTCTGTGGTATTGTGACTGTACCACACTTTATATATCCATTTTACTATCAATGGGAATTTGGAGTACTTCTAACTTAGGGAAAAAAAAACAAAAAACAAAATGAACCTTGGCTTATACCTCATATCATGCTCAATAATCAATTGTAAAAACATTAGAAACCTACCTTTTACATTGTTAATGTAAGGCACCCTAAGGTAGTGACTATGGATGATATTTCAGGAATTTAACTTTGTTTTGGCAGGTGGATAGAGTATGGGCAGGATTCTTTGACACAGACAAGGCTCTTCTCTTTCCAGTTTGCAATTAGTCCTCTAGTGTTTACCAGAGCTTCTCTTTGAGGGACCCTGAACTCCAGGGTTTTCTTTCCCCAGAACAGTGAAATCTTGTCTTAGCATTTTAGCCTCCTTAGCAATTTCTTTCTGCTTGGTTTCTTAATACATGAATGCCTTGAAGGGAACTTGTGCACAGGATGTAGGGCTTAGTTTGGGGAGGTTTATTTCTGCAGACTGTTTTTCTTGGGAATCTTGGCACCTTAGGTTGTGGCTGCTTGATAACCTTGAATTCCAGTTTTGTCTGCTCAACCCAATGAAACTGCTACAGATTTTAAGCTTTTTACTTGGGCCTCTGCCTTGTGCCACAAATTAGCAAGTGCCTTGATGGAAAATAGCTGCAGGAAAATCCTTACAAAATCCTTTGAGATCCTGGACTCCTAAGGCTGGGCTGCTGGGATTGCTTTCAAATAGCTATTTTTTTTTTTTTAATCTAACCTGTTGAGCTAATCTCAGTGGAAGGAATTGTATTTTTTAAAGTAAAATAGAGTAACTACAGAGAAGCTAAAAAGTTACAGTTGAAAAGTTAAGGAATGTGAAGTTCATGAAACTGCTGATTGTTAATATAATTGCTATAAAATTTCTTGCCCAAATATGACTCCTCGGGTGAAGCCTGCCTTAGCTTCGTTGTACTATTCTCTTCCGTGGCACCCTGGGTTTTGCCACTCTCTTCTATTATGTCTGTGTGTATTTCTTTCTCCCAGTATACAGTGAAGTCTAAAACAGAGACAGTCAACTCTTTGTGTTTCCCCACCTACAACACCACATAGTTCACTCTCAATAAATAGACATTGAATAAATGAATTGTCCTTTACCTAAATTCATCTTTGAAGTTAAGTACAAGATTTTCTTTTAGTTTTTGAAGTTTTAGAGTGATCATTTTGTGCTTGTATAACATTGACTTGAGAAAGAAAGGGGTGAGCAGCAGCATTTTAGGTCATAAAAGAAATAAAATAACGAGCAATCTGGTTGAGAAATCATAATATGTGTAACATATGTGTGAACAATAGAAATACAAAATTGTTGTGTGCTCATAACTATCGTGTTGACAGCTCCAGGGAATGCTCCTAAAGTGTATTGTGAAGGGACTCTCAGATTTGTGCAATGTGGTGGCCCTGTCTAGACCATGTAAGTGCTACAGGAATTAATATTAATTGTAAATGCATTATTACATCTCAGTTTTCTATTACTATTAGGTGACTCTGAGTGAAGGTCCTCATCATGTGGCCTTATTTAAAGATAGTTCTCGAGAGTTTGATCTTACCAAAGAGGAAGATGTAAGTAGAATTCATCTAAGGTTCATATGTGTAATTTTATAACCCTTATGAGCTTATAAAAAACAATTAAATGGAATATTTGTGAACTAAGATTTTCTTAGGATTTTGTTGTCTTCTGTTAATAGCTTGCAGCATTAAGACATGAAATAGAACTCCGGATGAGGAAAAATGTGAAAGAAGGCTGTACAGTTAGTCCCGAGGTAAGGATTGCAGTTTATTTCAATAATGTTCTATGGAAATCCAGTGGTTATGATTTCAAATAAATCATAATATTGGTATTGATGTTTAGATTGCAGCTGTTCTGAGATACATAGTTTTTTTTAAAAAATTGCAAATGTATCATTTTGTGGGTAATTTTTCTAATAACTATTTTAGGATCAGAAAAAGAATACATTTTTTACTGAGTAGCATTTCTGAATGGGTTACATATAGAATTTTCAGACTATATATTGCCAAACAATTTTTTAACAAACTCTTCTCAAAAATTAATGTTTTTTTTTCTTCTTGAGTAGACCATATCCTTAAATGTAAAAGGCCCTGGACTACAGAGGATGGTGCTTGTTGACTTACCAGGTGTGATTAATGTAAGTATATACCAAACATGTATCTTATGTTATTGCTGTTGTGGGAGACATTTTTAATGACATTTAAAACCTTTTTCTTCAAGACTGTGACATCAGGCATGGCTCCTGACACAAAGGAAACTATTTTCAGTATCAGCAAAGCTTATATGCAGAATCCTAATGCCATCATACTGTGTATTCAAGGTAAATCATATCAAAAGATTTTAATCATACTGATATATTTTCTTCTTTAGCATTACAGGCTTTGCTCTGAATAATGCACATTCTATAAACATACAAAATAAATGAGTTTTTGCCTTCTTTTCTTGTTCATTTTATTAGTAAATGGAATTGAAGTAGGAAATAGTTTGATAAATTTCACTGTCGGCATCATTGAAATTTTTAGTGGCTAGAATTTCTTTTCATAAATAAGGTAAATGTATTAAGAAATCTTTTTTGCTATAATGTGACTAATGTGACACAAGTGTGTAGCTTGTGCTAAGTTTTTAAAGTCTACTTTGAATTTTTAAAACCCACAGTGTCATTTTAAAATTTTTTTTCAGATGGATCTGTGGATGCCGAGCGCAGTATTGTTACAGATTTGGTCAGTCAAATGGATCCTCATGGAAGAAGAACCATATTTGTTTTGACCAAAGTAGACCTGGCAGAGAAAAATGTAGCTAGTCCAAGCAGGGTGAGGGCAAATTCTTTGTACAAACTCTAGCTATGATACGAATTGACTATTAAAAAAAACAATCCTTGTGGAATAATTTATCAGAAAGTAGTAGTGGAATTTCTCCTTGTTTCTCATTAAAAACAAAGTGCTAGAAAATTATAGTGAATTACTTAAGTGTAATTTTGAGATATAAATAAAATTTCATAATTATAGTTAATTATGCTTCAGAAATACTTAAACTGCTAATTTGCTTACCCTAATTTAATTTGAATAATTTTATATGCTGGCATATTGTCATTAACTTCATTTGTTATGTTTCTTTCTATTTTTTAAGTTAGTGATAGTATAGATTTCCTAAGTTAGTGATATTATGGATTCCCTTTGGACCTTATATATGTCATTTTATTGCAGATAAACATTCCTTTCCCTAACTCATCACAGACTGTCTAGCAGATTTTTATAGTAGAAAAGGCATTGGATTGGGAGTTAGGCTCCAGTATTCTCATCCATGCTCCACCACCAACTGGCTCTATGTTGTTGGGCAAACTTTGTTTCTTTTCTAAATCTAATCAATGCAGAATCTAACCCATTAGTCTAGTTGACTAGGTCTAAAGTCATTTTCATTTCTGAAATTCTGTGAGTTCTATACATAGTGGTCATTGTCTCTTATCCTAGGGAAATGTGTTTGTAGAATTATTTTACTGAAATCTATAACACCTTTCCTCTTTCTTCCTCCTCTAACAAAGAAAGAGTTTTATTTCAAGGTAACATTGTGTACAAATCTTAATTAGGGTGAAAGTTTTGACTCAAGGCATGCTCTCTACTTAATTGTAAAGTCATGAGGTAGTGGTTATGAGTACAGATTCTGTAGCCACATGCCTTAGTATCAAATCCTGGCTCTACTATTTGCTAGCTGCGTAAACTTCGGTAATTATTTAACTCTTCAGTGCTTCAGACTTCCTTATCTGGTGGAAATGAAGATATTAATGGTTCTTTCTCATAGGTTGTGAAGATTTGATGAGTTAAATATATGTTGTAAAGTGGTTGGAATAATGCTTGGCATAAATGTGTTATATACATGGAGGTTGTCATGTGTTATTATTATCATTATCCACCATAGAACAACAACTTCGGACTTTAAGTACCCATCCCCAGTGATACTGCTTAGAATTTCTCTCCGTGCTGCTACCTTAAACTTTATGAGACCATGCCTCCATCAGGGGTCCCCAAGACAGACCAGCCCTAGGTTCAGTGTTTCTTCAGAAGGACTCACAGCACACAGTCATACTTAACACCTAAGATGTATTACAGTGAGAGGAGGGAAAAGGCGCATGGCATGAAGTCTGGAGGAAACCAAGAGTCCTCTCTAGTAGAGTCACACAGGACATGCTTAATCCCTCCAGCAACAAGTTGCTCATTAGAGACTCAGCACCTAAGGTTTTTATTGGAAAGTGGTCATGTAGACACCCTCGTGTAACAAAATTCCAGACTCCCACAAGGAAAACATATGTTCAGGATAAATCACGTAACTTGCACAATGACCCACTGTTACTTAGGGAAAGTTTTATATCAGTGTAAAGATTTGTTTACCAGTTTAGTTCCCAGATACCAGCCAAAGGCAAGCAGGCCTTTATAAGGATAGCAGTCTCAGGCCTGCTGTGCTAACTCTTCTCTGCACAGCCTCCATGACCTCTGCTCTGCCTTACTTTTAAGGGGAAGACTTGCTGTGGCAATGATAGTCCTGATAAGGAGAAGGAAAGAAGTGAGGTAGAAGCATTTCTATGGCCTCCTCCATCTCTCTATTCCTTTCATTTCTTTTGAAATGCAATTGAAACTTACTACAGTCCTTTTTATATCAAAGATTCAACCTTAGCTTAAGTTCTAACTTGTTCTTAAAGGAAGGATTTTCACCCCTGTATTAATCTGAAGGGGCTTCAGGGAGAAGAGACTCTTTTATGTTGTGTGGGAACAGTAGATCTCTGTGCAAATACACATTTTTCTGGGTACAGAAACTATAATTTTTATCACATTTAGAAAAGGATTGTTGACCCTAAAAGAGTTGAAAACCAATGAATCCAAATATTTAAAAAGAAGGTGAGGGGGAGAAAAAGGAGGAGGAAGGAATAAAAGAAGACAATCCAATTTGCTAAGAATTTAAGTATTTGAAGAAAATATAGGGAAATAATAATATTAATAGGTATCATTTATTGAATACTTATGCATGTGTGGCATTGTGCTAAGGATCATCATATCTGATAATCATTTCAACAACATTTTTGAGAAACTTAAGTCATTTACTTAATACCACATAGCTGCTAAGTAGCAGAGCAGGAATTTAAATGCTTTTGTACAGATTTATATATTTAACTATACATGTATAGTTATTAATGTATATATAATGACTATATAATGTATAGTCATTAAATTATTTTGCTTTTTAGATTGTATATTATGCTCTTACAAGTTATGTAAACCTACATCTGACATTTTTTTTTTACTACTTTTTAAAATAGATTCAACAGATAATTGAAGGAAAGCTCTTCCCAATGAAAGCTCTAGGTTATTTTGCTGTTGTGACAGGAAAAGGTATGCAAAGATGTATTATTATAATTTGGTTTTAGTTTTTGTTATTTTCACATAATAAAGGTTAATTTTCTTGGTGAAATTTGGCCACCATCTTCCCACAGGAAACAGCTCTGAAAGCATTGAAGCCATAAAAGAATATGAAGAAGAATTTTTCCAGAATTCAAAACTTCTAAAGTAGGTGTCTTGTTAAAATATTTAAACATTTTACAGTGAGGGAGTAGCTTAAACTGTTTTTACTTAAAAGTTCATGTTTTATAGCTGTTAGTTTAACATTGAATTTCTAGAATTTTTCCCAAATAGTGATCTGTATCTAATAAGCATGTCCTTAAGCTACTCTTAGACAGAATTAGGAGCAGTTTATCCCATGTTACAGTAGATGCTGGCATAATAAACCACGCTTTGGGATGTGGGCACCGAAATATAACACAGATAACTCTTACGTCATTTTACTTACAAAGTGACTTTTAAAAACCAACACTTTTATTTCTAAATATGTGTACACATTTCTCTTACAGTGTTAGGGAAAGTCGGCATGGAGGGTGTCAGAGGATTAGTAATCCTAAGTAGATATTGGCAGAAAATAAGATATTGACCAAAAAGCAAAAAGGAAGAGCTAAAGGACAATTGAATTACTACATACTAAAACTTTATATGTAGAAAGTTTCTGGAAATAGGAAAGTATGTTTGCTTCTAGATTAGGATAGTAAATCAAGATAGTTCTCGCAAACTTAGACTTGTGTGTTATCTATTGGGAGGGAACTGACAGGTATATAGAACTGTGCTATCCAATATGGTAGTCACTAGTCCTTTGTGGTTATTAAAACTTAAACCAGGTAACATTCAGTAAAATTAAAAATTCACTTCCTCAGTCACACTAGCCACACATTTCAAGGGCTCAGTAACCCCATCTGGCTATTAGCTACCATATTGGACAGCTCAGATATAGAACATTTTCTTTATTACAAAGTTTTATTAGATAGCATTGGTATCAATGATATAGTGGATATTCTCATTATAACAAGTGCATTCTCAAACTCAGTGATAATACTGTTGTCTTTTTTGCCATTTTAATATACTTTAGCTCTTACTATTTTTTTATAGGACAAGCATGCTAAAGGCACACCAAGTGACTACAAGAAATTTAAGCCTTGCTGTATCAGACTGTTTTTGGAAAATGGTACGAGAGTCAGTTGAACAACAGGCTGATAGTTTCAAAGGTAAGTTGGTTTTTTTAAATAAGCAAACAAATTCAGATATTTTATTAGCTGTCAATCTTTAGCATTCATCACATTTTGTGCTCATTTTCTTTAACAGTTGCTTAGTAATTCATTCACTGTTAGACAATATATAGAAAATGAAAAAATGCAAATCTTCAGTTGTACAAGAGTAGGATTTTTCCTTTCAGAGGAAAATTGCTAGTGTTTGGGAGAAAGCTTAGTGAACTATGGAGAACTTGGATTTCCCTCTTTTTAAGGAGAAGAGAGGAAACGTGTTGGGAAGCAGAGCACTCTGTGGTTCATTTACATTGTACTGTTTCCTGAATTCCTGCTCAGTGCCTTTGCTTTCATGGTTTTATCTGATGAGACTATACTTTCCTTCCTTTTCCCATATGGAAATCCTACCTATTTATCCCATTTAGTCGCTCAGCAACCTTGTAAGTATTATTTTTATTGCCATTTTACAGAAGAGAAACCAAAGAACAGAGTAACTTACCCAAATAACTTACCAGTATCGGACAGCAACAGATAATAGATCCAGGATTTGGATCTTGGTTGTATGACTGTAGAGTCCGTTCTTTTAGTGGCTATACTAAACAGCTTCAGCTGTGTGTTTGTGAATTGAAAATGGGGAAACTAGAATCAAGGAGAATTGTTTAGAAAGCTATTGCAATAATGAAATTCTGAGATGCTGAGAGCCCAAAGTACTAAGGAGCCATGGGCGCACCCTAAGAAATTCAGTTAAGACTAGATTTGCAATATAGCCTTTAACCACTAGAGCTGGAAAGAAAGAATCATCAAATTTGAACATTTCCTTCTTCCTCAGCAACACGTTTTAACCTTGAAACTGAGTGGAAGAATAACTATCCTCGCCTGCGAGAACTTGACCGGGTAATATTTGGGTACCTCATGTATTTTGTATATATCTTAATTTAATATTATGTTCTAACAAAATTTTTGTTGATGGAAGATATCTGGTAAGCTAAATTGCTTTGGTTTTGACTATAATTACTAATTTAGAACAACTGCAAGAATACATAAATAGAAGCAGTTGTCTCTTCTACAATAATTTAAATTATTTATTATATAACATTAAAAATAATTAGGAGCTAGGTATGATGGCTCATGCCTATAATCCCAGCACTTTGGGAGTTTGAGGAAGGAGTATCGCTTGAGACTAGCGAGGTTATAGCGAGCTATGATCTCGCCACTGCACTTCAGCCTGGGTGACAAACTGATACCCTGTCTCTAAAAACAAACAAACAAAAATGACAATTAGAGATCATAAGATGTCAAAACAAGTGCTTAAAATATTAGTTCTGAGAAGGTAAAGAATATTCTTTAAAGGTCTTATAAAATTAATGTATTTATGTAATCAACTTTTTACCTTAAGCATTTACCTTGGAGAACTACATTCTAATTTAGTAGGAACTAAATATTGTTTTTCTTTGATTTTAAAATGATGTTTTTCCTTGATTTTAAAATGACCATTAGTTGTAAAACACAACATTAATTTACTGTTACTGATGGACTAAATTAACATGTATTGACGCTTTCACATAAGATTATGTGAAAAACTGTATTCAGAATTCAGTAAATAAGGTAGACATTTATGTCAGTTTCTTTGTCCTTATCTAGATAATAGCATTCCTAAAAAAGAGACTAGAAGAGCATTTTTCTAGTCATGCATGTTGAAAGTCAAACTTAGCTTACTAGCTGTCTCTGAAAATCATGACAGGGCAAATTTACTTTCTTATGGAAATCTTACTTACTTGTATCCATATTGCCTAGAATGAACTATTTGAAAAGGCTAAAAATGAAATCCTCGATGAAGTTATCAGTCTGAGCCAGGTTACACCGAAACATTGGTGAGTATTTGACTTTGATATTAATCTCTTTCCCCACGCACTTTACTGTATGAGTTATGATGAAATACTAAAACTAAGATTGATAAAGCAGTGATTAGTGTTGCCTTGGCTCATCCCTCAAAGCACTTAGTATGTTGGCAAAAACATGCAAGTATGTCTTTTTGCAAAATGTAACCACTATTGTAGTCTAACCAGTTGAATTTCTGGAAGCTAGCCTTCTTTCTCCATGTCCTTTTTAAATCTTGATTCATCTTTGGCCTTTCTTTATCTTATACTTAATAAATACATAATCATGATTTCTATAAAATCATTTGGGCAAAATTTCACCAAATTGTGCTTTATATAAATATTAAACATGTGTCAGGACTGGTTGCTCTCATTGGATTAATCATAGAGAACAAAACTAGAGAAAATTGACTTGCAGAAGGAGAATGGTATATATTTTCAAGTTCTCATTCCTGAGTAAGAACAGTTATTACTTTCTGTGACATGTGCCTAATATGTTGTATATAAATCACATTTTGAATTGAATCATATTTGAGATTTTTTTAAATAGCAGGCAAATGCATCCTTTTGAAAAATTCTCATGCAAATTTCTTTTAAGGCAAACTATCACCTTCAATTTATGTTTTATGTAAATTTGGCCAGTCTTAAATTTGTTGGAATGGGGCACTATAACGAAACAGATTCTATGTACTGCAAACAAGCTATGTATAAGTAGCCTTGAAATTTTTGCAGCCATATTTTAATTAACAAATTCCTTGTGCATAAATTATATTTCTAATAAAGTCTGTGGTATTTTTAAGAATTTATCATTCATGGAGCAGAACTATCGTTACTGCCATTTATGATAAATCTTTCTTCTTCTATGTGCTCAGGTAAAGGGTATCAAAATTGAGCCTAGACAATAGTATCTAGTCCTTAATTTTGAATTCGACATCACTAGTTTCCTCATCTCAGTGCCCTTTCTTCCAAAGTGTTGAAGTAGTCAAAATTTGCGTATTTTTAATCTTCTTTATCTACAAAAAGAGATCTGATCTTGTCGGTACTTATTGATTAATCAAATATATATATATAACACAACTTATATTTGTTATTTGTATTTTAAGCCAGTTCTATGGTTTCGTGAAAGTCAGTTAGCTTTTGAAGTTACAGGGAATATATAGATGTATAGATACATGTGTATATGTGTATGTATGTATATATACACATATACACATATATGTATGCATATATACATACATATATACGTGTGTGTGCGTGCGTACATAGATATATCTCTGTTGCAATGACCTAGCAAAGCAACTCGTATTATATTCATTCTGTGTGTCCCACATAAAATGAGTATAATATTAGTTGTTGCCTTGCCTAGGTTGTATGAGGGTGATGTACATAAACAGTGATTTATAAAGTATAACAACTAATAATGCTATTTATAGGAGGGAAAATGTGATCCCTTTGTAAAGTTCTGACATCAACAAATGGAAAGGTTGGTTTTGTTTGGACAGAGCAATCCTAAAATCAAAATATTCCTCCACAGTCACCATTGAAGACAAACCTAATTTATTGAATATGCAGGTGGCTGAAAGGATTGTGAAGGGATAAGAAACCTGTACTACCAGATTAACCATTCAAAAGGCAAGGGAGAACTAAGACATCTGGCTGCTCGAGATTGATTTCTGTGAGCTGCCAGATCACATGATTCTCAATCTTTTCATTGCCTCTTTTTTTCAACTCTAAAGCTTAACACAAACATAAATCAGAATAGCAGGTCCTTACCTTAACTATTCATGCCACATTGAATTTACCCGTATTACACCCAAAACATTTTATTTTTGTGACATAGGTGATGTTGTTTTAGGAGTTTTTATTAGTATCTTTTTGCTTCATAATGCTGAATGTGGTATTTTAGGACACATACCTAGAATGTTTATAATTATTTAAGTCACGGGACTGTTTGATTTACATTTGGTGATCTGGAAGCAGTGTTATAAGCATTTTATGTCCTGCAATGATAATTTTTTATTTATTTATAGACATTCTGTGCTTTAGTTATATTTTAAGAATGTTATTGGGGGTTTATATTTTACATATAATGCATTATAGTGGGAAATAGGCTCTTGCATTTTACACAATATACCTGGTTTTCAAGATTCAATTAGCTGACATTAAGTAGGAGATATCAATATATCATTAACATTATGTGACCATCACTGTAGACATATCTTTTCTGTAAGAATAGCTGACTAGCTTTTTAGAAATGCTTTTTTTAAAAAAAAAAATTGGTACTATGATATGCATGCAGTGTTTGGAGAGAAGTATTACATTTATTTTGAATTAGTTTAAAAGAATGAAAGGAAAATGGGAAACACAGTAAAGTACCCGAACTCACAGTTGAGAAATCAAAGATAGATTTGTGATATCATAATCTGACATTTAAAAGGTAAAGGCAGGGGCAGGAGAGTTGCAAAGGCCAGGAGGTGAGAACAAGAAAGGAAACACAGGTAGCTGTGTCCTATGGCTTTAGCATAGATGGAGGCAAGAGGCAGGAGATAAAACAGTAGAGGTAACAAGATTATTAAGGTTTATAAACCATGTTCAGAAGCTTAAAATTTACCCTGTGAGCAATAAGGGTCACTAAAAAGGATTAGGTCAGGTTTGCATTTTAGAAAGATTTTCGTAGTATGGAAAATGGAATACACGTGGAGAAAACTATAAGCAAGGAAGCACTTGTTGCAATAATTTAGGCAAGAGGTAATGGTGGCTTGAACTTGGATAGTGATGGTGCAGGTAAAGGAGGAGAGATTTTTGAGATATTTGAGAGGTTATCCAGAAGACAGAATTGACATGATTTAGTAATTGGATGTGTAGGTATGAAGAAGAGTCCATTAAATAAATAGTGAATACATTTATATCCAGTAATTACATGGCTCAGAATATATAGGAATAAAGATAATACTTGATAAAGAAGAGCAGATAAGACTCTTCACCTTGGTTTTGTTTATAAATGTAAAAAAATGAAAAATAACTTATATGGTATTTGGTTTATCCATAGAGTGGATTACTATGCAGTAATTAAAAAATATAGGATGTTGACATGGAAAACTCTATACTTAATATACTTTTAGATTAAAAAATATTTATAAAACAATGTGTATAATACAATCCACTTGTAAATACATACACCCACACAAATATTTATATAGGCATTATATTCTTTTAATGGTAAATTAAGCTGTAAATAGTGGTTATCTCCTGAAATAGGAATTATGGGGGGACTTCTTTTTCTGTAATGGTTGAAATTATCATATGGAATAAGTCCTCTGCTTTAAAAGAAAAAATTTCCATTTTGAAAAGTATTTTTTAAATAAAATGGAGTGTAGGTAAAGTTCCTGGAAATAAAGGAGGTAATAAAACTACAATGTTAATTGTACTTTGTATATTTGTGGAAGTTGTCTCTGGTTGGTGCCAAAACCTAGGCTAGAAAAGATGTCTGTAATCATATAGAACATAGGCTGGGGAAATAGGTAGATGATAGCAACAAGTAAGGAGAGCAGATATTATAACCAGGTGGGGTGGCCTCACAGTTCTGGGACTTTTACATGAGAGTTGGGGAAGAATGGTCAGAAGAGAGACTATGGAGTGAGGAGGACATAGCTTCCACTTCCTAACTCTGAAGTCCATTCAACTAGTGAACAGCTTCCACTCAGCCGAATTTGAGAACAATCACTGTCCTTAAGGGAGAGCCAAAAAATGTTTGGAGATAAAAGGAATATCTGTCACAGAACAGGGTGTGGGGAGCACAATAAAATTGTTGTTTTGGAAGGGAGCAGTGGGAGTCTGGGACAGGGAACAGCAGCTTGGTGATGAAAAGGCAGAAGAGGCTGGGCAAAGGTGGGTAGCAACAGCCGCCTCTGTGGGTTGGAAAGCAGCAGCCTCCTTTGAGAATGTTACTTTAGGCTGGTCAGGATTTGGTAGTCTGGATTTTCGTTATGGTTTCCTTGAAAAGGTGTCTAGGATATAGACTCCTGGCCCATAGACTTCTGGGAAGAAATAATAGACCAATACCTGTTCTGAGCCAAGAGCAGAAAAAAAGCCCCAGTAGTCAGGGGCTGGATCCTGTTCAGCTTTCAGAAATCTCCTAGAGTTTGTGTTTAAAATGATATCTGAATAGGAAACCCTGACAAGCTGCTTGTCTTTCATCTCGCTCCTTAAACTCTCTCACTCTCTATCATTAACTCAGTGACTAAATTATCTCTGTCTTTCTGGGCCCCAGTGGTATATCCTCTCCTTATACTCTTTCTTTTTTTTGATTGTACCTGAAAAGTGACCTGAAAGCTAGCAAGGAGAAACAAACTCATGGATTCAGTAGACTTAATTTAACACAAAATGTTTAGTAAGTAGTCTTGAGCCAGGGAAGAGGGTATTGACTCTCCTCTCTGAACAGAGTTCAGCTTAGCTTTTGGACAGCCGGGATGTTGTTGCTACCCTGAGCTGCATCCTAAAGGGTTGAGGTTACTCTTAAGACTGACCACATCATGAGTGCAGTATTTTTTTATGTTGTAGTATTCTATTACAGTGGAGATTATTTGGCGAGAACCCAAATAAATATTTTCTTGAGATTTCAAGGGGTTTTATATTAATTAAAATAGTTGTCTTTTTCTTATTTAGTGGTCTGTGTTCTTATAAGATGTCTCTTAAAGCATAATTTTCATCATGATTATATTTTTTTTATATTGTTACTTTAATCATGAAATGTTGAAAAACTTTAGCAATACCCATAATATCTGTATGCTTTGTGCTGTGGTCTGATAAATTGTAAAAATTATGCCAAGAAGTTTTCAGTCTTGGACTCCACAGTAAACACATAGAAAGTATGTTTTAATACTAGGCAAATATGCACATGAAAAGATGCTCAGATTTATTAGTCATTAGAGAAATGCTAACTAAAACCACAATAAGATACCTCTATAAACCTACTATAATGGCTAAAATTAAAAATGACAGACCTCACCAAGTGTTCATAAGGATATAGAGGATCTAGAACTCTCATTCTCTGCTAGTGGGAATGTAAAATGGTGCATCCATTTTGGGAAACAGTTTGGTAGTATCTTAAAAAGCTAAACATATAATTACTGTATGATCCAGCTATTCCACTCTTGGACGTTTACCCAAGAGGAATGAAAGCATATGTCCATATAAAAACTTGTATGTGAATGCTCATAGCAGCTTTATTTGTAATAGCCAACAACAGGCAATATCCCAAGGGTACATCAACACATGCATGGATAAACAAATTCATGCAATAGAATGTTAATACTATATAGCAATATAAAGAAGTGAAATATTAATATACACAACATGATGAATTTCAGAATAATTGTGCTGAGTGGAAGAAGACAAAAAAAGGTACATGCTGTATGATTGCACCTTATATAAAATTCTAGAAAAGACAAACTAATTATAGTGATAGAAAGTAGATGCAGTGGTTACAACTTTTGGGGATGATGGATGGATATGTTTGTTATCTTGATTTCTGAGATTCACAGATGTATGTACATGTCAAAACTTATCAAAACCTTAACTATACTCACTTTATTGTACGTTAGTACAGTATAAAAATTTACTTCAATTAAGCTGTTTTTAAAGACTTAATATTATATTTAGATTTGGTGTTATTGATACTTTTTTTTTAATTTCAGGGAAGAAATCCTTCAGCAATCTTTGTGGGAAAGAGTATCCACTCATGTGATTGAAAACATTTATCTTCCAGCTGCACAGACCATGAATTCAGGAACTTTTAATACTACAGTGGATATCAAGCTTAAACAGTGGACTGATAAACAGCTCCCTAATAAAGCAGTAGAGGTTAGGATATAATTTAATTAAATGGGTAAGAGGCATTATCTGAAGGGAGTAGGAGCTGTGAATTTTAGGTTTTATTCCCATTGCAGGCACTTTCTTTTTGGTCTTTATACTGCATTTATTCTTTGTTCCTCATCTCTGTGTTGGGACTAACCTTAATGTTGCTACTACCAGTTACTACTCTTATAAAAAAGTATTAATTGGTATGGTGTTGGCCTGAGGGTATTGATTTTTCTTGCAAAAATAGCATTTAACAAAACCAGCAAAATTTGCTTGAATGTTACATATTTTGAACTTCTATGAGGAAAATATTTAGTGGATTAAACATTTCATTTACTGATTTTCTGCAGGCCCAGTTAAACTTAAATAATCATTTCCTTAGTTAGGATCCTGACAGAAGATTATACTATATAAAAAACTACCTTAGTGAATCTGTTTGTTACCCATGTACTATGGCTCTACCACTTAATAGCTGTGTAATCCTTGGACTAGTTGCTTGACCTTTCTGTTTTCTCGTCTATAAAATAGGGGTGGTAATATTGCCTACCTCACAGGATTGTAATAAGGATTAAATAAGTTAATATGTGTTAAATACTTAGTACCTGGCCCGTAGTAACTGCCCAGGAAACGTAGCTGCTGCTATTATGATCATCATCTGAGTTGGTCTTTCATGCATACTACTGTATGAACAGTGATTTTTCTAGGTAAGAGTCAGTGTGTCCTATGTTTCTTTGTGAAGTTGCTCATAAAATTGGAGTCAATGTTAAAAGTAATTTTGTTTTTCATGCCTACCTTAGATATAAAGTATCAGTTTCAGGTGTGATTTTACTCCTTTCCTGTCCTGCTCCAGTCTTAGTTTCTTTACCTGTTCTCAATTTCCTCAATCTTCTGTTTCTGAGAACTCTTGCATCCTCTCTGCCTAAGTTGCATGCTCTGAGCCCTGGTCAACTCTTGACACATTTACTCTTAATTAGGGAGCTGCTGCCATCACTTCACTAGCTGTCTTCACTACTGGCACTAACATTTTTCTGGGCCCTGCCCCATGAAAAGATATTTTCATATCCTAAGATTCAAGCTGTGCAAGTGGTCATAAAAATGGCAATGATTGTGTCTCCTACAGCTTTCTGCCTTCAGCCTAGGTGTGGTGGAAAGGATGTGGCCTTGGCGAGGGGCTGGAAACATGGATCTTAATACTCACCCCACCACTTACTCTGTATTCTTAGTCACCTTTCTTTATGCCATAATTTGTTTGTTTCAAATAAGGGAAGGCTAAATATAAAATACAACATTAAAAAGCCCACGTAATTTTAAGTAGATTTAGTTCTCAATTATTTTTGACACTGCTCTTCCTCTCTGCTCAGATAATTAGGAGTTAGCTATCATACAAAGCTGAATAATATATACCTATGTTCGAAAATATTGATGCATTCCTCATATCTTTGCTTAAAGACAAATGTGAAGATGATTGAATCATTAAGAAATTTTAAACTTTTAAATTTTAAAATTTAAATGTGGAAGAAGCAGGCAAACTGAAATGTCTTATAGGTTGAAATAAATAAGCAAACTAAATCCTGTGGCAGACTTAGAAAGCATGCCTTATCTAAAGAAGACAGTTCCTGTTTCACTCTAGCAGGTGGCGTCTTCTAGGAATATAGGTATACCATTCCCAGATAGTTCAAAAGAAGCTGGAAATATAGATTTTTATATGAAGTCCCAATTTTTAAATATTGGCAACTAATTTTCCAAATGTAGAACACTGTGTATGTCTACCAAAATGTGTCAGAAGGCCAAATCTGTCCCACCAGCAACCAGTGTGAGATGACCTCTACCATAGTTTATATTTGCCTTTTTGTTAATGTAGTTATATGTGTATTTTCTGATAAGCTGATTTATCATATCTAAGTTCATGTGTTACTTTCCATGTTACATATTAAATAAAAATATATATTATAAATGCAGCTTTTTTCTTTTAAATAATTCTAGGTTGCTTGGGAGACGCTACAAGAAGAATTTTCTCGCTTCATGACAGAACCCAAGGGGAAAGAACATGATGATATATTTGATAAACTTAAAGAGGCTGTTAAAGAAGAAAGTATTAAACGCCACAAGTGGAATGACTTTGCAGAGGATAGCTTGGTATGTTGTTTGTATTTGGGATATCAGCCTCAAATTTTTATATAATTATCAAATTAGGACTGTATCATGGGAGATAATTTTTATATGACTATTTAAATTACATTCTGAATTTAAAATAATGAAGTAAAGAAATAGATTTATGATCTGTAATCAGCCCCTTTAAATTTCTCTGCCCCTCTAAAATCACCGTTTGCTATTTTTTTTCTTGGCTTTCATTTCAGAAAAAAGTCAAACTGCAGTGAACAGGCTCCCATAAACTTCCACAAATTGTCATCCGTTAGCCATTTGATGGGCTTATGTCTAAATAGCTGCTTCTAATTTTACCTTCTGTGGTAATGAAACAAACTAAATACATTGGTTTTCAGTAGATTTGAGTCATAAAATGTTAGACTTCTAAAATCATGACACTAACTGTCATGTATTGAATGCTTCCTGTGTGCCAGCAACTCTGCTAAATATTTTACAAGCATTGATTTTGTTCTTAAGCAGTCCTGTTGTTGTCATTAGCAGAGCTGGGATTCAAGCCCTGCTCTGTCTAATCACAAAGGCTGGCTCCTGACCTCCACCACCTGATAAATCTTTTGCTATGTAGAAAATTCTCACCACCATAATCAAATCTATTAAGCACCTGCTTTGCTCAGAGAGTTAGAAGAGGCTCTGTTGAATTACAGGATTGAGCAGTTTTCTAGGAAAGTACATATCTCACTGTGGGCTGGTTGTAATTTTAATTTTGTTTTAAAGAAATGTTTATCTTCATGTTTGAAAACCACATTTATTCTTGTTTAGTGTCCTGTTAATATTGGCTTTCTGAGAGAATGGTGCCATTTTCGTTCATTCATTCAAAACTTATAAAACTTGGAAACCAATTTCAATTGTAATAAATAACACTTATGATTGTCTAGACCTTTTAAGCATCTACCCTGTTTTTTTTTGTTTTTTTTTGAGATAGAGTCTCACTCTGTTGCCCAGGCTAGAGTGCCGTGGCGTCAGCCTAGCTCACAGCAACCTCAAACTCCTGGGCTTAAGGGGTCCTCCTGCCTAAGCCTCCCTCCCTGGGACTACAGGCACGTGCCACCATGCCCAGCTATTTTTTTTTTCTTCTATTTTTTAGTTGTTTGGCTAATTTCTTTCTATTTATAGTAGAGATGGAGTCTCACTCTTGCTTAGGCTGGTCTCGAACTCCTGAGCTCAAGCAGTCATCCCACCTCAGCCTCCCAAATTGCTAGGATTACTGGCATGAACCACCGTGCCCAGCCAACCCTGTTACTTTTTGTCATTGCTCTTACCAGCGAGATAATGTTTAATTTTTTTCTCCTCTCTTTTTTGAAAAGGCTAACACATAGGTCATATGGCAAAAAGGAGAGATGGAAATGACCTAAATTATAACCCCTGAATTTTAAGGTTTTGGGTGTTGCATTGTTAACTGTTATATAGTTAAATGTATAATATTAATATATCTCCTACCCCTTTTAGACATTAGCTTGTTTAATTTGGGCCAGGAGAAAATCTCTGTTTATTTTTTAGATAGAAAGCTGACAAATAGGCAAATAAAAGGAGCCCCCACATACTTACAGGAGGGACATAACTTCTATGCTGTTTTAGATATATCTGTTATTTTGCATGTTTACTAAAATGTCAATTTAAATAAAATTACTAAAATGTTGAGACATAAAACTGATTAGATTTTTCTTTCCTTGTTATTTCAGAGGGTTATTCAGCACAATGCTTTGGAAGACCGGTCCATATCTGATAAACAGCAGTGGGATGCAGCTATTTATTTTATGGAAGAGGCTCTTCAAGCTCGTCTCAAGGACAGTAAGTATCCTTAGTATCATGGGTTATTGACCCAGGGTTATTGAAGGACACAGGTTATTGAATTCTGAGTGATTAAGAAGTCATCCAGCTTTAGTGAATGTTTGTAAAAATATAATTAACATTTCAAGGTTTTTGCCATTAATATTATACTGTAATTGAATATTATTTGCAGGATTTTTTGGTCAACTACTTTGTAACTACTTAAAAATAGTACACGCATATGTGATGTTTATATGTACTCATTCTAAAAAGCTATAATTCAAAATATTTTAGTGTGTTTGCTACTGTACTTAAAGGAATTTTATAAGCAGTTGTACTTTTTATAGATTCTAAACACATATATAATTAAATTTTTTCTTATACATGTGCCATATCATGTAATTTGTATTCTTTATTTCAACTTACTTCATATTGATATAGTACTTTGAAGTAGTTAAGAAAGCAAGACCATTATTAATTATCATTTATGTACTTGGTAAGTGATAAAATTCTTGACGAATTAATTTTTTAAAAATTTTTCTAGCTGAAAATGCAATTGAAAACATGATAGGCCCAGATTGGAAAAAGAGGTGGTTATACTGGCAGAATCGGTCGCAAGAACAGGTAAAAACTAATCTCTGGTCTTATGACAGTATGATTTTGTTCATTTTAATTCAAGCATTAAAGTATAACCTTTCCATGGCTCTGGACCAATCTTCAGAATTTTGAATGTTTCATATTAGCTTTTCTAAAATATAATGAATCTTTAGAAAAAAGAATAAATTACTTAAGAAAGTTTTCTTTTTTAAAGTGAAGTAGTTGTATTATTAAAAAATGAAACATGCCCCTTTTGTGGTTGATAATTCATTTCAATTCCCTACTTGACATAAAAAAGATTAATGTTATGAACAAAAAATGATAAGGCTTTCAGAGGTTGTACAATGAATGTGAGTAGGAGAAAAAAACAATATGATGATTTTTTTTAATCTTATTCCCATTCTCTGGATTTTTTTGTTGGTAGTCTATTCAGATTATTTTGTTCTTTTACATTTTTTGTTCACAAAATAAGTATAAGAATTCAGACAAGAAATAGAAGTGTAGAATTCCTTCCCATAATGAACATTTAATGAGTACTTCAGAAGAACAAAATAATAAAGTTAAATATAAATAACTTCAAAAATGAGTAAATAGATGGAAAAAATATAAATCATTGAAATCCCCACTCCCAACCTCCATCCCTTTTATGGCTTCTGTTTCTATCTACCAGTCTTATATAACTGGCTCATTCTTTGTTCATTCTTTAAATGAAAGAATCTAAATAGAATATAGACTCTGGCTACATAAATGAATGAAATAATGAAGAAGAAAATGAGGTAGCATCCAATCCACTTTCTTTTCTTGTTTTCTTTGATCCTTGAATTCATTTAATTAGAGGAAGGAGATCAAGAAATGGAAAAATTGAGAGAGGGGAGATAAAGAGAATGAAAAATTACCAAATGACGTATCACTGTTTATTTATTTTATATTTTTGTTTTCATTTTAAATGCAGAGTTAATTAAATTAGGTAATCAATACCCTATTTTTTCCCAGTTTCCCACATTTCTTGTTTTCTAAGTTCTCTATCAGATGTGAGTCTCAACTTGTCTCTAAATAGTGAAGAGACAGTCTTCCTCTTCTCTTTTTATTCTATTGCCATTTTTGTGGAAAATGAATCATTAAGAGACTGAAGAAAAGCTGAGGAAGTGGGCATAGTGATTGGATCATGCATGTGTTCAGGATGCATCAGTTATCTCTGCTCTGCAGATGGGCTCAGAGAAGGAGATCTGTCAGAAAAGAATTTCTAGGAGATCCATCGTAGGTTTCTGACTTTGATATAGGAAGAGGCATTGATTAGAAAGAGCTGGTGTAAGGCAGATAAACTCAAAAGAAAAATAGTGTCTGGCTTTCAAGGCTTAGTGAAATTAGGCTTGAAGTCTAGAACAATCAATGATGGCAGTACTTGCCTCAGCCACTAGTGGTAAAATATGCTTTGGCTAAACACTCAGAAAGACAGGACTCCTGGTTGTCAGTTATTTTTCTAAGGAACTTAAACCCATAGGGAAATCCCTTCAAGAGAAGCAGAGCAATTGGTTTTAATGTCAGTGCAAAGGGTCTGTAAGCCTAGAAGAGGAATCTAGAAACCCCTTCAGAGAAGAGCCTTCTCGCCTCAGGGTTTTAGGGCAAGGCAGCACCCTAGAACAGAGGGGACGGTGATCAGAATTGCCAGGTGGGGAGCAGGGTCGGGATTATATATGTTGTTTTGGTTTTTCAGATTGATAAGCCAGGGTACTGTATTCTTTCTTGTTATGATTAACTTTGTGTCACCTATTATGCAATAGTAATATATTTATTAAAATTGAGACACTGTTTTTACACATGCCTAACTGTGAACCATCTAAACACAGTCCTCTTTTAAACTTTTTAAAGTGTGTTCACAATGAAACCAAGAATGAATTGGAGAAGATGTTGAAGTGTAATGAGGAACACCCAGCTTATCTTGCAAGTGATGAAATAACCACAGTCCGGAAGAACCTTGAATCCCGAGGAGTAGAAGTGGATCCAAGCTTGGTAATAAATATTGCTGAAGAGCATGAATCTGCTTCCTTAGCTTTGTTTCTTGCAGTAAAATGTTACTGCTTCTAATGTGTCACTTAGATATTTCAATGCTTAATTTGACATTGATCATATGTACATTTGCTGACAAAGCTTATTTTAAATGTGTGAAGAGTAGAAATTTTATTCTCAGTATTGCTTTTTAAAGGGTACCACTTCAATTTGTAAATGGAAAAACTGAGACTTAGAAAATTGGATTTACTTGAGCAAGTTCAGCACATACTTCTTACAAAAAAGTCTGAAACCTACCACATCACCCTGTTTCAGATTATAAAATAGAATTTCTATTTAAATATGGCTCACAATATTTTATTATATATGTATATTTGTGTTTTACAGTTAATTAGATATGAGTGGATTTAGAAAAAATATGTTAAGTTTTTATTAAATTGGATATGATCTTTGGGTCTTATCTCATATGCCTCATTTGTAATAAATATGAGAATTAAAATAGTCTACATTTTAGGCTACTTTTTGCTTACCTTCATGGTGTTTATTTGAAACAAATTAAAAAAAAAAACAACTGTTTCAGAGCCTATATTCCCTCCTGCTTAGTTAGGATATGAGGGATTTGAAAAATCATTTTAATATTAGCTTAAGTAAAACCCAGCCAGAAGACTAAAACTAGTTGGGGGAGCAATCATATAAAAAATTTCAAAGCCACAAATTCTTGTAAAGATTATCTGCTGTTTACATTTCTGTACTTGAGGAATGAGTATACTTATTTTAAATTCTACCGAAGGTCATAAAAACGACAGAAAATTGCTAAAACTCAAAGCAGTTAGAGCTATTATACATGTAGCATTATTTTCAACTGAAAATGAGATTAAAATCAATGATTACATGAGATTTTTAGTTGAATATCAATTTAATTTATCCACATTGGTCCTAGCTCTCATTAACAATAAATATTCAGTTTGATACTTTTAAACTTTTTATGTAGCTATTAGTGTTGACACTTTTCTCTTGACAGTGGAAGAGAAGAGGTTATGTGTTTTGTTTTGTTTTTTACGTTTTTGCCCATATCTTAGGGTATGCATTAATTACTTTCTATGAGCAAGAAAATGTTGGTTTTTTATGCTGAAATAAAAAAAAAATTAAAAGAAAAGGTCAGTTTTTTTCACGTGACATTTTGTTTAGCGTACTTTATAAAAGCTATAAAATAAGTAGCGAAGTACCATGAGAAGAATGTTGGATGACCTAGATGTCAGGAGATGTGAATTCCAGTATATTTACATTACATTCGCTAGTAATCTTGCCTTTAGTAATTGTTACAATCTCTCTGGCCCCACTTTTCTTATCTGTGAAATGGTGTTGATGATCTTTGTTCTATCTGCTCAACATTATTGTTATGCTGAAAAAAAGACAGTGGATGTGAAAGAACATCAAACAGTCAAACTACATAGTAATAAAGTGGTAGGGATCGTTGGAGTGGTAGCAGTGAAATGTCGTAATCAGAAAGAAATATTGTTGGGTTGATGGACATGGTCTGAGACCAGCTTCCTAGTCTTTGTCCTTAGACAATGCTTTCTACCTCTTTTTGCCTTGATTTCTTTACCTCTAACTAGGGGAAGATAATCTCCATCCCGTCTACACCGCAAGATAATTGTTTGACTGTAATAACAGCGTTTGTTTAAAATGCTGCTAATTTTTAAGTACATAAACTGGTAAGGGATCAAAGTAGTAGTAAATCTAATCTTTGTTTTGAGAAGTAGATAAAAGGGGTTGGTAGAATGAAAACATTTCCCTTTTAATTAACTATTTTATAAATAAATTTTATGTATAACTTCTCAGTATGGTTGATCGACATGAAGAATACCGTGTTTCCCTGAAAATAAGACCTACCCATAAAATAAGCCCTAGCAGGATTTCTAAACATTTGCGCAATATAAGCCCTACCCCAAAAATAAGACCTAGTGATGGGCGTGACTATGCAGTGTGTCTGCACAAGCCATGCATTTCGTCGCGGAGCGGTAAAGAAGATGAGCAGCCCTTCTCATCTGCCCTATGAGAGCTCTATTGCTTGACATGAGAGATCGAGGCCAATGGTTCTAAAGGAAATAGAGTCACAAGAAATTCAGGATGGAATTCGGGGTTTAGAGAGTTATGATGATGCTCCAGAAAAAGACAACTTAACTATATTTGAATAAATGTAGATTGTTGTACTATACTTAAAAAAAATAACACATCCCCTGAAAATAAGCCCTAGGGTGTCTTCTTGAGGAAAAATAAATATAAGACCCTGTCTTATTTTCGGGGAAACACGATATATAGTAGTAACTCTTTGATTTTTGCTTTCTTTCTCATTTTAGATTAAGGATACTTGGCATCAGGTTTATAGAAGACATTTTTTAAAAACAGCTCTAAACCATTGTAACCTTTGTCGAAGAGGCTTTTATTACTACCAAAGGCATTTTGTAGATTCTGAGGTAAGGTTTCCAAAATTGAAAAGAAATGTTTTTTGATAGTCATTGCTTAAAGATGTTTAAAAGTAAACTTTACCTTTAGCATTAATTTTAAGTCCTTGGATCATCTGGAGAAAAAAGTATATATAATATATAAAGAATAATCTACCTCTTAACTTTTTAAAGATATTTGCTACTTTGTTAGTAACTGCATCTTACATGCATATCATCCCAAGTGCCTATAAGAATGTGTGTGTGTATATAAGTGTAAAAAAATATATGTAAAAGGAAATAGTCACTTATAAACTCCTGACCTAGAAGTAATTTTAGTTAACATTTTTATGTATTTCTATTCAACTTTTTCTATACCTGAGGAAGGTGTATTTATGTATGCATATAATTTAACCGTCCATTTGCATAGTGGAAATCATACTTCTGAATAATTTTTATTGTACTTTTTTCATGTATCATAATTATTTCTTCATATCTCTAGATCTTATTTCAAATAATGCTTTAAAAGAACTGTATAAAGGACTTGTAATGGACTATTATAATTTAATGTCACATTTGACAAAATAACCCCTAGGTGGCAGCAGACTGATGTATTTTGAACATTTTCTTACAAGCAAAAATACTTTTAAATATCATTTTGAAAAAGCTCTGTTAATTATCTTATTCAATTGAGACCTCTAAAATGGTTTTATTTTGTTTTCAGCAACTTAAAAGAAATTTGTATTTAAATGCACCTATGTAAAAGTGTCAAGTTTTTTGCATAATTTTAATTGTTGAGAAGATCTCTCTGCTGAATAAGCTTCTTTTAAAAAATATCAATTTATTTTCATATATAGTTGAATTTCAAAAATGGCTTGAGCGTACACTCAAAGAAAAGAGGTTAACCTAAGGACATACTTAAGAGAAACATGGTTGTTAACTGAAACTAAATATAAATTGAGGGTATGTGCTGTGAATTTCTACTTATATATAATGTAATGAAATTCTCTACTTCCCAATTTTATTTGCCTTGTCATTGGAATCAAAACAAAACTATACAGGTATGGGGCAGATAGAGCCCAAATCATGCAGGTCTTCATGAATCTGTACAGAAGAGGTTCTGTAGCTTATATCTGTGGTAGGAATATATATATTAATATTAGGTAAATCTAAATATTTTTTATTAAAGCTTAGGATATAGGTTCTGATGTTAGTAGTTGTATGTGTTTATGATCATGGTTTTCATTTTTAAATTTGCATCTTAATATTTCAGTTGGAATGCAATGATGTGGTCTTGTTTTGGCGAATACAGCGCATGCTTGCTATCACGGCAAATACTTTAAGGCAGCAACTTACAAACACTGAAGGTAAGCCACATAGGGACTGCTTTCTAATTTTAACATTAAAAAATAATAGTTGCTTGAGCCCAGGAATTTGAGGTTGCAGTGAGCTGCACTCCAGCCTGTGTGACATAGTGAGACTCTGTCTCTTAAAAATAATAATAACATTAATAACATCCATTTTTAATAGAAAGATGCCAGAATACTTCCCTAAAAATAGATTTGTTAGAAACACTGAAAATTAAATTTGCCTTTAAAATAGTAATGAAAATAAATCATAATTGAAAAAGATGGGAGATAAAACACACCAGGAGTGTATCTTCATTGCACAAAAACTCTGTTAGGAATGGACTTCTAAGCATCACTTACTTTCTTGGGAAATCTACACTTCCATTAAAGTCTTCTGTCTTAAGAATATGACATTCTCTGAGAATACATATCAGTTTCATGCTGATAAAAGTACTGTATAACAGTAGAACTTCTCTTTATAACTGTAAGAAGTATAAACCTAGAAATAGATCTAACATGATGAGAAAAAATATAAACTTACTCTCCATATATAGATAAATTTTATCATCCTGCATTCATAAAAACAATGCTCCTCAGATTTTTTTCATTTTCTTTGAACAGTTAGGCGATTAGAGAAAAATGTTAAAGAGGTATTAGAAGATTTTGCTGAAGACGGCGAGAAGAAGGTTAAATTGCTTACTGGTAAACGAGTGCAGCTGGCCGAAGACCTCAGTAAGTAGTTCTTACTGCCTATTTGCCTTTCCCATTTCCATTTATTTGTTCATCCATTTAATCTCAAACTTACAGAAAAGTTACAAGTATCTTCGAGTAACTTTTTTTTTCTGTGAACTGTTTGAGAGTAAGTGGCTGACCTGAAGTACCATCACATCCAAGTACTTTAGCGTGTATTTCTTAGAAACAAGGATTTTCTCCTAACAACCATAATGCAAACACTGAAATCAGGATGTTAACACTAATACATTACTATATTTAATTCTCAGATCCCATTCATGTTTCACACGTTGTCCCAGTATTGTCCTTCCATATAGCAGGATGTTCCAGGCTCACTCCCTGACCCAGCTTCCTTTTTTTGGAGAACAGTATTTAGAAATCAAGATATGGAAACTAGATAGGATCATTGTTACTGGAATATTGCTGTTCCCAGGCCTTCTCAGTGGAAAGAGCTAGGGAATAAATGTTGTGTATGTGTTTGTGGGCAGATATTAATACATATGCACATTGACGTATGAATTCCTAGTCATATGTATGTATATATGTTGAAAACCATGAGTTGACGCTGATACTTCCACTTTTAATCCAATTCTGCAAGGTTTGTTCTCGTGCTCTCCCTTTCGATATTTGTAACTCCCTTTTCTGACAGAAACCTGGTTCCTACTATCCTTACTATATTTGCTTATTTTGATCAGTCCTCCTATATATATGTGACCAAACTTATGTGAAGGTGTGTCCCCTTCATTGCAAAAATGTTCTTTTCACCCAGTTTTTACTCTTTATCACCCCATACCAGGCCACCATCACAGAGCCTCACCCTGCTTTGACACCCTTTTTACCTTGTCTAGGCTTTAGCATCCCATGCCAGTTTGCTCTTCTGTAGGAAGTCCTTTTGACTAAGCTCATGCTCTGACACTTTGTGCCAGGCATTTTCCCATCTCATCCTTCCCACTCTTTATTTCCTGCCTCCCGCCCACACACACAGATTCCTTCCTCACTTGAAGCCAGACCATGCTTTTATGGAGACACCCTCTTCATCCTGCTTGTGCTCCTACACCCTGCACCAGGCGCTCTCTTAAATGGATACTCTCCTCATTACTGGGCAAGGCTACCAACAGCCCCGTGTGAACCTCCTCTTAACTCTGCTCAGGCAGTAACACGTACAGTAGGCCACTATCCCCGCACTGCCAACCTCTACCTAGCATGGCCTTACGCATCACTTTGTCACTTTGTTTGGGGAGATATTTGGTTCCTTCTTGAATGCTGGTGGGTTCCTAGCTTTAAGATCAGATTGCACATTAAGATTTACTTAGATCTTTGAGAACCTAAGGAAATCAGTGAAACATTAATATCATTAAATAAAATACTGGTTGTTGGTACTTCTGTTTGAGCCTTACTTCTTACAAGTTTCCTTTATTTCAGGTTTATGAAACAGTGTTTTTTCTTTCATTGTGTACTTAAATTTGCAATTTTATAAGTTTTCTGATATCTAAAAGAAAGTAGATAACTGCATAGAAAGAAGTTCTTATTAATAAAATTTGAATTCAGTTTCGATGCTGAATTTGTATTACTACAATACAATCACTAGACAATCCCAAAGAAAGCAGGCAGGGTTCTGTTTTATGCCTTTGTCTGAGCAGTGCACTCACCTCTCGGTATCCTCCCCTTGTGATCTTGTTCTCGCCCTGTTATCTGCTTCATTACTTTCTCTTTTCCTTTACATTCTGTCTTTAAATATTCTTTTTTTAAAACATATCTCATTTTAATTTTTCATTTTCTATCACTTTTACTTTAGCTTTTTAATACCACTTTGGCATTATAGTTAAGTTTATGCTAACGTAGAAGGTCTGTGCTCAAATCTGAATTGTCATTTACTAGCTGTGTTATCTCAGGCAGGGAATCTCCCAAAGCCTTAGCTGCTTTGTTTGCAAAATGACTGCTGTAATGGTTATTTCACAGGATCGTTAGGAGAATTACTTCAAAAACCTGGTCCCTGGTTCATTATCTTGTGCTAAATTATTATTATCACAGGAAGAGGCATGTCACTGTTACAATGTATATAAATTTTTTTTTTATCCCTCAGGGTATGATTATCAGACAGTGAAATACTTCAATGAATTTTACCAGCACATGCATTTTTAAGTGATTAAAAATAAGTGTCTTTCATCATACTTTATAAAAAAGCCCGTGTAACCCCATCACTCTGCACTCCCAATTTGATTATTTAAAGAAAGTGTATTACTAATTCAGATGTGTATACTGTCAAGCCAAGTCTTATGTTCTGCTGTTGGTTTTCCTGAGAAAGTAGTCATATGACTGCCTTGAAATGATTTACTACTTTTGTGCATATAAAATTATGGTAGTTTAAATACCAAATAACGTCCTTGGAAGCAAAGGTTTTTCCAGTGACTCAGCTTCATCAGTCATACTAAAGAAGGTGAGCCATAACTTTGTCCATTATTTGAAAAACAATCTTCAGAGTGCCTTTACTTTGCTGTTTGTCTTTGGCCTAACACTTGGGAATATGGTCATGGATACTTTCACCCAGAAAACTTTCAGAATTTAACAGTTACTAATGTATTCACAGATAAATCTAAGTTTCTAGTATAGCCTATTCAATTAGAATGTAGTTTGTTGGTTAATAGAGTTTGGAGAAAGGGAAGCAATCAGGCTTTTACTACAATTTCAAAGTAGTACAAAGTATTGTATAACTTGTTAAAATTTTATTACATTCATATTTTTTGCCAGTTTTAAACTTACCCATAAATCATTTTATTACTTTGGAGATTTCACTGATTGTCCTTTAAGATGAGTACATAAGAAGTAGTACATTGTTTTCTCATATTCTAGAGAAGATACAGCAACCATGTTCATTTCTGAAGTGAAGCCATGAAGCCAGAGTTAGGAAGAACTAACTCAAAGAAATGAAAAAGGCATCTACCTCTCTGTCTCAGGAGGCTCATGGGAAAAGAAGTCATACATAGAAACTAGAACTCTTTGGAGATGTGGTGGATTCCACATCTGGAACAGAGGAAGGACAGGATGAGCCTGGGGCATCTTAGGGTATAGGAAGAAAGGGTTGAAGGATGATGAGATGTTAACAGGACACAGAAGCCCTTTTGAGGAGGCTCCAGCTGACCAAACCTGGGACAATTTGGACATCAAAACAATGACCGTAACAAATTGCAACTCACTGAATGAAATAGGAATCCCTGAATTGGTTATTATGTATATAAGTGAATAAAACTAGTGATACAGAAAAGGATGTTTGTATAATCACAAAAAAAATCTCCACAGAAAATACTTACTAATTAAAAGAGGAAAAAGAGTAACTTTACAGTGGCAAAGCCTGGCGATCATCATTTTAATCAAGTCAGCATTAGTATTATCAGTAACAGTCAAATCAAACCCATGTGCTATCTTATAAAATGCAATGAGAAGAACACAGCTTCACTTCTAGAACATATTATTACTGAAGATATATAACTCCAATCCAGTCATAACAATACATCAGACAAACCCAAATTAAGGCACAGTCTGCAAAATAATCTTGTAATCTGTAATCTTCAAATATATCAAGATCATGAAAGACAAGCAAAGACTAAGGAACTGTTCCAGTTGAAAGACACTAAAGGACATGAAAACTAAATGCAGTGTATGATCTGGGATTGGATCCTTTTGTTCTAAAGGACATTAATAGGACCATTGAAACTTTAATGGATCTGAGGATTCCGTGGTAGTTATACATCAATGTCAATTTTTAAATTTTGATTGTTAAATTGGAATTATTTAGGAAAATATCCTTATTCCTAGCTAATACACAATAGAATATTTGGGGAGGATGAGGCATAATGACAGTAAATGTTTCAGGAAAAATATGTTCTTTGTAGTGTTCTTGAAATTTTTCTGTATGAGATTGTTTTCACATAAAAGGAAAAAAATGAAAGGTATAATTTCATTTTTATAACTGATAATGGATCAGAGTCATGTGAAAGTACTTTAGAGAAAACAAAGCTTTTGAAAACATGATCTCTGAAGATATTGAAAAGGCTGAGTTACTTCATGGGCAATTTTAATAAAATAGGCAGCTCATCAGTCTACCTTGATTCCTTATTTGCAGTATCTACCTACACTTAGAACTGTATGGTGTTTAAATATGTCCATTATGACCTTCATGAAATTCTTTTGATTCTGTAGAAAGTTTAATTTCAAGGGATTTTTTAAATAGATATTTAAATATGGTGTCAACTTAGATGAAATCTATTTAGATTCCAGTGTAAGTTTTAGTAACATGTCTAATCTGTTTATCGAAATAGACTACAGTTTTAGAATACTTTCTTAGGAGAGATGAAGATTGGTATATTATGGCTCAGTTCAAAGTTCTTTCTATTTGTAATCTATTTTATGATTTATAAAATTGATTTTATGATTGTCATCATACGAAACAAGTAAGAATGTTAACGTTATACAGACCTGTTGGGATTTGTTTCCTACCCCATCCCACCTTGGAAACTGAGTATCTGGGCACTGACAGAAATTGATGGTAGTGTTTGCTGCTAAGCTAAGTTTTATCAGTACAGCATGGAATTCTTTTATTATTTGCTCTATGAATATTGTATCAACTATTAACTAGTTATTATAAGTATTGGACCTTCATATAAATTGCTTAGGACTTAGAATTTAGGTTTATTTTTTTTTAACTCTTGTTCACTAAAGCTGAGTTATACTCTTTAATTCTCTGTGTACATTATCAGAGAATCAGTGATACCCAGGAATTAAAGGGACATTACCAATCCTTTAGATTGTTCTTTCTAAGACCTAACGAGTCATTTTTTCCTTATTTTATAATAAATTCTTTTTTGTTTTGTGTCAAAACTTGGAACTGTTTATGAATGTGAATTATCATTTGAATACTTTTCCTATGCCAGATTTTAGGTTTAGCGCTTTATATGAATTCTTATTTGATTTTCCTCACAACCTTTTAAGATAAGTACAGTTATTTTTCTCATTGTACAGGTGAATAAATGTAAGCTTAGAAACCCATAGGCAGTAATTGCTAAAGCTGAGATTTGATCTTTTAACTACTATGCCAAATGAATTAGGGACAAAATTCAAGCCTTTGGGAAATATAATTACATAAAATTGTCTTTTATATTGAGAAGCTTCCATAGTTAACAGTGTCCTTCACAGGGTTATTCAGAAAGACATACACATTAGTGATGATGATTATCATCCTATGTACTTCTTATAATATAAAAATCTTTGGAATTTAAACTTTCAAACTATATGAAGACTTTGATAGAACATCTGGGTTAAAGAACACTAAAGTGTATATGAAGCCACTAAACAGATTAAAGAAAGTTAATTTTCATTGGAGGACTTGGAAACATGTCTCCAACTATATCCTGTCAAATGTCACCATAGTTAAGTAGTATCTAAGTTGCCCAAAACTCAGATAGTTTTTCAGTGTGGTTGTATTCATACTTAGAGTTCTAAAGTCCAGCTACACCAGATACAGAATCTTTAATTGAACATAATGGCAGCTTATCCTAAATTGAGGCTTTTTATTGAGCTAGATTGGAAGTGCCAAAATGTTTTCTAATAAGTTTCAGTGTATTTCTTCATATTTCTTATACTCTATGTGAGCATAAGATAAACTTCAGTGGAATCTGAATACTTCATAGCTATATCTCACCAATGAAGTGTGAAAACAATGGTAAATTCCTTTACTTGGGCTACCATTGTACAGGCTTATTTTAATGATATAGTTTAATATCCTTAATGTTAAAAATAGTATAGCTTAAAGAGGCTAGTAAATTAGAATTTTCCAATATCCTCAGCTTTTTTTTCTCTCGCAGTTAATTTGCTCTGCTGACTCCCTACGCGAGGTGGCAACAGCTGGCCTTTTTACTAGAGCTTGGAGGGATTAGAGAGTAGGAATCACAGCAGCGTGCGCGGCCTCTTGCCTCTGTTGACTGTTCTTTATTGTTTGATGCCTGAGCATCTCCCAGACAGCAAGCAATTGTTTCTTGAAACTTAAAGTTTGTTTCTCTCGGGAGTACACAATGCTGTTGGGGCTCGTCTTTGTGTTTCTTCATTTTCCCAGTCTCCTCTTATCCTCCATCTTGTGCTTTCTCTTGATAATTAGAAAGGAGCAAAGATACAACCTTTGTATTTTAGCGTGCATGAAATTCAGTTTTGACTCAAAAACTTAGAAGTATAGAATACAAATGGAAGTTTCTTTTTTCTCTGAACTACCAGATAGTAACAAAAATCATTATTTAATGAGAAGACAAATGTATTAGTGTATTTTTAAAATTATGGTGACAAAAAGGGAGCAGCAGCAGAATGATCTAATATTGCCATTTTAAAAGCTAAGATTAGAAGAGAAATGTGCCATAGCTGCTTAAATCTAAAAAGATCCTTTCACTCCCTCTAAAACATAATTCTAATGTATAGAATTATATTTTCATGCCATGCTGAAACATGAATAAAAAGTAGTCAGACATAACTAAATGGAACTCTTAGTTAGCCAGAATGATTTTATTCTTCTGCATGTGGAAAAGATGTCAAGATACCTTTAAATTTAATTTAATTTAATTCAATTCAAGATACTATTGGTTACTTCACATTCCTAAACTTCCGCCATACCTGGCATCTCATTGTGGATTGTTATAGATGAGAATAGTGGTGCTGAAGTAGTGTGAGACTGAAAATCATCCTAGAAAGATTATTATACTCAGAATTTGGAACTTAAAGTAGTAGAAAGGGGAAATTATATGTTTAAAACTTCTTCCAAAAGTGGGGCTCTGACTTGCATATTTTGACAAGGCTCCACAGGTGATTTTTGCCATCTACTGTTACTACCTACCCACTTGTCCCTGAGCTTGTATGTTATATATTGTGCTATAAGTGTTCAGTGAATGTTTGATCATAATCTTTTAATATAGGCTCTTCATTAGCCTACTTCTCTTGACTTAAAAAGAGAGGGGAGAGAAGATCTTTTCATACTAAGGAACCTTTCTTCTTTGCCAGAAAGCTGCTGTCTCATTTCTCTTATAGATCAGCTTAGATTTGCTGCCTTCACTCTTGTTCCACCTAGTCCTTTCCTAATATCTTGCAGTTTGGCTTTCATCCATACCAAAACCACTTATGTGTTTGGTCACCAATGATTTCCTAATTAACAATCTACCCAATTCACCAAGAAACTTTAATAACTTTTTGTGTTTATTAGGAATTTTTAAGTTTATTGGAATACATTTATTTACTTTGACAGTCAAGTACTTTTTGGAATGGTTATTACTAGAAAATGTGTATGTTTGAAAAACATTAAGAGATGTTTCTCTTCACTACAGAACAAATAAGATAACTTATTTCTGTATTATGTCATCAGTACTTGACCTCTTATAGGCATCTTTTCATGGTAAAAGTAATGGAATAGTAAATTCTGCCTTTGTAAAATGATATTTTTGTAGTAAAGTGAAATTAACGAGTAAAAGCAACTAGGAAAGATAATGAAGAATTATTATTTTTACCTTGAATCTGCATACATGAAGTAGGCTCTGCTTAGTGTTGCAACAAAAACAGACAAACAAAAAAAATGACCAAAGTTGACACAAAGAAAAAAGTAATCCTCAGGGAGAGTCTTCTGTGTTTGAGAAGTGCTTATTTACTCACAGAATTCCGCATGACGGGGCCTGAGCAGTGTGCTCTCCAGGTTATTGAGGAGAAAATCCAGACTCAAAATGGGGCTTTTAGAATGAAGCACATTTTTCATGGCCCAAGTCTGTCTTTTAAAGTCACTATTGAAGGATTTTGATAAATTGGTACAAGATTAAAAGACTATTTACTTCTCTATAATATTATACGTGCTACTGGTACTCAGTGCTTCACTAGCAAGTATATTCTTTTTACTTTAGACTCAGATTTTAACTGATTAAAAATAAGTATAGAGACAAAGTTTTCTTCAATAATATATGGATTGTATTGAAGTAGATTTTTTTTTGCTATTGTGAAAATATTCTCATATATCCAAAAGTCCAATGCAAATATTTAAAACTGGAAATTAGACTATTTTCCCCTTTTAATAATAATGCTTACCATTTCCTCAGAGAGATTAGAATGAAATAGTATCTTTAAAGGTGGGATTAAACTTTGTTTTAAACATTTTGTTTTTTAATCATGTTTTTGTGTATTCTCTCCTTTCCTAAGAAGGAAAAAATAGAATCTGCTAATCGAAAACTAAATAATTCATTGGCCTAGGCAACAATATATAAAAAATAAAATTAAGATGTAAATAAGTTTTTTACAAGAGGATTGATGCTCACTAAACTGGTAACCTCTGTGAAGCACAATTCTTGGGGTAGTTGGAGAGGTGGGTTAAGGGCAAAGGGAATTTTAATTTTTTATGATTTTCTACATTTCTAAACTTTTTCCCCCAATGAGCACAATTCAAAATTGCCTTAGAAGTTTTATAATCTTATCCTATTCATGGAAATGACAAAGCTAATACATGATATGCTGAAAGTGACAGATGTTTTCAAAATTACTTCTTGGTGGTTATGATACCAAGAGACAATTCATGGGACCACATGATAATTGCTTATCATGGTATCATCCTCAGGTTGGGATTCAACAGTGAATTCTCATTTCCTACAACTACCCATAATGGATCTATATCATCTGAGAATAAATTGAAATCTTTCTTGAATTAGTGAAGCTTTCAAGGTTATACATCCCATTTCAGATAATAGATTTTCTTTAGTTGTTACCTCCTATGTATAAAATATTCCATTTTAATTTCTCTTAGAAGAGCTCTTTCATCTGTTCTGTAGTTTTAGTGTTCTGAGTTGTACAAAGAAGTTTGCTATTTTTTTTTATTTCAGCATATTATGGGGGTACAAATATTACAGTTATGTATATTGCCCATGCCCCCTGCTATTTTTATTAACTTCAGTTAGATCTCTTTTCAGGGCCAAGAATGAAAGTCTTACCTTTAGTCTCTCCTTTTTTGGTCACTACTTCATATTCTGAGTCATATCTAGAGATCTGTCTTTAGACAGATTTTTACAATATAAGCTACCAGAATTTTAGAGGTTTTTTTTTTTTAAATCATTTTTATTATCACAGAACTAGTACATATCCATTGTGAAAAATTAGAAAACATAGATGGCAACATTTGAGAAATAATTGCTACTACCCAGAAATTGGCACTGTAATGTAGTTTAACAAAATTTGAATGTGGTCTTAGGGGCATAATTTCTGGACCACACTTTTCATGAAGAACTCTCAGGTGGGCTTCCTCTTATACTCCCACATCTTCAGTTCATTGTCATTACCCCTATTTCTAATTTCTCATCTATCAGAGTAGGCTAAACTTCTTTCTTTTCTTCATATTAACATTTCAGAAATGTTCATTAAGTAAAAATAAAACCTATGGTATCAGTTACTTTATATATTATATAATCCAAGTATTCTAGAAGCCATATTGTAGCATAGCATGTGCTGAAAATCACTCTCCTTTGAAAGTCAGTCCCACATCTGTATTCAGGACCCTGGCCTTCCTGTGTGTGCTGTATCTTCATTTTGTTTCTCCTTTCCTTCTTTCTTCAAAGACGCTCACGTCATTCTCATTTTAAGACTAGTAGATTGATCCTTCCTTGCAGTCTAGCTATTTCTGATCTTGATTCTCTTTTACACAGGAAAACTCTATGAATGTTTGCCTGGTGCCACTTTTAACCATCCACTTCTTAACTTTGTAATCTTTTATTTTCACTTCTACTGAAATTGTTTTTTCCAAGATTACTGAAAATCAAGACAAAGCAATGATCCAGGCAAGCATTCAGGAATAGAAAATATTCTCATGTAACTGCATCATTTGGTACTTTAGAATCCATATCCTGCTTGAAACTCTTTCATCTCTGCCCCTCACATTTGTATAATGCTTTACAGTTTATGAAACTTGTGTTTGTCCATGTGTGTCTTGTAATGTTATATGAGGCTTATAAGGCATTATCCCCATTGTTCAGATGGGGAAATGAATGTTCATTGAGGTAAATGATTTAGTCTGTTACATAAATATTTGTGGCACAGCTGGGGCTACCCATATTTGTTAGAGATAGTATCTTTTTGGAATTATTTTGGGATTCTTTTCATCTTTAGTCTTTGGGTTTGTTTGCTGGTGTCCATAGATAACCAGTTTCATATAATTTGGATTCCTTTTTTATAATATTTTTAATATGTGTTAGTTTTAGAGCCTGTTCTGGTGAAAGTAATCACTGAATCTAAAACAATGTCTCTTAAAGATGTATACAGTGGTTTCATTCCTTAAAAAAGATAACTCAAGTTTATAAATCTGTGTATGTTAATTGCTAGTTGAATTTGGCGATTTTTCTTTTCTACAGAAAAAAAAAGAAATTGTAACTTAAAATTTAAAGGTGGTTTTCAAATTTCATGAATATGTGAAATTAATTCCAAAGTTATTTTTATTTTTCTGAGCCTTATTCTGACTCAGTTGTGATTAACAACTTAAGTTTTAAGTTGTGATAAATAATGCTGTAAGATAAATTGAGTGATAAAGTCAATAATAAACTGAGAACTTGTGAAATCAACCTAACAAAACATGAGTACCTATTCTTGTCATAAGTTTAATAATCCTTTCTCCTAATGCAACATCTTATATAAGAGATATAACTTGTATGTTATTTTTACTTTTCATCTCAGTTAATTCATAACTCTATTAAAGCCTGCAATTTTTAATTTCATATTTTTTCATAAATGTCCAGTTTGATTTATAAATTAGAATTGCATTCTCCGATCTTGTATTATTTCTTTTACTTTTAAAATTACATTGATAAGCTGACTGTTTAAGAATCATTCTCATGATTCATTCGTCTGTTATGCCTCCTTTTTAAAGCTTCAGCACTGAAGGTCTTTTGACAAACCAATATTTATAACAGTTTGACAGCAGGATGAGGAACAGCGTTTGTCTTTGTAACAGCTTGAAGAAAGACCCTTTCCAGGACCCAGTCATGCAGTTACAATCTTGACCTCTTTCTTACGCTGGGAACATGCATACAGCAGCACCTCCCATGTGTTTTCTTGTCCCATTGACTGTCCATTCACTTCCCATCTGTTTTGCAGTCTTAAAGGAACAGAAGGGGCCCTCTTCTTATAAATCTGTCTTTGCAGGTGATAAATGATGTCCTCTCTGTTTAAGGGCTGCCTGGGTGGTTTTCCTTTTCTTAAAATGTTTCAACTTTCCTCCTAACAAAATTCAGAGTAAAATATACTTTTAAAAATAAGAGGAAAAGAAAAAATGATGGATTTTTAAAAAGCATTTTTAATTGACTATGACAGAATATTTTACTGATCTTTTTTAGTCTTCCCAGTTAATTGCCTAAATCATATTTTTAAAAATGTATTGATATTTAAGTTTTTCTGTGGGGGCAAAAGAAATGTATTCATTTTGAAATAGTATATTTTAACTTTTTTTTTTGAGAAAAACAAAGCAATGTATCATTAATGAGTTAGGATATAAAATAACTTTCAAGGTTTTTGTCGTAATTTGAGTTGACAGATATAATTAATATGGAACATTTTATGTATTAAAGAATAAAACAATTCAGAGTAAACAATTGTAACCTTGTAGTGGAATCTAACTTTTAAGTTTAAAAAGATGATCATGAATCCCGTAAAAATTTGTGATTTTTACTTCCGTTGCTGAAAATAAATGCTGTAAGTATAGATATTTATATTGTTGGGTGTTCCAAGAATTGAGCAGAAGTAAAAATAATTCATTTTTTCTCCCATGCAGAAATTATTCCTACAGGTTAATTGTGACAAATATTGTTCTCCCACCACCCTACAGAATGTTCTTAAAGTACCACTTTAAAAAGCATTGCCAGTATAAAAAGACCACTTTTAGAACATTATGATGTATTGTGTGAATCAGCTGGCTAATGGTCTGTCTTTTACAAACTAGCTTGTTAGTTTGTTTATTAATTCCCTGGCTTATCCCAAAGGATTTGAGGCAATTTACAAACATAACCTTCTATGCAAAAGATAAAAATACTTCAGTGAAAAAGTTGGGTAGAAGGAAAGGGAAAATCCAGGCAAGTGAAATAAAGTGAAACTTGGGATAAGATAGGTACCCCTCAAAATACATGCTCATGGGTTTCTGTATACAGGCATACCTCATTTTATACATTTGTTGCATTTCACAGATACTGCATTTTTTACAAATTGAAGATTTGTGGCAACCCTGGCAAGTCTGTCGGCACCATTTTTCCCCAACGGCATTTACTCACTTTTTGTCTCTGTCACATTTTGGTAATTCTTGCAATATTTCAAACTTTTCATTATTATTATATCTGTTATGGTGATCCGTGATCAATGATCTCTGATGTTATTATTGTAATTGTTTTGGGGTGCCACTAACCATGTCCATATAAGATGATGAACCGAATCGAAAAATGTGTGTTTTCTGACTATTCCACCAACCGGCTGTTCCCCATATCTATCTATCTATCTATCTATCTATCTATCTCTCTCTCTCTCTCTCTCTCTCTCTCCCTGGACCACCATTTCCCAAGACATAGTATTGAAATTAGGCCAGTTAATAACCCTACAATTACCACTATGTGTTCAACTGAAAGGAAAAGTTGTACATCTTTCACTTTAAGTCAAAAGCTAGAAATGATTAAAGCTTAATGAGGACGATGTGTCAAAAGCCGAGATAGGCCTAAAAGTTAGGCCTCTTGTGCCAGTCATTAGCCAAGTTGTGAATGCAAAGGAAACATTCTTGAAGGAAGTTAAAAGGGCTACTCCAGTGAACATACAAATGGTGAGAAAGTGAAACAGCCTTATTGCTATTATGGAGAAAGTTGTGGTCTGGATAGAAGATCAAACCAGCCATGACATTCCCTTAAGCTAAAGTCTAATCTAGAGCAAGGCCCCTAATTCTTCAATTCTGTGAAAGCTGGGAGAGGTAAGGAAGCTGCAGAAGAAAACTTTGAAGCCAACAGAGGTCGGTTCATGAATTGAAGGAAAGAAGCTGTCTCCATAACATAAAAATGCAAGGTGAAGCAGCAAGTTATCCCAAAGACCTAGCTAAGATAATTAATGAAAGTGGTTATACTAAACAACAGATTTTCAATGGAGATGAAACAGCCCTGTTGGAAGAAGAGGCCATCTAGGACTTTCATAGCTAGAGAGAAGTCCATGTCTGGCTTCAAAGTTTCAAAAGACAGACTGGCTCTTATTAGGGGCTAATGTATCTGGTGACTTTAACTGAAATACTCATTTACCATTCCAAAAATCCTTGGCTCTTAAGAATTATGCCAGATCTACTCTGCCTGTGCTCTGTCAATGGAACAACAAAGCCTGAGTGATAGCCTATCTGTTTACAGCAAGGCTTACTAAATATTTGAAGCTCACTATTGAGACCTGCTGTTCAGAAAAAATGATTTCTTTCAAAATGTTACTGCTCATTGACCACACATTTGGTCATCCAAGGGCACTGATAGAGATGAACAAGGAAAGTAATGTTGTTTTCATGCCTACTAACACAGCGTCCATTCTGCAGCCTGTGGATCAAGGAGTAATTTTGACTTTCAAGTCTTATTATGTAAGAAATACTTCCTAAGATTATAGCTGCCATAGATAGTGATTCCTCTGAGGGATCTGGGCAAAGTAAATTGAAAATTTTCTGGAAAGTATTCAATGTTGTAGATGCTGTTAAGAACATTTTTGATATGTGGGAAGAGGTTAAAATGTCAACGTTAACAGGAGTTTGGAAGAAGTTGATTCCAACCCTCATGGATGACTTCGAGGCCTTCAAGACTTCAGTTGAGAAAGTAACTGCAGATGTGGTGGAAATAGCAAAAGAACTAGAATTAGAAGTGGAGCCTAAAGATGTGATCAAATTTCTGAAATCTCATGATAAAACTTGAATGGATAAGGAGTTGCTTCTTATGGATAGCAAAGAAAGTGGTTTTTTGAGATGGAATGTAATCCTGGTGAAGATGCTGTGAACATTGTTGAAATGACAACAAATGATTTAGAATATTATATAAACTTAGTGGATAAAGCAGTGGCAGAGTTTAAAAGGATTGACTCTAGTTTTGAAGTTCTGTGGGTAAAATGCCATCAAACAGCATCACATGCTACAGAGAAATCTTTCTTGAAAGGGAGAATTAATCTATGTGATAAACTTCATAGTTGTCTTATTTTAATAAATAGCCACAGCCACGCCAACCTTCAGTAACCACCACTGTGACCAGTCAGCAGCCATCAACATAGAGGCAAGACCCTCCATCATCAAAAAGATTATGACTCACCTAAGGTTCAGAGGATTGTTAGCATTTCTTAGCAATAATTTTTTTTTTTTTTTTGTGAGACAGAGTCTCACTCTGTTGCCTGGGCTAGAGTGCCATGGTGTCAGCTTAGCTCACTGCACTCTCAAACTCCTGGGCTCAAGCAATCCTTCTGCCTCAGCCTCCCGAGTAGCTGCGACTACAGGCATGCGTCACCATGCCTGGCTAATTTTTTCCATATATTTTTAGTTGTCCAATTAATTTCTTTCTATTTTTAGTAGAGACGGGGTCTCACTCTTGCTCAGGCTGGTCTTGAACTCCTGACCTTGAGTGATCTACCCACCTCGGCCTCCCAGAGTGCTAATAAAATATTTTAATTAAGGTGTGTACATTGTTTTTTTTAGACATACTGCTATAGCACACTTACTAGATTACAATATGGTATAAACACAGCTTTCATATGAACTGGGAAACCAAAAATTTGTATGACTCACTTTATTGCAATATTCACTTTATTGCAGTGGTCAGGAACCGAACCCACAGTATCTCCAAGGTATGTCTGTACTTTGCTAGAGGTAATCTGCAATTTAGCCCTGTGCTTCCTAGTGGCTGATGCAAAATGGAAAGTAAAATTTATTACGTGATTCATAGTCACCATCAGACCACAACATAGCTGTTGCCTAGGAGAAGCATAGGTATTCCTGGTACACACACCTGAGAGAAATTTCTCTCCTCAGTGCTCTTAAAGTGAACACTGAATTAGATGACATAATGAATCAAATGGCTGCATATAATCATGCACTTCGTGGGGCTCTTTACTGTAATGTTCCTCATATAGGCTAATAACATACACAATTCTGGCAGAAATCAAAATGATGCTGTCCAAATACATAGCTCTTTGGTTTGTCTCACCTGGAGATAAATTATACCTAGAGAAATAGATGAATTATACATTCCCCATACAGTCTTCCATAAATATTTCTTTTTGCAGCTGTGCCTTTCAGTAAGTATCAGGTAGTCAAAAGTTCAAAGTTTTAGACTTATTGACATTGACAAGCACCTGGAGTGGCACTTTTTCTTGTTAGTTAAGGCAGAGCCTTAATCATTAATAGTTAGCTGAGCTGAAATTAGAGTTGCTATCCATTTATGAAAGTTGAAGGGTCTAACAAGTATAAAAATTTGAATATAAGACTACTCCATGTTTATCCGTACTGAAGTCTTTTAGGGAAATAGGCTTCAAAAAACAAAGTTATTTGAAGAGGTTTTGATTGTGTTAGCCAAAAGGAGCCTGATAGAAATGCTTGCATTAAAAGAGTTCAAAAAGAAAGCTAAATTTATCTATAAATCATTATCGAGCTATTTATATAATTAGCAGACATAAGTTGTAATTTACCTCATAGACTTTCTTTCTAAATTATTAGGTTGGGGGTCATAAAATAGAACTTTTATAATAATCATCTTGAATATTTGAATTAAGTATTGATTAAGTCAGATCACTCAGCTATGAACAGATGAATATTCATGGGAATCTATTACATAGCAAGTGCTGTGCTAGGCAGAGTGATTTTAAATGACAGACTTCTGAGTAAGTAGATAATTCATACAAGCAGTCCCTGCTGTTCCCTGCATTGATATTCAAAAAAAAAACATAAAAATAATCTTTCCAAGATGAATTATGTAGCTTCATGAGAATAATATTGTAATTTGTGATTACATTTTTTATCAGAAGATTAACATCAAGTAAATAAAAAGATACTAAGCAGCCAGGCTTAATGATTCATGCCTATAATCCCAGCACTTTGGGAGGCTGAGGCAGGAGAATCGCTTGAGGCCAAGAGTTTGAAATCATCTGGGGCAACATAGCGAGGCCCTGTCTCTACAAGAACTAAAAAAAATAATTTGGGTGTGGTGGTGCATACCTGTAGTCCCAGCTACTCAGAAGTCTGAAGTGGGAGGATCTTTTAAGCCCAAGAGTTTGAGGTTACAGTGAGCTATAATCATGCCACTGCACTCCAGCCTGTGTGACAGAGTAAGACCCTGTCTCTTAAAAAAAAAAAGAAAAGAAAAAGATACAAGGAATAAACAAAAAGACAAGTTAAAAAGGATGCATAATATGCATATAATTGATTAGAACAGTAAATTTCAATACTAAATTTTAAAGTAATATGGGCTTTGAATTCTTCTGGACAGATGCCTTCATTTTATAAAGAAAAAGAAACTAGGACTGTGACTTGTTTACAGTCATAAGGTTAATGGCAAAATACCATGTTGTCATATACCTTATAAAGTATATATTATATTATATTCTCTACTTTATAAAAATCTTATAAAATAACTGCCCCATTGGCAATTAGAGGTATTAGACTAGGGATTCCTAAAAAAAAAAAAAATTTTATCAAACACTTCTTTCATCATTGTGTACTACTGTGAAGTTCATGTTTTAGAAGATTTTGTCTACAACAAACTTATTTTCATTTTCATTAGAAACATAGCTACCAATTATAGGTTCTAATCAGCCTACGTAATAGTTGTTAGGAAAATGAATGTAATTCTGGCCCAAATGAAGATTTCCATTTGAATTTTTGAAATAATGGAAACAACTCAGCCTTCACAGACCCCAGAAGTCTGGGAACCCCAGCTTTAAAAGTACTGTACCAGTCTTAAACAGCTTTCCAGGACATGTGAATTGATGCCTCCTTCTTCTGTAACAAGCAGGAATATTCTCTTTGTCTTCATTAATGAGTCTGTTTAAAAATAATCATGCCTATTTCTAGGGGAAAAACTATAGGGCCAACATTTTGAAGATAAGTGCTAGATTTAGCTATACACCTTTGACTATTATTTCTTTGGTTAATAGGTGCACATTTTTTTTCTTGTGCTAAATCCGAGATTTTTCTTTCGCTAAATCTGAGATTTTGACCGTATCTGTGAGAATCTTGAATCTGGTCTCTCGTTACCTTTTTTTCTTTCCTTGTTTCCCCCAGACTCTATTCCTTTAAATACTAAATTCTAAAGGGCACTTATACAGTGTAATTGCCTAATAAAAAGCAAACTTTTTCTAGAACAACATATATTATATAATAAGAAGTGTTCCTTTCATTTCAGTGCTATAGTGAACAACTTTGTACAGTGAAATTTAACAAGGTGTCTTAAAGCTTAGTACAAAGTGCTTGTGCAGCATGTTATAAAATAGTTCTGTTAAGGTACATTTGGATCTTTGGATATGTGGTTTGCTGAAAGTATACTGCATTAGTAAGTTTGCAGCTTGTTTTTTTATGCTTTCTTTAAAAACATCAAAAGTTGTAAAAGGTTTATTTCAGTGCATGTGGTAGTGTTTTGTGTGTGGTTCTTTGTTCCTATTCTAAACTGTTATTAACCACTGAAGTGAACCTTCTCCCAGGTTTGGCCTTTTGGTATTCACAGTGTATTCAAAACCTAATTACAGATTAGTCTATATTTGAGACTTTTAGAGCAAGTATCAGAAGACCCAAAGAGAAAATGAGAGTAGCAGTATCATTTCATATAGAGATAAAGAGTCCCAAAACATGAATGAGTGTCAAGTCATCTGAAGAAAAGAAAGAAAGAAAAGGAACTTCATTCACTGAGACGGTTTATGAGTTGGGGATTATGGGAATATTCATGACTCAATCAAGAAGCACAATGAATTGATGTTTGAAATAGCTCATCTTTTAAGTAAACATTGGATAAATGGAAAGTAGCTTCAGTATTCACTACATGTAGAATTTGCTATTCCTGTGTAAAAGAAATAGCAGGTGTTAATCCCTTCTTGAGTTGGTTTAATTTATCAAGTAAATCACAAAGTTTATAAGAATACTCTATGAATATTTCATTCAAATATTTAATAGAAAATTTTAATTTTTTAATTATCCATGTTGATCTGTATACACATTTTTATGAGAAAGAAATTTCTAATGGTGCAGTAGTTACAGTAATATTTTGGAATTTGAAAACATTGTAAAACTGTTAATTTGGAAGCATCGGAACATAGAAAGTTTTAGTTTCCACCTCATTTTTTATGGATAATTTGGTTTTCTTTGTAGCCAGATGGCATAGTTAGTATACAAGACAATCTTGGAAACTTATATCAAAATTTAAAATGAATGAATTTAAGTATGGGAAATAATGCTGCCTCTTACTTGTAATGTGGCTTTCTTGCCAAGCACGAAATCAGAGTGTAGTTTCTAAAGCTGCAAGTGAATATATATATGTAGTCAGCATATTTCAGCCTATGATAATAAGATGTGATAATTTCAGTTGAAGGTTTTTCCCCCGACACTGGTATTGTGTTGTGAGAGCTGAGTATTCCTCTGATCTCTGTTGCTTACCTGGTTCAGGTATGACCCACCAGCTTTCCTTAACCTTCATTGTCAATGTGTAGCCTGTTCCCAGTCTTACTCGTGATCCTATCTTCTGTCCTCTTGGTCAATGGTATAATATTCAGGAAGCCGGCTAAGTGGGTTATTTTTTTCCCTCCTCCATCTTGATAACCCACGGCCCTTATTTTCTGTGCCATATTTTCAGGAACTTCATTCATCTATCATTTATTGAGTATTTATTAAGCATATATAATCATCTAGACATTATTCTAGACACTGAAGATGCTGGTGTCCCATTTCATACTCTTGTATTGTTCTCCAAGGGTTTATCCAAATGTGTATAGATTTAGTCTCCTCAAGAGGTCATATTTATCAGAATATTTTACAGTTTTGTCATCCTTAGGTACAGGACTACTTAGGAGGTATCAGTAACTGTTGTGTTTCCTGATTTTTACTGAAATGTGTCTTATTTCATGTCAAACATAAAACTTAAACAAAATTAAAATAATAGCATTTGCTTTATTACGATTATGAGTTAGCATGGGGTAGCAGATCTTGCGTGTATTTGTGAATCAAAGGTGCATGGACAAGACTAACTCTCTAGGCTTTAATGTCTTCATCTTTAGCAGTGAGTGATACCTGCAGGGTTAAGGTCAAATGAAATGCCAAATTTAAAATGACATAGTAGAAACTATATAGACTTAGAATGAGAGGGTAAGCAAGGAATGCTTCCCAAATGTAGCGTATCATCTTTGTCCCCATATCACTCCATCAAGTGCATTGTGTAAGTGAAAGAACAAAGAAATGAATGTTTTTAGATAGTGTTGAAAGGATACATTTACCACAGTTGCTCCTTTTTCTTTTTCACTTACTTTGGTTCTCCCTGCATTCTCCCCTCCCTTTGTACCTCCTACCCCCATTACTTCCTGATAATTAAATGCCTTTTGTCATTCCTGAGATTTCAAGGCATGGTAGTACTGTGTTCTGATATTCTAATTGTAAAATATTTTATATAATAAAAGCACAGTGTCTTAAGGGAATTTTGGCAATTTTTTATTCTGTGGTTTTTATATTACAGTAAATTAGTCATTATATTAAACTTCCCTCTTGGGGAAAAAAAGAGAAAAAAGAAAGAAAATTAAATTTTTTAAAAAAAAAAGAAAAAAAATTAGTCGTTGTACTTTCATTTATAAAAGAAATGCTTACGTCTTAATTTTAGAAGAATTTGACTTTCAGTTAGACCTTACAAAGTCAGATACCTGCATCAGAGTGGCTCTTGGTATATTTCAGTCCAAACAGATCCTGGTCTTAACAGTCTTGTAAGTGAGGCTACTGTACCACATGCCTGCAGGTAGGATAGAGGTCATTGACAGGGCAAAGGATGGACAGATCTAGCCCTACAGCTGCCCTGTAGTACTCAAATCATGTATTAAGTAGAATTGGATTTCCTTTCTTCACATAATTCAGCATTCTCAAGTAGAAATATTTGTCAACAAAATGTTTAGAGGAGCTGCTGAGACTTTAAACAACTGTTTGAGATTTATGTGTTGTGTTACTTGAGTTAAATGACTTTTTAAAGACCTATCCATTTCAAAAATTCTGAGACAATTTAAAAAACTTTTTTCTCCTACCTTCCTCCCTTTTAAAAAATTATTCAGCTGATGAACTCCACTTATGTGAAACTTTTGTATTCGTTGAAAAGAAATAGGTTGTTTCTAAGCAACTAGATGAATTAATTTTAAAACTAAGAATGTGGCCTTATTTTGGGAAAGGAAATATGTTTACTGATTTGACTGCTGTCTAAAAAAAATTTTTTTTTGAATGGAGGTCAGCCTGCCAAAAAATACAGACTTAAATTTCCAAGAGATGGGTTGGGATTATTTTTTATGATTTCTCTAGTTTAATCTTATATATAAGGAGTTAATACTGTCTTTGTGATAACTATTATATTTTCTCAATAAATAGTTTGATTTAAACATTAGGATTTTTCCCCACAGATTTTATATTAGTGTCAATCTAATACCAAGAATTAGAAGTGTTAAATTACTGGAAAAAGAACATGAAAACATTATGTTATTTGTTTGTAACCATCATAGACTTTGTTGAGTTCCTGCAAGGCTACTAAGAATTCATAAAAAGCACAATTCTTCCTTTTATTGGGTACTTATCACTAATACTATCTTACTGGTAAAAAGGAATACCTACGTCTTCAAAGGCAGATGTTTACTTTCAAGTGTAAAAGATTTAAACATTGAATATTAAATGCATCCTTTATGATTTTCCTGTGGATAGAAAGTAGAATGCTTGCCAATTTTGCCTCTAGATCACTAGCTTTAAATCAGCCAGCCAACCCACTTTAATTAATAATTCTCAATATGTTAAACTGTGTTAAAAGGACAGAAATATTTGTTAGCATGCTTATTGTAACTTATATTTTAAAATAGGAGGTATATAATTAAGTTAGCAATGAAGTAGTATAGATCATGACTTTTCCACTTTTAATAGGGGATTGGCATGTAATGTGAATAGTTCACATTTGTGGAGGAAATCTACATTTCAGAGAGAAATTGTAGATTTTTTTTAAGAGATAGCATCTTGCTATGCTCGAACCCAGGCTGGATTCCAGCTTCTGGACTCAAGCAGTCCTCTCACTTCAGCCTCCCGAGTAGCTGGGACTACAGGCACATGCCACCACACCCAGCAAGAAATTATACATTTTACTTGGAAGTTTATAAACATGAAAATCAAATAAATAATATAAATCTACATTTAGTGGCTCTGATGTTTTTAAACTTTTCTTTCCTTATTCACAGCTGGAAAAGTACTTTTTATTGTATGTGTTTTTAAAGTACATGCCCTTCTCATGTTCATTGCAGATATTTCTCACAGTTTCCTTCATCTTTTAATTTTATGACATTTTGACATATAAATAAAAGTGTACATTTCAACGTGGCCATATTGGTTGATCTTTTCCTTTCTAACTCCTCCTGTTATTTTATACTTTAAATGTCATCTCCCAGTCTAAGGCTAGTTAAATATCCACTTATATTTTCTTTTAATTTTTTAAAATGGTTTTATTGTTTTATATCTTCCTCTTGTTCCAGGCATTGCTAACTATGAGTCTTTAGTTAGGTTTCGGAGAATCTGGGAATTCCATAAAATTCTGTATATAATTGTACATGTGTCTGTAAGTGCATTTTTCTGTGTAAGAAACCATAGCTTTTATTAGATTCTAAAAGGATCTGTCACAGGTCTTTCCCTCTCCTCCTCTCAAAAAATGGCTAAGAGCTACTACTATAATCCATCTGGACTTTATTTGGATATAAGGTGGTATGATGAGATTCTAATTTTTTTCTCTTTTCCCCAAATAGTTAAAGAAATATACAAGACCAGTTAATAAATAATTATCTCCTATGATTTGTGATACATTTGAAAAACAATTTTTTAAAAAATTTATCATCTCTTTTTATCTGCACAGAGAAAGTTAGAGAAATTCAAGAAAAACTTGATGCTTTCATTGAAGCTCTTCATCAGGAGAAATAAATTATATTATGTGAGTAAAAAGTCTATTCATTGGTGCTGACTAAATGCAAAATTTATATTTTAAACTTATCTTAATCATTTATCACTGCTTATCTTATATCCTGTTTGTTCCTTATGATGTAATAATTTTAATGGCATGAATCTCTGAAGCTAGAAGATTGTTCTTAATCTTATTCTCTTTTTATTAAAAACATTTAGATAAGCCTTTTTCTGCTTAATTTATATAACCATAGAATTTAATATTTAATGTAGGATGTTTTTGTTTGATTTTATAGTCTGACATTATTAAGCATGTTCATAATAAAATGTTATATATTTAAGGACTTCCCTTAAGTAGCATAATCAATTGTTAATTGTCACTGAAGAATTAAAATCAGTAAGTCATTCATTTAAGAAGTTGAGAAAAAGAAAAGGCTATAATTAAGCCATTATTTCAAATATTTCATAACTTTTATCTGCGAGCCTTACCCTACACGCAATTGCAGTGGGGTCAGAAATGGAAGGAGTAGAAATGTGAAAGGTTTCCTCCCTAGCCGCCCTCAGTTCAGTTCAGAAAAGGGTCTTAAGCCAAACTACCTATTCTCCTCTTCTACAGGGGAAACATATTTGGGAAAGCAAGCTGGAAGGGGAAGCACAGCTCAGATGGTACATCATTCAGAACTGTACACACCAGCAATGAAGGAGAGAGGAAGGAGTTAGGAAACTTTAGGATAAAGCTTTGTTACTTTGTTTCATTTATTTCTTTAATAAATTAAAACAGATATGTAGAAGTATACAAAAATATATAATCATCTTTAACATAAGCCAAAAATAATTTTGGTGTTTTTTTAAGTGTCTGGGTTTGTAAATGTTTTCTAGATCTTCAGTGTATTATTTTAAAACCAGAATGTGTTTACAGTATCATCCTAGTCATGGTAGTTACTATGAATAGTTACTGTTAGAGATGAACATTTTTAGTACTATCTTGATTTGGTTGGTTCTCCTTTTTAGCACCATAAATGACATCATAGTTTTGTTTACAGATGTGGCCTTTGGGAGAAAACTCATTCATGAAGCCACAGAAACCCCATTAAAAATATAAGCTATATTTCTGGTTTATTAATGAAATGAGGAAGCCCAAAGCCTGCCATTGTTTTACATAGTAGTGTCTCTCTCCTAAACGGAGCAGTGTGACGTCTAGGGTTGCCATTGCTGCTGGGAACTTGCCTTTTTCCTGCCAGAGTGTCTCTGCCAAGAGCAGGTCAGGGCAGTCCTAAGAGCCAGGTTGTGGTGATATTTGTGCACATAGAGGTCCTTAGAGTAGGAAAACCATCCCCATTTTTGATTCCTACCTGTCAGTCTCAAAGGCCTTTCCCAACCTGTGACTTATGACTCTGTAAACTGTTACAAAATATCTATGAATTGGACAGATGCTCTATTTTGTACCCTGCAGACCCATTTAAAATAATAAATCTGGCAGAATGGTAGCCTTGCTTCATTCTGACCATTTTATAAAAGTTACCAAGCATTCTAACAAATAGTTTCTCAATTATAGTTTTAACATGTGTGGAGTTCCTAAGTCATTGTAATTCTAACCTTTGCTGAAGATGTTTATATCCTACACAGCCATGTAGAGATTCTTCTCTAGCAATTAATTTTAATATATGTTTTTAACTCTTTTTCTATAAGAAATGAATACCAGTATATTTTTATTGATATTTGATAAAATTATGCTAATATTGTTATAGTAGATGGTATTCTAAATAATGTTAATAAAACTAGAAAACTTAGACAATTAAACTTTCAATATTGTTGTGATCATGTAGTAATGAAGTTTGTTTAGAAATTTTGCATTTGTCTCCCCAGACCTAAATTTATCAAATGGGTTTATTTTTACAGAATCCTACTCATAATATAATCGCCTGTGCATACATCTGAAGAAAGAAAACTTTAAAGTCTTTTGTCCTGCCTCTTTCTCTTCTGCTCTTCCACCTTTCTAAACATACAATAAAGTCATGGGATGAAAACAATTGATGTGTGTTACAGGCACTTTAACCATCAGCTGCCTTTTGAATGGAAGAACAGTGGTAATGGCATTAACATCCTATTTTGTTGTACTGAAGTGACAAATTGGGATAATATAATTGGTGTGGCCATTAGGTTCAGTCCTTGAAGATAAACTTGCTCTCTGCTTGTTGTCTTATTTGTGGTGGCATTAGTTTAATTCATTAAATGATGTTATTCAATGTCAGTTTCTTTTCTAGAAATACAATGCTAGGTGTCTTGAAATGAAACTTATAGCACTTTTTTTAAAGTTATCAGTTGTATATAAAATGATAGTAACCCACTAAGTCATTGTCTGTATCTGTAATATTCTATATCCAGAACTATTTAGCCATGATAATTCAATTTATATTCCCCACATGAAAGAAAACTGGTTAACAGAAGAACCCCTCACATAGGTTAATTTGGAATATAACAATTCAGTGTACACTTAGTGAAAGAAATTTCAACCCTTTATTAACAGCTTAGAAATTTGCCTTGGAAGCTAAGTCAGTGGCAGGTTACCTATTTGATTCAGTTATTGTTTTTGTACTCTCTGTATCCATTTGAAATTAATTCATTTTTGATGTTGTATACTTAAGTTAGGCTTTCTGTTAACAGTGGTTTTTTTTCCTGTTGACAGAGCCATTGATTATGACATGGGATGGGGAAGATTAAAGATAATCAATTGACTGATTTCATTTAAAATATTGTCAAACATTTCAACTAGGCATCAGGAAAAGGCTTCTTTCATAAGACTATTTTAAATAAAAATTATTTCAACAATTAGAATAATATTTACCATCCTCCTCTTAGCTGAATGAAGAAAAAATTTAAAGTTTAATTTATTGCTGTTCAATTACAGTACGCTCAACATTTTCATGTGTTTTATATAAATATTTTTTAATTGGTTAAAGGAGGTTAAAACAAAGAAATATGCCATTTTTTACTTAAAATGTCTATCTCATTTGCTGCCTTTTCATTAAGCCTTTATTAATAAAAATGCCCATTGTGTGACAGTTGTGATAGTTTTTATTTTACAGTTTACATAATTTTATAGTATTCTTAAAATTGTTTTTTGATAAAAATGCCCTTGCTGTCCCTTCCCTTTTTTTTACATCAATACATTCTTTATTGTGACCCCTCAAGATCTAACACTTGATATGTAAGTGTAAGGTTGTAGACTATCACACAATATCTCACAAACTGAGAATTCAGGTAATATTTGTTTTATATATACTGTTTGATAAGAAAAGTAGATCCAGTTTTAAGCAGCTAGTAGCAGTATACATTATTTAGTAGATAGTAGTCAAGAACCTTTTGTATTTCTTTCAGGTCTAGGGACAGTAATGAACAGAAAGGGAACAAGCTCCATAATGTTCTATACAAAGACTAGGAGATGACTTCACAGGTTAAACCCTTCTAAACAGTGCTGGCAGGTAGGGAAACCCCCTCACTGAAGCAGACATTATGCATGTTAATGAACATTTTTGCAGTTGTAAAACATAACCTTTACAACTATACATCTATTTCTAAAGAAAAAAAGAAATCAGACTTTATTCCTGTGAACTATAGACGGAAAAAAAAATGTCCACTGCTGTTTTTCTACAGACTTCTCCCGAGGATTAGTCAGTACTGTTATCACACCTCTTTGTATCAATTTTAAAAAGAGGGGGAGGAGGATCTTCATTTCTTTGAGGAGATCAGTATTGTAACTTATATAAATAGATGGTAAAAATTAATATTATTAAAAGTCCCTTACAAGGGTCCTGACATTCTCCCCATCCCCCTCAGTAATATGGCTCCTTTCATGGATTTTTTTTTTTCTTTTAGCTGATCTCATACTAAGCATGCTTTTTTTTTTTCTTGAAAGCTAGGTATTTATTAAATGCAGATGTTATTGAAAGGAAAATAAAATTTAATCTCAACAGTAAGCCCTGTGTGTTGTGTCTGTAGTTCAAAAATTAGAAATGATTCAAATTTAAATAAAAAAGTAATTTCAGATATTCCGTATATAGAAGTTAAATTCTAACTAGACAAGAAATCATTTGTTTTTCATGTCATAATTTGCAAAGACTGGAGTGGACAAAACTCTCTATGGAAGATTGAGCAATTGTAAATAGATTATATCCAAAATTAATTTAGCCAGGATGTAAATTTTAAAAAAACAGTATATGTAGGCAATGCACAATAGGAAATAAGTGGTTCTTGCTGCTTCACAGTTGAACCAACTATGCTGTAGTTCCAAGAGGAGCAATCACCCTTTCTAGCAGTTCAATTATACTGTCTCTTGTTTGTATTATCCCTATTTTCCAGGCTTTATCCTGATGGACTCCTTCCTACAAATTATTTAGCCTCCAAATAAATGCAAATGAATAGTGTTTAAATAAGTAGGGAACATTGCAGGGAGTGGTGCTTCCTAACCTCACAATTTAGGAATTTTACAAATGATAAGAGAGTATAGGTTTAAAAGATAAATTCTTTAACTAGTTAATAATTTTGCATTTACTTATTTCAGATATATTTATCTGAGAAAGAATATGGTATTTTTGCTTTTGAATGAAGGGGATCAAAGTAATGGTTTTTATCTCAGTTCTCTAAGCTGGTATGTGTTATAGTTTCAGACACTTTATCAGTATGGAAATGTGCTTTAAAATATGCTTATGTTTTGAATGATCATGGCTATGTGTTATTTAAATATTTAAAACTTGTTTTCACTTGTGCACTGTGAATGAACTTTGTATTAAAAAAAAACAACTTTCACACTACATGTAGATATTACTGCAACTTATATTTTGCCTGTGCTTGATCTAAGGTCATTTGTGTAGATGAGTAATTAAAAAATATTTAAATCACATTATAATTCTATTATTCTATAGCATCATTTAAATTTTCTATGTTTTAATGAGGGAGAGAGGAAGAAACCTGTGTACCTAGGGTCATTATTTGACCCCACAGTATAACCACATTCATGGTCTAATAAGCTCTTAATGTGGCTCTTATCTGAATGCTTGAATTTCACATGCCTTGCATTTCACGGTTGTAATCCATGGTCAACCAGCGCTTTTTTTCATATCCTGACACTTGTCAAAACATTTTGGTATTTTCTTTGGTAAAATATATAAAAAATGTTTTCTGTTTGCACTTTGCTGCCAAGGCCATCATTTTCATTAATGCTACTAATGTGTTTAGTCATATATGAGGCTTACTAAAAAGTTATAACTAAGTCTTAGAACTGGAAGGAACGTTTAAGATCACTTACTAATAGTTATTAAATCACAGGGCAACAACATGGAAATTAGAATTTTATCCACTTGTCAGAAAATATGGTCATGGTTTACATGATCCAACACTTGCCAAAAGTTCTTGAGACCTCTGATATTTGTGAGAGAATATGTAAGGAATAGGTTAACTTTTATCTTTTTGCTTTGCTAAAGTATATCTGAGAATTAGGCCAAATCATCAGAAAGCCACACTGCCTGGGCTACTACTTACCTACTTCTTTACCTAATATTATGTCATTGGCTTTTTCATAGACAAATGGAAAATACACAATATCTTTTGCAGAAGTCTGTTGTAATGACATGTCTCTACTAATACTTAAGTTCATTAAAGTAAGGATTACTAGATAATTGTGTACCAGCAAAGTTTCCCTTCCAGACAAATGTATATACTGCTTTCCTTCTGACAATGAGAATTCAAACCTTACCAGTTTCTTTGCTTCAGCTGCTGGGAAATAGTGAAATTAATTTACCTCTCAACTGAAGGAATTAATTTAATCATTTTTCTGCTCCCTTAGTTTATATTCTACTTTTGTTGTTAACACCTTTCATACCACATAGAAATCTCTAAGACATACACCAGGGACCGCACGTTTTTGGGCAAACTGCACGTTATTTAAATCATTATAACTACAGTGAAAAACGAGAAAACTCATGAGCGATCCTTAACAGATGACACGCGAAACAGGAGAAAACTCGTGAGCAGTCCTTAAGGTGTTAATCTCTCTTTTCCATATATCTTAATGCAAATAGTACTGCATCATTAATAAAATGCAATGCTTACTATTTCTCCTTTAAGAAATGTATTTGTCTAGAGGGCATAAATCAAAAGTTTTCACATTTGCTGTGACTCTCCAGGTGGTACACAGCCAATTCCCTTACATGCCAAATATATATAATTTTTCTACAGTTAACTTACAAATAGTGAAAACCAGAAATCACCTTACTGATGCCTCAAGAACACAGTACACACCCGGTGACAATAGTATACATGTGTCCCCACTGCCATGGGCAACACTAACAGAACCAAGAGGTGTCTCCTTGATGTGTGTTGAGAGGAAGGGTACAGAGAGATACCTAAGATTGCAGTCATTCCAGAAATATTAACACATACTTACTAAAAGCCTATTATGAAGTCTTTGTAGGACTCAGAACACTGCAAAGAATTGTACTACAGCTGGCCATTAGCATTTTGGGATCCATCTAGAAAATCTCCTGAAGTCTTTTTAATGGTTAGTATCCTATCTTGCCAAGGATGGGTCCCATGAAACTTTTTTGGTTTTTCTTTTAAATTTTGAAGTTAAGAAAACTTGAATCCAGAGCAAAGAAACCATTATGTCTTTTGTTTTGCATCCATTGTCATAGACAGTATTATTTCCATTTTGTATATGAGGAAATAGGCTCAGAAAAATTGTAAGTATCTTGTCAAGATCAGTCTAGTGAGTAACAAAATTGAAATTTGTAAACAAGTCTGATTACAGGCCTATACAATTTCCAATATATGATCCTTCTCAAAAATACTTTTAGGAAAATGAACATATTTATGATACTAGGAGCACCTTAGGGTAAATGATATACCTAGCAAGTACAAAATGAGCTAACTTATTTTATAACAGAAATGGCCCAGAATGTTTTTCCCTAACTACACAAGGTTGTTGTTGCATTGCAGAGAGTGGAATTATCAGCAGAAATCTGTGGTTCCCTATGAGGCCCTGGTGGATAAGACAATACTGAGATTCAGGAGGTCCTAATTTCATGTCAACCTCAGCCCTTAGGAATAAAAAGTGAGTGCTTTGCAATTTCTCCTCAACATATTAATCATGTTAATTTTCCATATGCAGTTTCTCTAAATCTTTTTGACTTAACCTAACTATTAAGATTCAGAATTACTTTGACTCCAATTTTTAAAACTGAATATTTTATTTTCCCAGATTACTGCTTTTGGCTGCCTTTGGTTTCTAATAAATGTAACACTTTTGAAAGGAAAGCTATTAGCAGAAGCCTTTACAATTTCAACTAAATGTATTTTCAGGAATCTCATGTATATTCTTCCTCTAATTCTATTGCCTTGAGATATATCTGGTTTCCCAAGGCCACTGGAATGGAAATAGACGCTTTCCTACCAATATTCTTATGAGTTTATCTTTTCACATATCAGAGCTTCCCTAGTATGTATGAATGCTTAATTGGACATCTCTGCCATTCGCTGCCTCTACCATTTCAGAGGCTCTCAGCAGAAGCACAAAGCCACTCCCATTTTCATACATTCAGATTTCTCTTTCTAAATATCTGAGACATTTACATTCTTGCTAATAGTACTAATTACTGTGGTCATAGCTGAATCAAGATTGTGAGAGTAATTTCATTCATGTCAAAAGCACAGTGTTTTGTTATCCTCTTGGTGGAGCAAGGCATTTGGACCTGGATTTCTCCCTGTTGGGCGCCCCCCGTTGGTGCGTTTCGCCAGCTGTGTACTCTATGATTGGCTGGGCTTTTGATGTGCAGATACTACAAGTTGGTCACAAACTTGTGTACAATGGGCCTGTTCTGGTTCATGTGAAAATCAACATCCTTTTTTGTGTTACCGGGTGACAGGATGCTACAATACTATTAGCATTTGCAAAGAGTGTGCTCTGTCCAAGGGTGTAACCACAGATCGTGTGCTGCTCAGTTTGTGTTTCTCTATTATGTGAGAGACACAAAGAAGCTGAAGGCTGGCAAAGGCCTGTCAAATCTTGTAATGTAGCGCTCGACCCCCAAACTCCACTTGGCCTCCAAGCATCTCTTGTTCCCTGTCCCACCCCTTCCTCTGAATGGGCTCTGAGGTAGGTAAATGAATTCAGCGGCCTGGTAGGCGGGGGATTCCTTTCTGACCTCATTCCTGTACCATTTGTTTGCAGGCTTGTAGGGGGAGAGGAGGACATTTTGGAATCCTTTGTGTCAAATCATTTTCTCGCAGATTGGGGAGTTAATGGTAACTTTGTCTGAAGCCAGCCAAGCAGAAAGCCTCCACGGATGAGGCGTGGCATGCTCACCCTCCTCAAAACTACAAGATGAGAATATGGAAATAGGGAACTTTCTGGAGCAGATGGATATGTAGCACATCTGCATATTCAGCATCTGCTAGTGGGAAGCTTAAACCTTTCTGTGTATTCAAGCATAGTTTCTTCATTTTAAAAGTGTTTTTCCCTTTCTGAACCATCATGGCTTCTATACTGACGCCTATAGTTTGGATAACCTTTTGTGCAACCAATATTTATATATTATGAAATATTTCGAAAGCCTTCTACTACCTGGCTAACTGTATAGAGTATGGTGTGATTTCTAGAAGTTACATCATTTTTTTCCCCTCATATTTACTTTGCTTACCTAAAAAATGAGCTACTACAGTTCTAAAAGTGATAGCTCTTATTTTGGGGGGGGAAAAAAAAAAGAAGAAGAAAAGAGGCCCAGAAAGAAGAGGAAGCAGTTTGCTTAACTAGTATTAGAGCTAGGAAGTCTTTTTCCTGAACTGCAGGCAAGTATTGTTTCTGTTCCATGAAGATTTAGGTCCAGGACCACAAATTCAGTACCTCTGAAGCCAGGCATTTTGTAAAAGAAGTTGGAGATCTAGATATTCATGGGAAACCTCCCTATTTTTAAATGTTACAAGCTAATTTTGAAAACCTTAAATATTTGTGTGAGTCAAACAAAAACATCTGCAACTACTGTGCTGCCCACCCATGAGTCACTGTTTGAGACCTGTGATTTAAACTACCACTTTATATTAATTTCTGGCTTCAGTGGATTTGGGTAATAATACTACTAAGGCCTTCTGAAACTAACATGACTGCTGGTCTTTTTTAGAGATGTGTAGATTTTCTTAGTTGCTTCAGTTTTATTTATTATGAGGCTGGACTGGAAGGAAATTCTAATTTACTAAATGCCTACCTTATTGCAAGCATACGTTACTTTTAAATACATTACCTTATTTATTCTTACAACTTCCTGAGGTAGGCATTATCATCGTTTTACCAACAAGTTGACTCTGGCTCAGAGAGGTTGCCTGAAGTTCTACACACAGCTAGCTAGTTAACAAAGACTTTATGGGATCCCATGTAGGTTTGACTGTAGAGCCCAGGAAAAGAGCAGGAAGCGTACTAATAGTTTTCTTCCCTTACCTTTTCAGCTATCCTGGAGTGGCATTTCCTTTTCATGTCATGAGTCAGTTGGCAAAAAAGTGTGTATATTCATAAAGAGATACCTGTGTGCACTACTTTGAGCACAATGAATAAGTGAAATGCTAAGTTAAAACCCTGAATGAATAAGGCATACATATTTATATAAAAACGTCAAACTTTTTCAAGTTCTGAAAGGCACGCTGGTGAGCTTCAGTAGGGGAAAATGGTACTTGACATGCAAATTTTATACATTTTCATTCTTAATGTTAACAGCATACTTTATTTTTAAGGTTTACTAAGGAAGAGGTAGCCCAGAATTTTAATAATTATTTCGTATATGTTACTAAGCTTAAATAAAATCATCTCACTAACTACATGGTGCTTTATCATAAAAGAGACTTAGGGTGAGTGTGTTTGTGTGTGTGTGTGTACACATATCCAGGATTCATGAGAAAGAGTTCATCTCTGCTTCCAGAAAAAGCAAACCTATGTGGAGAAATTATATTAGGAAAGAAGGCCACTGCTGAGAAGGGAAAGGCAATGGCACACACATACAGAGTCCAAATTTGGGTCTGTCTCAAGAAGGACAAGAGCAGAGTACAGGACCATGAAGCCAAAGAGGTATGCCTTCTAGTCATGCTCCGCTGATAGTGGCCTTACTAGAGCCACCTTCTCCTCTGGACCTGATGTATGAAAAGACAGCAAGCTGGATAATCCCAAAGGTTTCTTCCAGGCCAGATAGCCTGTAAGTTTCTGCCATTGGTAAAACTTGGCATCTCAAGATGTTCTCCCCAAACCATCTTTACTGTTGATAAGGGAAAATATACCTCCTGATCCAAGTCAAGGCATTTTCCAGATCACATTATCTTTTAGTTAAAAGCATTGTAATATTTGCCACCAAAGCAGTTATAAGGTGTTTCTCTCTTGAATCCTTCTAAATAATAATAGCTAATATTTACAGAATGCTTATTATGTGTCAGATACTGTTGTAAGCTCATAACCCACATGAATGCTGTTAATTCCCACAAGACTGCAAGATATGTACTGTTACTTTCCTCATATTACAGTTTTTTAAAAAATGAAGTTTTTGCTTTGTTTAAGGTGTCAAGTTTACTTAGCTTATAAGTGGCAAAACTGGGATTTCCACCCTGGAAATCCGGTTCCAAGTCTGTGCACATAACCATTGTGCTATAATATAAACTGTTTCTTGACTATAAATGGCTGGCATTGCCCAGTTGGAGGAAAGAGGAAGAAGCCACTGTTGGCAAAGGATATCAAAGAAGTTTGAGAGGTTGTGGGTTCAGAAAGCAGGCATGTGGGAGCTATAAATTAGATAGTCTCTTCTTCAACAGGAATGTTTGAAACAGAAGCATCTTTGCTGGCTCATTGGCACACCTTACCAAACCCCAGTCCTGGTCCCTGACTGCTCACATCCAGCAGCTCCTCCCTGTTGAGGGGAAAAGGTATGAGCACAGGTTAGTCTTCATTGGAACAGGGAAGGTTAAGGAGGCCTAAAACCAAAGTAGTTTTAAAAGAAACTGTTGATTGGTGTCCAAAGGGACCCCTTAACCTTGAGAGAGGGCACAATGTGAGATGTGTGAATACTTCTGTTCATGGCCAAACAGCAAAAGAGATTGGCTTCTTATTTACTAATAGTCCTGATACCAGGGCATGCTTTTTTTCTTTTTTTGGCATTTAGAGTACTCAATATGGTTGTTGCATTAGCTAATTTTATATTTTTCTAATTTGGACAGGCTTTTCTTCGTTCTTACTTTATACCATCACTTCAATTTACTGTGCCCTGGATATGCTGAATAGAGTTACCTAGAAATAAGGCAAATGATTTTTTTAAATGTCCTGGAATCCCAGCATCTAGAAATAAGTTGGCATCTTTTGTAAGCCCCATACAGATGCTTCTTGATTTACGATGGGATTACATCCCAACAAATCCATCACAAGTTGAAAATATCCTAAGTTGAAAATGCATTTAATACACCTAACCTACCAAACATCATAGCTTAGCCTAGCCTACCTTCAACGTGCTCAGAACACTTCCATTAGCCTATAGTTGAGCAAAGTCACCAACACAAAGCCTATTTTATGATAAAGTGTTGAATATTTCATGTAATTTATCGAAAGCTGTACTGAAAGTAAAAAGCTGAATGGTTGTAGGGGTATTTAAAGTACAGTTTCTACTTTTCCCACCATAGTAAAATCAAAAAATACAAGTCGAGGACCATCTATATATCTGTAAACTGTGTACTGCCTTTCCTTTAATTCACAGCCAAGCTCTCTGAAAGAGAAGTCATCCCCCATTCCTTCTTCAGCTCCCTCCAAGCTGGCATTTTCTTTTACCAGCAGGGCCCTCTCCACCACATCCTCACCACCACCGCCACGTTGCCCGCTGCCCCTCACTAAGGGCACCAGTGACCTCTATGTGGCTAATTCCCTGAGATGCTTTTGTTATTCTGCTTGATCCCTTGAGATCATTTAATACTTTGTGATATCCATTCATCCTCTTTCTTCTTTTCTCTCCCCTTCTCCTTCTATGACGTTTAGTACTTTGTGACATACATTCACTCTCTCCCCACCCCACCCCCTACTCTCTGTAACCTCTTCTGTGGCTTCTGTGCCACCACTTTCTCCTGGTTTTCCTTCTAATAACAAAATGGCTGCTGATTTTCAGTACTGCTTGGAGGCCTTCCTAAGTGTTGGCATTCCTTCAGCACTCTGCTTTTCTCAACCACACATTCTCCCTGGCTGATTAGCTCCCTGTCCTAGATAGGACTCTCACCTCTCTTGCTCCATCCGAGTCCTCTCCATGCAACCAATTCTTTCCCCATAAAACCTGTCTCTTCTCCAGATTTCACTATTCTGGTGACAGGTACTGTGTCCTATCTGCACAAGACAGAAACCCAGGAATCTCTCTCTCCCCAGTACAATCAACAAACCCAATCACCAACTTCTATAGGTTTCATCTTAGTATCTCTTGTACCCATCCACTCCTTCCCATCCTACTTCTCTGTGCAAGTCAGATGGCCCACGTGTCTCAGCTCCATTATTGCCACAGGCCTTCATTTTCATCTCTCCTGGGCCGCCTCCGCGCTCTTGCCAGAACAAAGGATCAAAAGCGTAAACCACCATTTGACTAAAATCTGTCTCCAGACAGCTATATATCCCCACTGATAAAATAAGAGTTTGATTGGATGTTCACTAAAAGTCCTTCTAATGCTGACATTTGTGAATACTTTAATTCTGTTTTTATATAAAACTGTCCTTAATTGGCATATAGGCTTTAAAGTTATTTTCTCATTTAATCTTTAAAATATGTCAAAAAGGTAGTGATGAAATGAATAGACATTATCTTATTTTAAGCATTTAACCTTAAATAGTTTGGTTCTGGCACTAAATTTCTGAAATATTTATTGCAACACGGATGCATTTATAATTCCTTTTGCTGTCAGAACTGTGTTCAAGATATAAAACACTTTCTAAAAAAAATCATTGCCTTTTCTTTTTTGGCATCTGTAGAGTTTCTTCATAAGCAAACTGCCTTCTTAGATGTCAACTGTTCCTCTGTACCAGCAGTTGATAGAGGGTGGTCACTGGACCCCTGGGGATGCTCAAGATCCTTTCAGTGGTCCCCAAGGTCAACATGATTTTTATAATAATACTAACATTTTATTTGCCCTTTCCATCGTGTTGACATTCACTGGTTGTGCAAAAACGATGATGGGTAACACTGGAGCCCTTGCATCAATCAAGGCAATGAGACTAACCTGTACTAAGAGGCATTATTTCATCTTTATCGCCATGTACTCATAATCTAAAAAGTCTATGTGACAGATTGAGAGGTTCACATAAAACACTTGCATACAAAGAATAATGGTGAGCTTGAAAAAAAACTTGTATAATTGTTTGATTTGTGACCTAAACTACCACTTTTTTCAAGGAACAACATTTTGCTTAAAAGAATGACAAACTATGGTAATTCAGGCTTGGTCATCTGGCAGACGTTTTCTCAAAAATAAGCAGAGCAAGCCTGCCACTGCAAGGAAAACAACTCTTTTGTATTTGTTGCCAGTGATAAAACTTATACATTTAAGCAAAAATGAGAATTTTGAAAAACTTGTATCTGCCATCATGAGTTTGACAGCTTCTCAGTATATGTATTTCTGATGAGATAGGTGGTGATATTAATGAATGTAATTTTTTGATATTATAAAGTGCAATGTGTCAACAGTTGGAGATCTGCATAACCAAGATAACCCATGTTTTTTGGATAGCCAATGCATGATGGTACCAAATTAGGCATGGGTCAAGCTCCCTACAAAGTGTAAGGTAGACCAGTGGTTTTAAGTCACGGAATATGAGAAGTTCATTGATATGATTTCAGATTCCCCAATACACCTAACCTTTGTCAAGTGTTGGTACAGTATCAAAGAAGATTCACAATTACCTGAAAAGGCTATTAAATTCTCCTTCTCTAATTACATAATTCTGTGAGGCCAGGTTTTCTTCATATACTTCAACCAAAACGACCTGACACAATAGATTGAAAACAGAAGCAGGTATGAGAATCCTGTTATCTTCTATCAAGCCATACATTAAAGAGAATTGCAAAAATGAAAAGCAGTGCTACTCTTACTACATTTGTTTGTTTTTCATAAGAAATGTTATTTATGTTAACGTGTAATTGTTTTATTTTTGAATAAATGAGTAAATATTTTAAATATTTCTCAGTTTTAATTTCTGATAAAATAAATATCAATAGACATAACCTACATAAACAAAAGCTCTTGGAGAACCCAGTAATTTTTAAGGATTAAAAATTTGGCAATCACTGCTCTATACTAGGTGTCTTAGCTATAGGATCAGACCCTTTGTTTCAGATATCCAAAGCTCTGCATCCCCTTGAGAATTACCTCTTGGTTTCTTTACCTGAAATCAGGATATATTTTATATAAATGGCAAGTGCCAGAAACCAGGCTTTCAAATGTCAGTGAACCCTTGTGTGTGGGTTTCATGTTAAAATCACCTGTACCACTTCAGACCTGCTCTCCCTACGCACACTGATGGTGTCCATGTCATTACAGCTATTGGACAGTGTTCAAGCCACATCTCACTTGACCCAGTCACTGCATTCTACACTGTTGACCACTCCTTCTTTGACATACTTGTGTCTCTTGGCTTCCATTACAGCACATGATTCTAATTTTCCTCCTATCTTTCTGGCCATTTATTAAATTTCTCTTTTGCCACTTCTTCCTCTACTCAGTCATTAAGTGTAATGCTCAGTGTGCTGTCCTGGCCCTCTCCCGATCCTTATTCTCTCCCTAGATTTCATCCACTCCCTTAGCTTCAACTATCACTTAGTTACCAATGATTCCCAAGCATATTCAACATTACCTCCTGGATTTTTCAAAGGTAACTCATAACTAAACCTATCATCATCCTCACCATCATGCACTCAGTCCACTCTGCCCTGTTTCACTAAATGGGAATAGCATTTACCTTTTTACTCAAGCCAAAAACTAGGAGGCATCCTTGACCCTTCCGCCTCCCTCAGTGTCCACATCAAACCATCCACCAAGGCCTATCAGACCCCTGAGCATCTCAAATCCGCCCGTGCCTCTCCATCCCCACTGTCTCCATCCTGGCCCTAGCGACCATCTGCAGAGCCTCCTATCTCATTTCTCTCTTGCTTCCCTCCAGCCTACTGTCTGCTCTACAGCCAACGGGCTTTTTTGTTTTGTTTTGTTTTTTAAGTACACAAATGATTGTTACTCTCCTGCTTAAAACCTTTCCACTGATTGGCACTGTCCTTATGATAAAGTCCAAAGTCACCAACAAGGCTTTTAAGGGCCCAGTGAGATCTGCCCCTGCCTTCTCTAGCCTCCTTTCTTCCTGTGCTTCAGTCACGTGGGCTTTTGGGTCTTTACATATACTCTTTGCCACCCTGGCCTTCTGCACATTCTCTTCTCAACCCCTGGACTTCCATTTGCTGAGCTAACTGCTACTTACCCTTAGGGCTCTGCTTAAATATTACCTCCTTTGGGCTCTTCCCTGACCTAGCCCCTGACCCAGATTCATGTAGTTCTTGATATGCCCCTGGAGCACCTAAACTGTGCCGTCCTAGTACACATCACATTTCTAGTTGCTTATCCAGTGTCCATCTTCCCATTTAGATTGTAAATTCTGAGAGATCAAGACTGTATCTGATTGCCCCACAACACTGTGCCTGGTATAATAAATTGGTGCCAAATGAATAAATGAATAAGTTTATCTGAATGTTGGGGTTGTAAAGGATTTTAGACACCTAGTCCCTGTTCAAAAATATGGCAAAAATGGATCCCCGAAAGAGAACATAGCAAAGCTGGTTTGTTACAGCAATGATCTCTTAACCAAAGACTTCCAGGTCTCCTGATTTCTAGTGTGATTTTCTTCTCAGGATGGTATGTTGGTGAAGACCTTGAGTCCTGAAAGCAGACAGAACTGCGTTAAAATCCTGGCACGGCTGCTTCCTAGCTGTGTAGTGTCAGACAAATTCTCTGAAGCCTTGGTTTCCTCATTTCATTTAAGAAAAAAAAAAGAGTGTGTGTGGTCTATATCATAGGGTTTTTTAGGTTAAATTTAAATAATATATTTAAAGCATTTTCAGAGTGTCTAGCACATGGTGAAGTGTTCAAAACTATTGTCTATTATGATCATAGTATGGTGGTTTAATTAAGATTCATCAATAGTTGTTTCTAAACCAAAAACAAGAATGGCATCAGAAATACTGACGGAATCTTGCCCCTCTCCTGCGGGGTCCACTCACACTGACACATGAATCAACTTATTCTCTCTCCAGAGGTGTTTCCTCCATGTTCTCTGCTAAGCAAAGGGTTACCTGGACCTTTGAGTGCCCTGCTTCCCAGCCTGGCCAGAGTAAAGGCCATGGCACTGCCCAGGCCCAGCTCCTTTCTGGGATCCCCCTGCTCCAGCTGCTGGGCTTGCGTTGGGTGCTGTGGATCTCAGCCTCGAAGAGTGAACATTCCAGCTCACAGCCTAAGTCCCTGGCATCGATGTATGTCCAGGACAGGCCCCTAAGGGCATTACCTGTGTGACATCGACTCCATGGGCTGCACTTACGGATTCTGAAGAAAACTTGGACTGCCACACAGGTCTCTTATTTTTCTGGAGAATATGCAGAGGCCGGTGCAGTGGCTCATGCCTGTAATCCTAGCACTCTGAGAGGCTGAGGCGGGTAGATTGCTCAAGGTCAGGAGTTCAAAACCAGCCTGAGCAAGAGCGAGACCCCGTCTCTACTAAAAATAGAAATTAATTGGCCAACTAAAAAATATATATATAGAAAAAATTAGCCGGGCATGGTGGCGCAAGCCTGTAGTCCCAGCTACTCAGGAGGCTGAGGCAGAAGGATTGCTTGAGCCCAGGAGTGTGAGGTTGCTGTGAGCTAGGCTGACGCCATGGCACTCTAGCCGGGGCAAGAGAGTGAGACTCTGTCTCAAAAAAAAAAAAAAAAGAATGTGCAGAGAAGCTAGTTTCAAAGCATTTGAGCACAGCTTAGTGAAACTGTTATCTTTAGTGCAGGGATATTAAGGATGATATTTTTTATGCAGCACAGGGTGTTTTTGTTTGAAGACCCACAGTTGATAGAGGTGTCTCAGAACTCAGGATCAGGGAGAATTTGCTCTTACCCCCAAAGACCATTTTTCTCCCTTTTCTTTGGCCACATGGAAGCCCAAAACCAAATTCTCAGCCTGTCCTTGCTCCCATATGGAGCCTTTCCTTTATATGTCTATGATATTAAATTTTTCCCAGACTTGATTTCATATTGCTACCTTTTTTCCCATCTAACTTTGATTTCTTCATCGGCATTTTTGTGGGTATTTCCAAAAGCTATCTTGAATTCTTTTGTCAAACGAGGTAAAGTTTAGACTTAAACATATGCAACTACCAATGATACAGTAAGTTTGTTCTGTGTACTGAAGCCAACTCCTTTCTGAGCAGCAGGTTGCATGTCTATAACTTTCTTTGTTGTTATTTCCTTTAATTAGTCTATAAAATAGGGACATGGATTAGCAATGGAAAGCAGCACAGCAGTGCCTTATGAAAACCTGGTTCTCCACCCAGCCAGTGCCAAGAGCTGAAAAGCCAGCAGGGCCCCAGAGGCTGGGGAGCAGGAAAGCGGAGAAGAGGGAAGGCCGGCGGGCAGGAGTAGGTGGACTCTGCTTGTGTAATGAAAGGGCCCTTCTTTCCAGGGGATTATAAGAATATTCATGACCCTTGAGATCACCAGGTGAGGTGCAGCCCTCCCTACTCATCCTTTGGGCAAATAGTTCAGAAAGCCGAGGTTGCCAGGATGAGGAAGAAACAGTGGGAGCAGGGAGCTTTTCCCGCTTCCCTTGGCCTCCAGCCCCCTTTTATTTTCAGAGGAGGGCAGGGTGGGGGCACTTGTCCTGAGGTGAATCAAGGACTGTGTCTTTCATTTCTAAAGAGCAGGCAGTGAGGCTGAGGCAGAAGTCCCGTGACATGACTTGAGACACAAAATGGTATCTTAGCATCGAAGACCCCCTTTCACAAGAAGAAGAAAAGCCCTTTTCTTCCCAGCCCGGATTAAGCGAGGAGGGAATTCTCCGGAACATGTGTGCATTGTTTCGTGGAGGGCAGCCAGGCTGGCCTGGGGCTTGCCTCCCAAAGTCAGCCCAAGGAAGCTTGTCCCTGTGTAATTAAAAGGGAAGGGACACAGCAGGGAGTCTTGTTCCGCTACTGCCCACCAAAGTGGGGGCCCCAGGGGACGGTGTGGCCCAGGAAATTGGATAAATTAATGGTTATGGGAGGCCTCTCTGAATGTGTGGGCCCCAGAGGCAGAGAGAGGGCAGAGTAGGGATGTCTAAATGCCTTGCCACCTCACTGGGCAGCCAGGCTGCCCTGGGGACGCAGCACCTGCAGGGAGGGGACAGCACTTGTGGAAGGCAGCGCCTCAAGGCGGTGTCCAGGCCCTCGTTTGCCCAGCTGATGCAGGCTGGCCCCTCGCTTTCTCCAGCTGACAGCGAGGTGGGGAGCGAGGAGGTCACAGGTCACAGCCGGGCAATGGGGCCCTGGAGCTTACAAAGGGGGAGCAGCGGTTTCCCTTGGCAACATGAGTTTCTGGAAAGCAGTCTCTTGTATTTGTCAGTGGTAAAGTGTCTCACTCAGAAATTATTGGGAGAAGTAAAACCCTGAACTGGAAGCTAACACATTTGGCCCTTAATAGGGTTTAGCCTATTTCTGATGAAAAGAAAGAAAACTTTTCTTCACGAAGAAATGCTTTCTAATTGGCATTTCCTGGAAACTTTGTCCAAAAATATGAAATCCATGCTCCGCTTTTCCCAACTCCCTTCTCTCCAAATCTTGCAGGTTGGAATAGAGAGGAGTTTAGGCAATCTTAATCAGCAGTCTGGAAATTCATGATCCCTGTCCACAGCCTGACTCCCCAGGTACATGAGAAAGATAATAGTGACAACAACCATGAAACCAAAGGGGTTGTTTTTCCATGACCCCACACATTCTGCTGAAGGCCACGCACTGCCCAAAGGCCACGGTGGATGAGCAGGCAGGCCTGGGCACTCAGGTTTTTCTGGTAAGTGAGAAATCTAAGTCAATATTGCAAAGTAGATGTGGCTGCTCTGGCTCCTCAAATATTGGACCAAGGACTTGAGTGCGGTGATGCTATTGACAATTACGAGATGGAGGCATTGTTGTCTTTGTTACCATGAAGTGCAGCTCGGTGGAGCCTGGCCTAACACCCTGTGTACACAGAGGGGACAGTGTACTCAGAGGCCCATGTGTTTGCTCTGCCAATATGCACCAGTGGCCGACCCTCAAACATTCCCCCCTCCCATGGTTACAGCTGAGGGTGTTTGAAACGCACTGCCCTCTCCAGCTCGTCCCGGGTGCTGCCGAACAGGGCCTAAGCCACATGCTTCTTTTCTTCTCACTTTATTTTTTCATTTAAAAAAAATATTTGTATTGAAGTGCAATGTGCACACATCACCTGTACAGCTCGATGAATTGCCTCAAACTGCCACAGCCTTGTATCTCGTCCCCAGGTCAAGAAACTGAACATTTCCAACATCCCACAAGCCTACCTGTGTGCCCTCCCAGGCATGGCCTCCTACAGGGTGACCACTGGCCAGGCTTCCACCATAGATTAGTCTTGCCTGTTTTAAGGCCCAGGATTTTGCAACTTCACCTTGCATTTGAAGCCAATGTATCACGTGTTGGTCCAATAGACCACAGTTATAATATAGCCAGGCAACAGACTGGTATGGGTCTGCCTCTAACCTGATCAAGCCCCTCTTGAGCTCTGATATCCCAAGCCAGGTCAGTTTGGGATTCCCTCCATATCACTGGAAGGTATCTGATTTGTTCTGGTCCTGAATCCCACCCATTCTGTCTTAAAACCATCCCAAGCAGATTTAGAGAGGGGTCTGGGGAACATCCCTCTAAATGCACTCGATGCTTGATATCCCACCACTCCTTTTAGCATTCCTAAAGCCTTTTCTGAGTCCATGTGTGGGATTTGGGGGGCAGGGTATGCAGAGAGTTGTTAAACAGCTAGCAAAAAGCATGCCAGAGCTGGAGGGGGTTCAACTTCCTCACTCGCAGATGGGGGACCTGAGGCCTCAAAAGGCGAAGGGAGTTTCTTGAGGCTGTGGCCAGGCTCCTTCCACTTTGCCAAACCCAGTCCTTAAACAAAGGACTTTATGGCTCACATCAAGGGGAAAAAAAATTACTGTCACTCCCTACAAGGAAAGCGCGCGTGCGCATGTGTGTGTGTGTGTGTGTGTGTACACACACACAGCAAAAACAATTATCTGCATCCATCAGAATTTTCCATGTCATCTACTTCTCCCCTGCATTCACATCAACCTCTGCAACACCCCAGGCGGCTGCTGAATCCTCCTAGTTCCGGGGTCACAATGATCCATTATCTGCTGGGATTATTGCTCTATTATCATGATCTCCGTTTTACAAACCAGGACCTGCGGGCTGCATTTTGAAGTGTATTACCCAATCCTGTGACCAGGGAGCTAGCTTGGCGAGGCCCAGGTTCTGGAGAGACTCCATCTACTCCCTGCTGCCTCGCCCCGTGGGGCAGAACCTCTGGATTCCCCGCGCGCCCCTGCACTGAGCATTCAGGTGTGTCTGCAGGTGCCAGAATGTGGACAGACTCACGGACTAGAGGAAAAGGGGCGGGGCAGAGACCCCCAGCTCCACCCCCGCCCACAGGCCACACTATGGCCCCCAAATCTTGAGAACTTGACAAGGCCCCCCTTGTCCCGAGGCCTTTGCTGTACTTCCCTCCAACACATGATGCCAGCAACACCCCGGGTACTGGCACCCGACGCCCTGGTGCTGCAGGCGCAGGCGGGGGCGAGCGCGGTGTCTGCGCACGCGCGGATGAATTCTGCGCTGGCAGGGGAATCTGTCTGCGGACGCCCGGGAGTCTGTTCGGTTCAGTCTGACTCCTGGCCTGGCCTTGCCTTGGGCGGGGCCCTGTTCCAGCAGAGGTGAACAAAGTGTCTTCAGCTCAAGAGGTTCACACAGTTTGGTAAGAATTGAACACAAGGAAGACATTAATAATCCTGGATCACAGGCAAGATGTAACTCTAGAGAACTAGTGCCCTGAAACGGGGCAGAGAGTGCCGTGCAGATCCAACCCAGGTCGTCTTTGTGGAGGAGGTGGCCTTCAAGCTGAGTTGAAGGACAGGCAAAAGTGACTGCCATCAGTGCATAAAAAGCCCTTACTTAATCGTGGAAACAGTTAAAGTTTATAGTGAAAACGCACCTAGCTTGGTGTCTGGTGCGTGATAGGTCTTCCTGAGCGTCATCTGAGGAGCTCGGTAGTAGAAGCTGGCCTGGTGTGGCTAGAGCCAAGCGTGTGTCTTTGTCAAGGAAAGGGAGGAAGGTGGGGGATGAGATTGAAGAGTTGGATTTGATTTAACTTGTGACAAGCTAAGGAGTTCATATTTTATCCTGATGGTGATGGGGAGTCACTAGTCACAGGTTGTGAGCTAGAAAGTGACATGATCAGAATTGCTTTCTTTAAAATATCGTTTTGGTGGGAGAAAATATTTGGAAAAGACATATCTAATGTCATATCTGACTGTTAGCCAAGATATACAAAGAACTCTTAAAACTCAGCAATAAGAAAATAAGCAGCCCAATTAAAAATGAATCAAATACCTTAACAGACACCTCACCAAAGACGACAACATGTTAAAAGAGGCTCAACATCATATCCCATTAGGGAATTTCAAATTAAAAGAACAGTGAAATACCACTACACACCTGTTATTACTTAGAATGGCCAAAATTCAGAACACTGACAACACCGAATACTGACAAGGCTGTGGAACCACAGGAACTCTCATTCTTTACTGGAGGGTATGCAAAATGATGTAGTCACTTTGGAGGTCAGTTTGGCAGTTTCTTACAAACTAAACATACAATTATCACATGATACAGCTATCACACTCCTTTGTATTTTCCGAAAAGAATTGACAACTTACATCCATGCAAAAACCTGCACACAGATGTTTATGCGGATTAAGCATCCCTGATCCAAAAATTCAAAATCCAAAATGCTCCAAAACCTGAAACTTTTTGAGCACTGACATGATACTCAAAGAAAAGTGTCTGCAAATATTGCAAAATCTGAAAAAATCCCAAATCTAAAACACTTCTGGTCTCAAGCATTTCAGATAAGGAATACTGAATCTATAGCAGCTTTATTCATAATTGCTGAAATTTTGAAACAACCAAGATGTCCTTCAATAAGTGAATGGATAAATAAACATTGGTACATCCAGACAATAAAATATTAGTCAGCACTAAAAGGAAATGAGTTATCAAGAGCTATGAAGCCGTAAAAAGACATGGAGGAAACATAAATGCATATATTACTAAGTGAAAGAACCCAATCTGAAAAGGCTACATGCTATATAATTCCAACTATATGGCATTCTGGAAAAAGCAAAATGAGGAAGGCAGTAAAAAGATCAGTGGTTGCCAGGGAGGAAGGGGAGGGAGGGATGACTAGGTAGAGCACGGAGGATTTTTAGGACACTGAAAGTACTATGTATGATACTATAATGGTGGACACATGTCATACGTTTATCTAAACCTATGAAATGTCCAACATCAAGCGTGAACCCTAATGTAAACTATGATCTTTGGGTGATAATGTGTGTCAATGTAGGTTTATTGATTGCGAAAAATGCATTACTGTGTTGGGGGATGTTGATAAAGGAGGAGGCTATGCATGTATGGGGATAGGAGATATATGGAAAATCTCTGTACTTTCCTCTCAATTATGCTGTGAACCTAAAACTGCTCTAAAAAATGAAGTCTGTTAAAATTTTTTCTTTAAAAAATCATTTTGGCCATTGTATGGAAAGAGGAGTGGCTTTGGAGACGAAGAGGTAGAGGTAGAGTAAGACTGGAGGTGGGAGACCATTTATGAGTCTGTCACCCGAGTCCAGGTGTGAAATCACAAGAGTCTCAGCCCAGCCATGGCAGTAAAGATAAAGCTGTTGGGACCAACACTGGCGTTCACTATTTGTGGCTTGGCATACTCTCACTCACTGTTGGGGTTGCTGTGGGAGGGTGGCAGGGAGAGACATTGGTGTGTCTTGCACTTGAATGCTTCCTAGAGAAGCCATCAGGAAGGATGCCCTGGGGATGGACAGGGGTGGCAATGGCTACTCCTGACATTATCCTGGCTCACCTTGGCCTTGGTTCCTGGGACAAGGTCTTTCTCAACTGCACCTTGCAGGGTTGCCATGTACACAAGGTCAGGGTGCTTGGCTTTAGGCTTTTATTGGGCAGCATGCCTTTCACTGAGCACTCATGACTTGCCAACATTGGACATCCTTGCATACTTCTCCCAATCACCCTGTGAGGCAGGTTTCACTGTGCCCATTTTCAGATGAAAAAACTGAGATTCAGAGAGGTCAAATCAAATACATGGTGGAAGTGGAACTGGAGTTCAGATCTCGACTCCCTGCCCAGTGCCACACCCTGCCAGAGTTCTGCAGGAAGGAGAAGCAAGGTCCTATGAGGCCTTAAAAAAAGAGTTGTAAGAGTTTTTTACAGCAATATTTATTGCTTTTTTAAAAAAATAATTACAAAGGGTCGAGCATGGTGACTCATGCCTGTAATCCTAGCACTCTGGGAGGCCAGGGTGCGAGGATTGCTTGAGCTCAGGAGTTTGAGACCAGCCTGAGCAAGAGCAAGACCCCGTCTCTACCAAAAATAGAAAAATTAACGAGGCATGGTGGCTGCACCTGTGGTCTCAGCTACTTGGGAGGCTGAGTCAGGAGGATCACGTGAGTCCAGGAGTTTGAGGTTGCAGTGAACTATGATGATGCCACTGTACTCTAGCCAGGGCAACAGAGCCAGATCTGTCTCAAAAAATAAATAAATAAAATATTATAATAATAATTTCAAAGATTTTATTTTTAAATTATATTTTAAAAATAATTTCAAAGTTACAGAAACATTACAATAAAAGTAACAACTCCCATATACTTTTCACCCAGTCTCACCAGTTGTTAAAAGTCTACTACATTTGCTTTATACATTGCCTTTGAATTCAGGAGTTTAGACCATTTTCCATTTAATGTGATTACATGTTGGGTTTAAATCTGTCATCTTATTATTTTAAATCTATACTGATATTTCTACTTGTTTTAGTTTTTGTTCCTCTTTCCTCCTTTCCTTCCCTCTTTTGAATTAAGTATAATTTATGATTCCTTTTAATCTCCCTTATTGACATATTGGCAATACTTCTTTGTTTTATTTTTTTAATGTTAGCTTTGGGTTTATGGTACATATTTTTAGCTCAAATAATATTATAATTTGCATATAGAAACTTACAACAATATACCTTCACCTCTCTTCTCTCAATCTTTGTGCTGTTGTTGTCATACATTTTACCTCTACAGGTTATAAAATTTCCCAATACATTATTATTTTTTCTTTAAATAGGAAATTTTATTTTTAATTATCTTTTAAATGGACTTAGATAATTTTAAAAAGCTCATACACTTACCCGTGTATTAATAGTTCCCATTCCTGGTGCTCTCTGTTCCTTTCTGTAGATCCAGATTTCCATCTGATACCATTTCCTGCTGCTGATGGAATTTCCCTTAATATTTCTTACAGTGCAGGTCTGCTCCTGCTGAGTTCTTGCAGCTGGTGTGGGTCTGAAGAAATCTTTATTTTACCTTTAATTTTTTAAGATTTTTTGTACGTACAGAATTCTAAGTTCATTTTATTTTTCAGAATTTGAAAAATGCTACTCCACTGTCTTCTAACTTGCATGGTTTTTAATGTTAAGTCTGCTACAATTCTACAATTCTATGCTTTGTCCCATTGTATCTTTTTTCTCTAACTGCTTTAAATTTTTTTCTTTTTACCACTGGTTTTAAGAAATTTGATTAAGATAGGCTTTATTGAACTTTTCTTCATGTTTCTTGAGTTGGGGACATGTAGCTAACCTTTTTGGATCTGGAGATATATAGTTTTTATCAAACTTATAAAGCTTTAGCCATTATTTCTTAAATATTTTTTCTGTGTACCCTCTCCTCTTCTTTGACCACAGCTATGTAGCCACTTGAAGTTATCCCATAACTCACTGTTGATCTGTTAATTTTTTCCCCCAAGTTTATCTTTTCATCTCTTTGGGTTTCATTTTGGCTTTCGTTTTGTGTTTCTGTTGTTCTGTCATCAAAATCACTAAGCTCCTCTTCTGTGGTCACCAGTCTGCTCTTAATCCCATCCAGTGTGCTTTTCATCTCAGACCCAGGATGATGAGCACTTGAGTGGTGGATGGAGAGCCCACAAATGCAGCTGGAGGAATCAGAGAAAGTTTTGTGGACAAGGTGGCATATGAACGTGGGGAGTGGAGGTGTTTCAGGAAGAAATAGATGCAGAGAAGAAAGGAAAGGCAAGGCACAGAGGCCAGGAAGGGCCTGCCGGTGTGGACACGAGTTGCTGGAATATGTTGAAAGGACAGGGAATGGGCCGGAATGCAATTGGCGAGAGCCTTGAATGTCAGGGTGAGTCTTCTACATTTTTAGAGGAAAAAACATTAGCCTGGGATTGGAATCGAAATCCTTCCATAAAGCTCGAAACTAAACAAAATCAAGACTAGAATTCCTAGTGGAAGTGGAGTTACAGATTCCTTGCATTGAAGTCATTTCCTCTCCTTGGTAATTAATTCTCACATCTGAGACGAGAGGGAAGGACATTGTTTCTCCACTGTTTGCTATACATAATCTCTCACGGTCTCCCCTTCTGTTCTAAATGTGCGTGACTCCATGAGTCAACTTAGTTTTAAAAGCATGGGGAAGTCATTGGTTTTGAGCAGGAGAGTGACATGCTTTTTAAGGAGATGAATATTTGAGCATTCATGAACAAGTTAACTGAATAAGTTCCCGTTGTGATAGTGCTCAGCAAGACTTACAGGGGAGGGACTGTATGCGTAGACGTGTGTGTTTTTCCCCTACATTGAAGAAATGAGGATGAAAGAAGGCCAGAGAGAGATAGCATGAGGGAAATGTTTTTGAAGGTCTATTTTGTAATCAAATAAACACCAAATGATGGCTTCAAGTGTTGAATACAACCCAAAACTGTCCAGTGGGAAATCCCAGCTGAAGGCTGGGACATCATGCATGACCCAGCTAGCCCCTTTGAGCACTGAGATATAGTGGTAGCAAAAATTACAGCCAACTTTGATTCAAGTTTTTACTCTATCACTAATGAGATTCTGTAACCTGTATGAGTCTTGGTTTCTCCATTTTAAAAAAATGATAATGTGAAAATCATTGTTTTGTAATAAGGATTAAATATGATAGTGTGTAATTAAGGATATGAGTGTCATCAATATTCAGCATGATTTTTTTAGTAGAAATTAACAAACTAATTCTAAAATTCATACGGTAATACAAAGGACCTAGGAAGTAAAAACAAGCAAACAAACTTTGCAAAAGAAGAACAAACTAGAACTAAATTAAGACTACCTGATATCAAGACTTATTATTAAGCTAGGGTAATCAGTATGATTTGGCATAAAGGCAGACAAATGGATCAATAGAATAGAATAGAGAATGCAGAATTAGATCCATACATATGTGGACAGCTTATTTTTGACTAAATTGCAAAGGCAATTCAGTGGAGAAAGGATAGTTTTTCAACAAACGGTGCTGACACAACTGGATGTCCATATTGCAGTGAACTTCGATTCGCCATAGCACCGCCGATTAACACAAAATGAATCATAGACTTAAATCGGAAAACTAGAACTACAACATTTAAAAAGAAATAAGGAAAAAACCTTTGCAACCCTGGGTTAGGCAAACATTTCTTAGCTATGAGAACTAAAGCAGCAACTATGATAGCACAAATTAATAAAATGGATGTCACCAAAATTAAAAAATTCCGCCCTTTAAAGGACACTATTAAGAGAATTAATAGGCAAGCCACCGACTGGAGAAAATATTTGCAAATTATTTTATCTGACAAAGGACTTAGATTCAGAATATATAAAGAACTCTCAAAACTCAATCATAACAAATCAACCCAATTAAAAGGCATGGGCAATAGATTTGAATAGACATTTTGCCAAAGAAGATATACAGTGACAAATAAGCACCTGAAGAATGAGTTCCCATTATACACCTATTGGAATGGCTAGAACAAAAGACTGACCATACTAAGTGTTGACAAGGATGTGGAGCAGCAGGAATCTCCATGCACTCTTGGTGGAAGTGTAAAGTGGTATGACCACTTTGGAAAACAATTGGCAGTTTTATAAAATGTTAAATACACAGCTATCATATGATTCAGCCATTCCATTCCTAAGTATCTACCCAAGAGAAATGAAAACATGTGTCTATAACAAAAATTTATACACAAATGTTCGTAGCAGCTTTATTTGCAACAGCTAAAAACTGGACATAACCCAAATGTCCACCAACAGAGAAAAGGATAAACAAACTGGTATATCCATGCAATGGAATCTGGAATACTACTCAGCTATCCAAAGAAATGGACCAGTGACCCGTGCTACAACACGGGTGAATCTCAAAATGATTATGCCCAGTGCAAGAAGTCAGATTTAAAAAAAAAAAAAAGTATATATTATATGATTCTAGGAACCAAACATTCTAGAAATTTCAAACTAATATATAGTGATAATAGATCTGTGGTTACCCGGACACAGGATTATGGTATTACAGGGACACGAGGGAACTTTTAGGGTGATAGATATGTTCATTACCTTGATTGTGGTGATGGTTTCATATATGCCGAAACTTATCAATTGTACTCTTTAAATATGTGCAGTATATTCTATGTTATATTTCAGTAAAGAAGAAATAAGGGCTTCTATGTTGTATGGATATGGTTCAATTCCCACATTTAAATCCCAGCTTCACCACTTATATCCTGTGTGATCTTAGGCCAGTCCCTTAACCTCTCTGAACCTCAGCATTCTCATCTGTAAATAAGGATGATAATGTTCCTGCCTTGCTTGTAAGACTGTTATGAACATAGGACAATATAATACATATAACAATGCCTAGGACATAGTAGGTGCTTAATAAATATTAATTATTATTAATAATTCCCACAGCACCTGGCATTAGGTAAATGCTCAATAACATTTTCACCCTACTTTCCCCCATTGAACTCTCTGCGTTTGTTAATAAAAGAGTCTTGGTGCTATAGACAAAGAGCAGTTTTAGCTGCACCAGGCAGAAAAAGCCGGCTTCTGAGTGAGACAGTTCAGCCGGGTCTAGGTCTTGCATCTTGTCCCCAAGTGGGCGTGGCTGATGTTGGTCCCACCAGGTGAGGTTAGCCTTCTCTCAGGTGTGGCTTGGCCTATGGGGAGCCTGGCGCAGCTGAGGCTGGAACCCTCCCTTTCTCCTAGGCCCTCATGGAACTTTCCACAGCGCCAAGTGCTGGCAGCCATGCAGTTTGTGAGTCTCGGCTTTCCCTCCAGAGTGGAGCAAGCGCTTCTTTGGAGGAGGGTGGCCCTATTGTCCAGGAGGTTTCTTTGGCCACAAAATCACGGCTGAAGTCTCCACATGCCTGGAACAAAACTGAGACCAGCACTTGCATGGAAGAACAAGGCCTGCTCTGTGTGGCCACAGCCCCTGAAACTTTAGCGGCAGAGGCTGAAACAGCAACCCCACCCCTAAGGCTGGCAACAAAGATGCCCCCTTGCAGTTAACCTTTCACTTCCTCCCACTTCCTCTGAGTTCCTAGACAAAGGGTTAGAAACTAGGGAGCGGGTAGAGCTGGGAGGTGTGGTTGGGAAGGGGTGGAGGCCTGACTAGTGAGCAGGTTTCAGATGCATTAGAAATAAAGGGAGTTTGTTCAGTTTTGTATGGAAAGTTTGCTCGTTTGCCTGGTGGCAGGTGACGATGCTGGTTTTAAGTATCAGATCTGGCTTACAAATAAGCTCTATTGGGAAGTGAGCTGAGCCCTGAAGACCACACCTCTTCAAAAGGATGTCTGCAAGCATTGTCTGCAATCTGGGTTTTGGGGAATTTTGGAAGGAAGGTAGCTTACAGACCCCTAGGTTTCCCAGAAATGTTGCCAAGACCCATTTTAAACTCACACCAAGTCTGTGAGTTTCATATTATTTCAATTTTTCAGATGTGGCAACGGAGGCTCAGAATATATTTGAGCTTTGGAGTCAGAAAAAATCTTCTTTCATTTATGCATTCAACAAACACTCAAAATTGCACAGTGCGGGCAAGGTATGGGGGACAGAACAGTGAACACAACACAGTCCCATTCTTAAGGGGCTCACACTGGCATGATTTGGATCCATCATGTCTTGTTGTGTGGCCTGGGGAAAGTTACTGAACTTTTTTGAGCTTCAGCTTTAAAACCTCTGAAAAAAATGGGATTATAACGCTTTACTCAAAGGATTGCCATAATGATGAAGTAGAATTAAATGAGATGATAAGTGTCATATCCTCGGGGTCTCTACAAATTTGGCCATAATGCCTGTCAGCGATGAGCAGGATGGGAATCCAGGTGATCTGATGTTCCCATTGGGCTGCATTACTTGGAAAGAGCCAAGGCAGAGCCGGGAAACCTCCCAGAGCTGCATCCATCTTGAGATGAAGAAGGGCCAGGGGCCACATTATCCGAAATTTAGCCTCCTCCAAACAAGGAGCCATAGCTTTTACTGAGGGTTTTTTTCTGAAGGTGCTGCATAAATTTGAGTCACTCTCATTCATTTGACACCTATATATATTGGCACCTTCCAAGGGCCAAAAGCTGGGGATATAATGTTGCTGCCTCAAGGAATGTCCAGTCCAGCGTGGGAGACAAACATCAGGCAGCTGCAATGCACACACCAAAGGGGGTGTCCTGGGGTAGCGATGAGGTGCCTGATCCAGCCTTGGCATGATGGGGGCTGCTCCCTCTCTGTCCCTCACCCCCCACTCCAGACAGTCACCTGCAAAGGCTCCTTCCTGCAGTCACCTACCCAGGAGTTGCTCTGTCTCCAGTGCCTCCCTTCCCAATCTAACATGTCTTGCCACACTTCCCATGCTCAAGCAGCGCTCTCAGCACCTCACTCCTTTGCTCAAAAGCTTCAAGGGCCCCACTCATGTGCACGTGAGGCCTCTACAGTACAGCCCAACCTTCATGTCTAAACTGCCCTCACACACGTCCCCTGCACCGTGTCCTCTTGGCTCCAATAAAACCAGTCGCCATTTCATGTTCAGACTCACACAGCTCCCTTCCTGAATGTCCTTCCCACCTTCCCCATGGAGCCCCATCCCCGCTTCCAGGACCAAGAAGACCATAATTATATATACTTTTAAAAAGATCAGTCTTACTCTGTTCATTAGTTTCTAACTATTGACAATAATGGCTTAAGGAGTGACACTTCCCAGTCCAGGGTGCCTTACTTGGCAGTCACTTATATCCACACTTTACAAAGAGCTCTTCACAGACATTCAGACCTCACAATCACTCAGGAAAGACAGTATGGGTGTTACTATTATTCCCATTTACGGATGAGAAAATAGCATCAAAGAGGTAAAGTGACATGCCCAAATGAATAAATGGCCCGGGTGGAATGCAAATTTGAGATCTGCATGCTCACACCCCATGTCTCCCCAGCACCCCGCCCCCATATACAATTTTAAGACTAAATGAGTTCTTTCTTGTTGAAGAGATTCATGTGATTAATGCATATTTGTTGAGCAAAGTGGTAGAGGAAGCTTCCAGCCAGCATGGCCATGTCCTAGTGGCAGCTAGCTGGGCTCAGCCTGCCTGGAGACTTAGCCTCACATCCTATCCCCTGCAGTTCAGCTCAGTGAATTGCACTCACAGCCCAGTACCATGTTTCCCTGAAAATAAGACAGGGTCTTATATTTATTTTTCCTCAAGAAAACACCCTAGGGCTTATTTTCAGGGGATGTGTTATTTTCCCCTCAAAGCCTCAGCTTGCAGCACGCACAGGATGGCCAGGACCTGACAGAGGGAGCCGACCTTGTTGGTGCAGCTACCCGCACCTTTCCGGTCACCTCTGGGATGGTAGGTGTCACGATGGGGCAGATGAGAAGGGCTGCTCGTCTTCTTTACCGAAATGCATGGGTTGTGCAGATACGCTGCGTAGCCACGCCCATCACTAGGTCTTATTTTCAGGGTAGGGCTTATATCGCACAAATGCTTAGAAATCCTGCTAGGGCTTATTTTATGGGTAGGTCTTATTTTCAGGGAAACACAGTAGTAGTAGAGGAATGCAGGGTACAGCAGACTCCCTCCCTGACTTCAAGGAGCAAGTCAGTGTGTAAGACAGATCTGCAAAACACCTATGTTAGGAGATAAGGTACAAAAAATGCTATAGACAGGCACAGACAAGGACTATGGTGATGCAGATGTTACTATCAAAGGGTTCAGGACAGAATCAAGAAACGGTCTGTAGAGACAGTGGGATTTGAGAGATCCTGAGGGGGGAGCCATTGGTTGGTCAAAGGGGGCAGAGTGAGCAAGGAAAGGACAGCCTGTGCTTGGGGGAGGGGTATGCAGAGGAGGGGAGGGAGTGGAGGGAGGAATGCGAGGGGCTTCCCAATCCAGAGAGTTCCTTCCACTGAATGGAATTCTCTCTTTCTTTAGTAATTGGGCCTATTTGATACTAAAGCTTCAAATTTAAGATATACATCTTTGATCAAGTCCCATGCTCTTAATTTTATTATCAGATAAGTTGAAAAATTAGGATTTTTTAAAACAGAAAATACTAGATGATTTTGAATGTACATGATCCCTGATGGATCCTTAATTTAAAAAATGAAATTTCTTTGCTACTGCTATAAACTAACCTAACACCATGATGGGCTCTCTTTGCAGCCACAAAAAAGGCAAGTGAAGCCAGCAGCCAGCCTCTTCTGCATGCTCTTTAGGTGGGCAGGTTTTTGCAGCTGGAGCTTGGGCTGCTTTATGCCTGAGACAGGGCTCCCCACTGCTCGGAACACAGACCCATCCCTCAAGAGGAGTCAGGGTGGCTAGGTGCCAGCCGGAAGGAGCTGGCTGGGAAGGACTGACCCAGTGGCGTGTGGAGAGGAAAGTCACTTTGAGTACCAGAGTGACTGTCCTCATGGGTCAGTCACAGACCCACAAAGCCCTGGAAGGAGCTATTGAGATTTAATTGTGCAAACCCACGTGGCTGATGTGAAGGACACGGGAGGGGCTCTAGGGGCTTCTTTTCCTTTCTTCTTTCTCTTTTCTCCTTTTTACTTTTTTCCTCCCGACTGATGGAATAAAAAGAAACGATGCGTCTGTCTGCTGCAGCCTGGGGACTTTCTTAGGGTTCTCTGTGTGGTGTTATTTGAAAAAAGACAAAACCACCAAACAAAACACGGTTGTATTAACACAAAAGTCCAACTCCACGGTTGAAATCTCCCTTTCCATTCCCAGGGACGGGTTTCCCAAATGAACCCTGGCTCATCTGTGCAGACAATGGGGTCCCCAGGGAGCTGCACGTGATCAGACCAGTGAGTGAGGGGCCAGTGAGGTCAGGGGGGTCTCTGTGACCTCCCCTCCAACCCCCGCTCTCCGATCGGGGGATGTGCGCTTTCTGTCTGCAGCCTGTGTTTCCTGCGATCCAATGGGACGCCAAATGCCCAAACAATCCAGGCACGGGACATGTCCTCGTTATCAGCCCCTGAAGCCACTTTCTGTTTACTTTTCTGCACCCCCACAAGACTGTTCCCTGGCACCCAGCACAGGGCACACAGACACATTTTTCTGAACAAATCTGTACGGGTGTGTGTACATGCTTACCTGTGCATCTTCGCGTGTGTTTTTTAAAGTTTTTAAAGATCCCTATAAAAAGAAATCCCTCAGCTGCTGGCATCTGGAGAACAGGTAGAACCTGGCACCAGGACCTAACACAGGCACTTTGAGACCTGGAGGAATCTGTGGGAATGCTCCGAGCCAAAGCATTGGTTGAATTAAAGGAAAATTACGGGAGCTCTAACCTAAATTATTATATTAACCAGGAAACTGAGTGCAGCTGAATTTGGAGGTCATAAGGACAGACATCCTGCGGCTGTCCCAGAAAACCTGAGGATTTTCCTGTTTTTGTGCTGGGAACCCTCTGTGAGCAGAGACCCCTCTCTTGGATAAAATCTCAGGTATGTCCACCTGGAACTACTGCATCTGGGGCCACAGGAAGTCAAAGTGTGGGGTTTAACAGAGTCACAGAAGAGACTTGAAGAGTTTGAAAAAGTGAAGAAACTTGAAAGTTTCTTCAGTCCTTTGTTCTTCAGATGTAAAAATGAAGGCCCTGAATTAAACCCAGCTTGGAAGAAGAAGGGATTGGAAACTTCTTTTCCTTTACATTCTGAGCCCAGGAGGAGATTATCTGGTGAAAGATTCCCTTCCCCTTCCCTTCCCCCAAAATTCAGACTCCTAGGCTGCCCATCATATACATGCTTTAAGTTAAAAAGTTTAACTCGATGGGCCATTGCTTTTCTCATTTCCTGGCTTCCCCAAGACCATGGCCACATGAGAAATACTTAAGAGGAGACATAGGTCCCATGTGGGGTCCATTTCAGCCGCAGTGTATGAGAATGTCCTCAGTGGTGTCCTCAAATAGGGCCCCTTGCCCAAGCAGAGGCTCCATTCATGGGCACCAGGCACCCTCCAGCATAACCCCAGGTCCAGACTGCAGGGGTCCAAATTAGCAAGGAGGAGATGTGCACATCAGCCTCAACTCTCTCTCTTAGATGCTGAGGGCCCAGGCCGGGGGACAAATTTTAGGCATAACAGGGATTATCTGGTTTCCCTGTCTCTCTCTCTCCCTCCTCCTCCCCACATCTCTCTGTTTGTCATAAACGACGCTGCTGCGTGAGACTGACTTGGTGGTGGTGGTCCATGACCTTGCCTCCTTGATCTGGCTCCGTCCTTGCCTTTCTTCAAAGCACAGCTGAAGGGCTCTCGAGCTCCTGTGTGGCCTGGGTGTAAGCACCGGCCGCCAGGCAGACCTGGCCGCCTCTTGGTCCCCTCACTGTGCGGCTTCATTAGCAAGCCTCTGTTAGGCCTTGGACAGAGTGGTTGGCTCGTGGCCATCAGGAGAACATTTGCGTCACTCTTCATCGGACCCCCAGAGTCAGCTTCGCTAAGCTGGGCTTTCGAGGGACGCACAGCCTCACGTTCACGTTTGCTGCAGCTGCTCCCCTGGGCGTCTCATGGTTGCCTGTTCTATCATGCTTTTCTTTTACCTTCCTTCTCCTGAAATAAGACTTCTCTTCCCCCATGGTGTTGAAAGACGGTAGATATTTGAAGGGAGCGACAGCACCAGCTCAAGAACAAAGACACAAGGAATAAGGAAGCTACGAAGGGGCCGGCAGGACCAGAGGGAACATTCCATGCGGGGTTGGCAGAGCTGGAGTTAAGCCCAGCACTGCCACCGTGGAGCTGTGGGGCCTTACGCGAGTTGCTTCCCCTCTGCTTGCCTCAGCTGCCCCAGCTATAAAAGGAGGATCAAACAGGCCTACGGTATGGGTTTGCTGAAACATTGAATATGATAGTGGCCATGGCAGAGCTTTGCATAGTCACGTGGCCCAGATCCGTAGACTCGCATCAGCCCACAGAAACTTCTCTGGTAGAAGCGATACTAACAGACAAGTGGGCATTCTCTTTATGCTAATGGAGTGGTTACACAATACCGTTTGAAACCTCTCCAGGTACAGTGGTTGCAGGGAGGAAACCTGATTTCCCCCTGTGGTTGGGTAGGGAGCAGGTGCAGGGGATGGGCCCGGGCCATCACCTGAGGATGACAAGAGGCGCCGAGTCAGACTCTCGGAGCGTCCTGAAAGGGAGGATTATTTGGCATTGCCCTGATTTGCCGGCATCACGTGTTGTGTAAGAGATGCCTGGCCAACTCTTGAGAGCTTAGGGAATTTTTTTAAATGATAGATGCAAGAATCCCCATCAATTCTAGATCCTGAACTTCATTCAAAAAATGATCTAACCACTTTTTGAGGCCAGTGAGTTTCCTTTGGTCAAGGTGTGGGACTGACCCTCTCTGAGAATGGACTAGCAGGCAGTTGGGTCATTTAATCAGCAGGAACCTCCCCATCTAAACCCTCCTCTGTTACCTTCCAGCCCGCCCTGCTACCTAAAACATCACCATGAGAGGGCAACACCTCTCCTCGAGCTCCTCCTGGTACTCAGTCAGCCAGAGCGAGGGGCTCTCAGTTGCTACAATGCTCAGTCCTGAATGAGGAAAATCCTATTTTGTTCAATCCATGCATTGTTCTGCAGCTTGACTTTTTAAATCTAATATATCTGGGATACTTTTCATTCTGGTATACATAGATTTTCCATATGTACTTTTTCTTGGCAAAGAGGAAGAAGGACCACCCCATAATCAGAGTTGCCAGGCAACAGTACAGCAGCCTTGTAGGAGAGTGAGCTTTCCCTCACTGGAAGTGGCCAAGCAGACACCAGCCACGCATCAGTCGAGATGAAGGTTGGGTGAGCCGTTGATAGTAACAAGAATAGTAGTTGACTCTTACTGAACAATTACTGTGTCCCAAGCACCATCCCAAACACTTTACATGGTTCATCTCATGTGCTACAGAACTCTATGAAGTAATTATTATGATTACTCCCCTTAGCGCACATGAGAAAATGAAGGCTCCGGGAAGTTAAGAAACATGCCCGAGGTCACAGAGCTAGTAAGAGGCAGAGCCGAGATTCCAGGCTGGGGAGGATGCCTCCCAAGTACAGGCTCTCAACCTCAGTGCCGTAACACCTACCTTCACGGAAAGCCTGAAAGCATCCTTCCATCTGTGGGGTTCAGGGACTCCCCACTTTGCAAACGGCTGCTGCCATTGGTTTTCCTGTCAAGTTGGACCTGACTGGCTGACACCTCTCTGTGCTCAGCCAGAGTAAGGCCAACAAAAGATGCACATTTCTAAGGTGTGAGAGGTTTCCCTGGAGGAGAAGACAGTAGGAATGTCTCCTCTGGGGCACGGCTAGCCTAGGAGGGGTATGGGACTGCCACTGGGGTATGCCTCCCAGCCGACACCCAGGGCCCAGTCAGAGACAACAGAGAGCCCCAGGGGCTTTTGCAGTCCTCTAGGGGCTGCACAGCCACCGCCTGGGTATTTTGATTTGGTACTTCATCTGGTTTGTGCGCATGTGACCTAGCCTCAGGCCTGGAAGGAGGTAAGACTGTATGAGGCCTGGCACGTCTTGTCCTGGCATCTATTACCTGCAAGCCAGCACGTGCCAGGCCCCCTGGCTGGCTGAGAACTGGCCCCTCCGAGGCCAGTGTGCCTTTAGCAGCTCCAGTCGTTTCTGCTGATTGGATTTCATCACAAAGGCTTCCAGGTCCCTCTTACAGAAAGGGTGAAAAAGGTTGGAAACAAATTCCTGGGCACAGATTCCTAACAATAGTTTCACAAGGTACCATTTATTGAATACATATGATGAGCCTTGACCTTGACAAAAATGTGACTTCTACTATCACTTCTGGTGCTGCCACTGCTCATACCGGGTAGCAAGATGGTACTGCTGGGTCAGCCCTTGGCGCCACAGGAAACACAGTGGGCCAGCACGGTGGTTAGAATGAGCCAGACGGCCCCTGTCCCCATCCAGCTTCCACTTCTGACCGTGTGACCTGGGGCAGTTTACCGAACCTTTCTGTGCCACGCTTTTTTTCTTTTTTATCTATAAAATGAGAATAAGAATAGTATGTTATTCAGAGATTAAATAAGACATATAAACACTTGACATAGTATCTGGCACATTAATAAACATTATCTTTTATCATTATTAGCATCTTGCTTGTTATTTGCACATTTTATAGATGAAAAAAGGAAGTCACAGACAGGTACAGTAAATCTAAAATTATACAGCTAATAAATGATGGAGCTGGAATTTAAATCCAGGTTTTTCTGGCTCTAAAGCCCTCGCTCTTACATGTCAGCTAAACTGCCTCCAGGGAATACTACGGAGTCCTGTAAACACTCAGGAATTCCTTACATGGTTTCCAGTCATCGATGGTATACTGAAATGTCAGATATTCCCACTTACAGGAATAGACTGCTCATCTGCAGAAACTGCTTACATTGATCAAAAGGTCAAGGGCCTTCCGTAAGGAATTTAAATGATAAATCTCCCAAAGATGCAGATGTGAATGGAGATGTGGTGCAGTTTGCTGGAGAGCCCCAGGCTGGGCGGGGAGATCCACAGCCCCTCCCTGGCCTGCCCCTGATCTGCTGGGGGACCCAGTCGGTTACCGGCCTTCCCCAGGGGCAGTTTCCTTATTGTCGAGGTTGAGATTTAAGGCCCTTCATGAGATTTTCTGACTCAATGAACTTTTTCATTGTCCTTCATTCAACAACTTTCACTCACTGCCTACTATGTGCCAGGAACCATTTTAGGAGCTGGAAACACAACAGCAAACAACGATGTGAATGCAGTCCTCTTCTTCAGAGCTTGAAGGAGATGGAGAGAAGCAAGCCAGTAAGGACCACCGAGCAGCGGGCGCCTCGAAAGCACAGGGATGCAGCCCCCAGAGGAAGGCTCCGAATCCAACTTGAGGGGCTGGGCGAGTTTCCCTGGAAGAGGGGACATTTCTGCTGAGAACCAAGGGTCAAGTAGGAGCTAATGTGGTGGGGAGTGAGAGGAGGGCCCAGGTCTGTAGAATGTGAACATGGGACATTTGAAGATGCAAGTCGTGTTAGTGTGGCTGGGTCTCCGAGGGTGAGGGGAGCAGAGGTCAAGAGGAGGCTGGGGGTGGGGGTGGCGGTGGAGCAGGAAGGGCCTAACTTCATGCCAGACTCTGTCAGCCTTGGCTTTTGATTTGATTTTGACTTGATCTTTAAATCATCTTGATCGTCCCAGGGGTTTTAGGCTGACTCACAATTTAGAAAGATCTTCCTGGCTCCATGGGGGAGACTAAATCGGAGGTGGTAAGAAGGGAATTGGGAACTCTGCAATAGACATGGTGAAGCCCCTGGCCGGAAGCACAGGCCAGGGGCAGGTTAGGAGGTGAAACAGGCAGGGCTTCATCTCTGGTGGCTCAAGTGACAAAGCAACAGCAGGACCACACAGGGAGGCACTGGGCAGGATATGGGCACCAGCCTGTGGCTTGGCTACCCCCAGGGCCCTGAGCGAGGCTTCCCTGCCTTCACTCTGACACATGCTGTCCTGGAGGATCTCAGCCCCTTCCCTGGCACCGCGGCCCCTCGCCCTGCTCACAGCTCAAGCCCCGACCTCTTGCCCAGCTCTTGAGCTTCTTGACCCCCGATCCGGTTGCCAGCTGGTCATCCCAACTTGGCCGTCTCTGAACACCACAACCTCAACATGTTCGAGAGAATCTCTCACCTCTCCCAGCCTCCCCCCCTTCCTTTTGGGACCCTCATTTCTGCAAATGGCACCCTCTCCAACCAGCCTGCTTCCAAACACAGGCTGCCCGTGCCCCAGGGAGCAGGGGGTGCCCCTTGCAACATCATGGTGGCTGCCTGAAACTTAGGGATTGGCCTGGCAGCCTGTCACAGGGAGCGGTGGGGAGAGAGCAATTATCGGCCTTCAAGACTCCACCTGTGCTGTTGGCAGGAATGTTTCTTTCCTGGGTGTCAATACAAGCCCAGGGTCATTTTTCAGCGTTTGCCAATGGCTGTAATTGCATAGGCCTGAGTGGCTCTCCAGAGAATTCCCGCGGGTCCCCATTCTTTCCTCCCGGACAGTGCTCTATAGCCTCACCCCAGGCCATGGATCATGTTTTTCACATAACCCGTTAATTACTAAATAAAACAACCCAGCTTTCAACCTGATTAGCCCAGATTAATGGCCAGCAGCGGGTTTCACGAGCCTGCACAATTTATCACTGAAAAGAACTGTGTCTTTAATGATTTAGCTACCTGGCCTAGCAGGGTTTGTGCAGGGCCCGGGCCTCCTAGAGGAGTTAATTGCTGTTCTTCGTTTCTGACCTGGAAAGGCCCAGGTGACAGTTCCCATTAGCCAGGCTTGGCCTGGCCGATGACAAAAGATGGCAGGAAGCCCTCCCCTCCCACTTTGTTCGGAAGATATATCGAGGTCGGGTGTCCCCAGCTCCAGCACCCCAGCTGCCCGCTGAAACAGGTTGAATCAACCTGTAAATTTATATATTTCCTTCCCCTTCTCCTGCTCTTTCTTTCTTCCTTCTTCAGTATGTTGAAAGAGGGAATAATTTTTGTCTCTGTTAGATTTCTCCAAGAGTTCTAAAACTGAGGAAAAAAAGTTATTTCCTCTGGTTTCTTTCTGTTACATTGTAGCATGATTTGGCTTTTCGGGGGTGCGGGCAGAGTGAGAAAATGTCTTTAATCATTTAGCATAGAAAGATCCTTTGCTTAATAGGCTCTTCAAATGTCAGAACCAGTCCTGAGCATCAGATCCAACTCTTGTATTTTCCAGACAAGGACACTGAGGCCCAAGGAAGAAGGAGCTGAGTTACCCTAGGAAACACGGCCAGCAGTAGGGCACTGAGGCCCACCAGGCCAGCGCTCGGCCCTGCAGCCAGCGCCGCCAGACGAAAGCAATCGCGGGCTGGCACGGCTTCTTGTTCGCTAACCCTAACAGTGCCGCCACTTACTGAATACATACTGTGTTCCATCTGTTTAGTAGTCACGCACCCTGTGACAGAGAAACTCCCCCCATTTTTCAGGCGAGGGGACTGAGCAACTGTTTTGTGCCAGAGCAGTGCTGTCCAGCAGAACTTTCTGCACTGAGGGAAATGTTCCCTATCTGTGCTGTCCCATATCGCAGCCACTCGGCCTGTGTGGCTTTTGAGCATTTGAATTATGACTACAGGCTGGGCGAGGTGGCTCACGCCTATAATCCTAGCACTCCGGGAGGCTGAAGTGGGAGGATCGCTTCAGCTCAGGAGTTCGAGACCAGCAAGAGCAAGACCCTGTCTCTACTAAAAATAGAAAAAATTAGCTGGGCATGGTGTGGCATGCACCTGTAGTCCCAGCTACTCGAGAGGCTGAGGCAGGAGGATCGCTTGAGCCCAGTAGTGTGAGGTTGCTGTGAGCTAGGCTGACGCCACGGCACTCTAGCCCAGGCGACAGAGAGAGACTCTGTCTCAAAAAAGAAGAAAGAATGACTACTGTGACTAAATTTTCAGATTGTTCATTGCTGTTACATAGAAATATAATTGATTTTATTTTCCTTTGTACAATTGATTTTTATATGTTGATCTTGTATCCTAATCTGTATCATTTTGCATTCCTACCAGTAATTAATGAGAGTTCATGTTGCTACACATCCTCACCAGCATTTGGCGGTGTCAGTGTTTTGGATTTTTGCCATTCTAATAGGTGTGTAGTAGTGTCTAATTTTTTTAAAGATTTGCAATTCCCTAATGATGTATGATGTTGAACATCTTTTCATATGCTTATTTGTCATCTGGGTATCTTCTTTGATGAGGTGCCTATTCAGGTCTTTTGCCCATTGCTTATTCAGGATGTTTATTTCCTTATAGTTGAGCTTTAAGAGTTCTTGTATATAATGGATAACAAACAGCCTTTTATCAGATGTGTCTCTTGCCAATATTTTTTTCCCAGTCTGTGGATTTTTTTTCTCGTTTTCTTGATAGTGTCTTATACCGCAGAAATTTTTAATTTAACAAAGTCCATCTTATCAATTCTTTTTTTCATGGATTGTGCCTTTGGTGTCATTTCTAAAAAGTCATCACCAAACCCAAGATCATCTAGATTTTCTCCTATATTATCTTCTAGGAGTTTTATACTTTTGCATTTTACACTTAGGTCTATAATCCATTTTGAGTTAATTTTTGTGAAGGATGTGAAGTCTGTCTAGATTCATTTTTTTGCATGTGAGTGTCCACTTGTTTCAGCACCATTTGTTGAAAAGACTTTTCCCCATCATATTGCCTTTGCTCCTTTGTCAAAGATCAGTTGTTTATATTTTTATAAGGTTCTGTTTCTGAGGTCTTCATTCTGTTTCATTGATTTATTTGTCTATTCTTTCACCAATACCACACTGTCTCAATTACTGTAGCTTTATATTAAGTCTCGAAGTCAGGCAGTGTCTATCCTCCAACTTTGTTCCTCTCCTTCGATGTTGTTGGGAAGAACTGACATCTTACAATATTGAGTCCTCCTATCCATGAACATGAAATAACTCTATTTCCTTCATCAGAGTTTTGTAGTTTCCCTTCTATATATCTTGTACATATGCTGTTAGATTTACATCTAAGTATTTCATTTTTAGGGGGCACTAATATGGATGGTGTCATGTTTTTAATTTCAAGTTCCAATTTTTTATAATTGGTATACAGGAAAGTGATTGACTTTTGTATATTAATCTTATATCCTGAACCTTACTATAATTGCTTTAGTTCTAGGAGGTGTTTTTGTTCATCTGTTTGTTTTCTTTATTATGTCAGTTCTCTTGGATTGTCTACACTTGCAAATAAAAGCAATTTTATTTCTTCCTTCCTGATCTGTATACCTTTTATTTCCAAACAAACGTTTGTTTTTAAATAATATCCTTGTGCTTTTTTTTTGTCTTTTTTCTTCTTATTTATTTCTTTTTAAAGGCTTAAATTTGAATATGGATAAATGGCAAAAAAAAAAAAAACCCTTAACTTCTAACATTTATTTTCAAATCTTAGCACTGCATTAAATCATCAAAGTAACACAAATTTATATATAAATTGTTAATAATTAGAAACTAATGAAGGAATCCTTCCTAAGTGAAAAACATTCATTCTTTTTTTTTTTTTTTTTTTTACCTAGAATACATAAAACACCTAAACTAGTTGTTGTTTTATTATTTTGCTTTCATCCATTGGAATGCATCCTTCGACTAGACATAATTTGTCACAACAGGTATGGTTCACCTTGTTCGTGACTTTTAAAACATTCCTTCTTGCAGCTCAGAACTTCCTGAAAGAATTGTTTTCTTCCTCTGAAGTACTTCTTTTTCTAAGTTCCTTTAGTAAGAATCTGTTTATGGTGACATTTCTTGGTTTTTATTTGTCTGAAAATATCTTCATTTTGTTCTTTTGTTTTCGAATCCTGTCTTAGTTGGGTTTATACTTGGCTGGCAGTTATTTTCTTTTGCACTTTTTGCCTTTCTGTTGACTTCAAAAATGTACATTTAGTATTTTTAGATCTATCTTCCAGTTCACTAATTCTTTCTTCAGCTGTGCCTAATTTTATGTTTAATTTTCATTTAGTTTTTGTCTGCATCCACTTCATTTTTAATTGTAATAATTATATTTTCTCATGTTTAGAATTCTATTTGGTTGCTTTCCACAAATTCCTGGACCTTTCTGAGAGTATTTTGTTACTTGGTCATGTATTTCATTCCTTCTTTTAGTTCCTAAAACATTTTTTATTCTATGTTCCATAATTCATATATGTTAATATAAAGTCATTGGGAATTTAATTCTGCCATTGGGTGTTTCTTCTGATTCTTATTTGCAGTGACTGTGGTTTTTAAATGTGTTTTAACATTTTGAATTGTGAGATTATGTTCAGCTGGGTTTATCTGTGGGACCCCAAAGGTCTGGGTTTTGAGTACATCATTACAGAAAGGAAATACATTCCTTCTGCCAGGTGGCCATGAAATGCTATAATGTCAGATCATTTTAAAGTTAGTTCTTCTGGTGTGGATTTCCAGTCAACAAAAATGTGTGAATTTAATCCTTTGTGCAGCTAAGTTTCATTTTCACCTTCCTTTACCAGTGGGAAGATTATTTCTAATACAGACTTTTACTGAGACTGTAGCTCTTGAGGCTTCTTATTTCATTTGGGGTCTCAGTTCCAATTTTCCAGCTTACTTAGGCTGAATATCTAGTCTCTGTCCCCTGCAGGGCCATTAAAACTCAAGTTGTTTCAGAGATTGACAAACACTCTCAGGATAACTACAGGTTCAGCACCAACTCCCTCTTCAGTTTTGCTCCTGGTGATTTCTCTTACTTTCAGGTCAATTCAACTCTGAATCTAAATGCATGTGTGTTATATTTTATTCAGAATATCTGTATATTTTATTTCAGGGAGTGGTTTCAGGCTCTTTAGCTATTTGCCAGAAATGCCATAGCACGAGTTTCTTTCTAAAAGTAGTCATTTTTTCACTCATTGTTAAATACCATGTTTACTTTCAAGGAATGGATTTTGTGTATATTGAAAATACTGGGTAACATAGGACTGGCAGCTATTTATCACAGATAAGGGCAGCAAATTTGGAATAATTTGTCTTTTTATAAGAGAAAAATATATACCACATTTTAAGTGTCTTGCCATAAGATAACCTATATGATCTTTATGGTTACTTGCTATCTGACATTTAAGATAATTACTAAATCCACCTAATTGGGCACATATGAGCTGCAACACCTTGTAATAAGCTGAGTGTGATAGAACAAATGAGTTTCTTTGTCTTCGTGTCCAAGTTATAAATATCTCACTGACATATTTTGGATGAGGGCATCATTAATATTAATAAAACTGAATTCTATATTTTGTAAGCAAGTAAAAATAAACGGACATTCGAATATTTTTTTCCCCTTATCCCAGTAGCTAATCTTACCCTCCCTTTGGGACACAGGTACCAGTCCCCACACTGGAAATATTTTCGGTTGTCATGAGTTGGAGGAAGGTACTTCTAGCATCTAGTTAACAGAGGCCAGGAATTCTGTCTAAACATCCTACAATATGCAAGATAGCCCTGTACAACAGAAGAATTGTTTGGTCAAAAATGTTAAAATTACTCAGGTTGAGAAACACTGAATCAAAGACAAATTGCTTAGGTGGCAAGCTCAGTATTTTGGTCTCATTGTCATTGCTACACTTCACAGTCCTCTTGATTTGGGTATACTGGGCGTCCTTCCCCAAGTACAAAACATCCTGCTCACTTCTTCCCTGATTCCAGGGCTTAACAAAGTTCATGGACATGGTGTGTGGATTGTTTCCCAGCTGCAATATTTATGATTTAATCTCTGCCTCAGAGCTAGATGATGTCAACAGGGTTCAAGAGAAAGGCACTTTTCCTAATCTTTTACTTTAGGCAATTATTCAGATAACATTATTATTCTAAACCAAAGAGACTAGCAGACAAAGGGTAGTGGTATTTACTTTTCCTATAAAGCAAACTCTGGGTGACTACAGTGCAATGTCTCGTGTGGTCACAGGGTTCTGGTTCTAAAGATAGAGACAGAGGTGGGCTGGGGAGAAATGGCTTGGGGGACACCAGAATGGAATAGCACAGTAGGGGGTGTGTGTGTTGGAGGGAGCTTTTGAAAATCCCGTGTTTGGGCTGGAGAGACCCAGAGGGCACAGCTGAACCTCAGCTCAGCTTCAGTGGGTCAGTAAGCAAGGTCCAGGGCAGACAAGCAAGGCAGGAGGCCAAAGAGGCTGAGAAGTGGAACACAGGGCCCCAAACCACTCATTCAGGAAAACTCTGAAGACGGTTTGCTAGAAATTGGAGGGAATCTTTCCATTTGTTCTTGTTCAATCACTGCAAGATCTCAGCCTTGATCGGAGAGTGAGAAGTCAGTGGATGTGGTAAATAGACCTCTCATCACTGCTAGGCAAGCCCAGGACTCTCCACTTCTCCCCTCTTCGCCTCACTCCAGCCTGAGCCCACCCCGCATCTAGGTGCTATCTGTCCCATCACCAGCTTTCCACTTGATAGATGTCCAGATTGGAACGCCCTGAGACTTCACGTACTTCATCTTTGCCTTGCACTTTAAAGGTAAAGAAACCAAGGGAACAACAGCCCCTGGTTTCCACTAGAGACATCTTATTTATTTATTTATTTATTTATTTGAGACAGAGTCTTGCTCTGTTGCCCAGACTGGAGTGCAGTGGGGTCATCATAGTTCACAGCAACCTCCAATTCCTGGGCTCAATTAATCCTCCCGACTCATCCTCCCCAGTAGCTGGGACTATAGCTATGCACCAACACATCCTGCTAATTTTTTTCTTTTTTTTTTTGGTAGAGATGAGGTCTTGCTATGTTGCCAGGTTGGTCTCAAATTCCTGGGCTCAAGCAATCCTCCTGCCTCGGCCTCCCAAAGTGCTGCAATTATAGGTATGAGCCGCCACGCCCTGCCCATCCTCTTATTTTTGAGGTCAGTTCTCCTTGGGGAGGGCCTGAGAGCAGGCACTAGCTGTGACTTCACAGGCCCCAAAATGGGAAGGAGGTGGGTCAGAAGTGTGCCCAGTGCCCACCTTGGCCCTGGCAGCAATTCAGCTCGTGCCTAAAGAAGCATTCTGTCCAAAGTGATACCCAGTTCTCAGCCTAAGAGAACAGACACAGAGAGGCTTCTTAAGCTTCGATCGATGTCTTTTCCCACAAGGACTGAGAAAATAAAAACCATGTTGAACCCTCTCATGCTGCTAATGAAAAGGAGGCGGGGCTGGGGCGGGGGCAGCCAGGGAGCGCGGGTAGAGGCATTTTCCATTGAGCTTTTTCTGCTTATGCAATAGATCTTCATTATCTCCACTGTCCTGTGGCTCCCACTTCCCCCAGGGAGATGTTTAATGACATAAACTGCTTAATAAGTGGTGACTGGTGTCCCCAAAGAGCTGCTGGAAGAGGAAGGCAGCCTGCTTCTATTGCCTAGTTTAGCGTGTTTCCTTTTTCACAGCTGATTTTTGAGATACTGGCCGGTCAGAGAGAAAAGGCAGCCGGCTCCCCAGCCAGGCCTTCAGCTTTGCTCTGTTGCAAGGCTGGGCACAGGGCAATGTCGCCAGTCACTCTCCCTCCTGAAGGTAAACGAGGCCTCCGTTTGTGTGCTCTTCTGCACAGATTTCCTACATGGGTGCTCCCTGTCTTAGGCTCCACCTCGAAGTCGCATTTACTTCTACTTTATTTACCAAACACATACATTGTGCTCACCATGTGCCCGGTAATGTTCTAGGTGCTTTATAAATATGAACTTACTTAATCTACAAGAGAGTGTTACAGAGTTGGGTACCATTTCTAAGTTCATTTTAAAGATGAGCAAACTGAGGCACACAGGGGTTGCATCTGCCCAGCCACAAGGAACGTGGTGGCTTTCTCACACTCCTACCCTGTGATCCGGGTCCAGGCCTGGCCTCATTTTTCCTCTGCTGTCCCTCCAGGCGCAGCCTGAACCTGCTCCTCTTTCTCCCGAGGGTCCTTCCAGGCTGCTCGCACCTCCTTCCTCTCTCTGCCCCCTCAGCCTGAGCCTGAGGCTCTGCTGACCTCCTCTCTCATACACTCTCATTGCAAATGCCCAGCTAATGCACTGTCCAAGATTTTCCTCCAAGACCAAAAATCAAGAAGAGACATTTCTCTCTCAAGGAAATGACCTGAAAAAATGTCAAGGATTATGCACAGAGATACTATCCTAATGTTCTTTATAAAACTGAAAGATTGGGAACAGTATTGGTCTCCATGACAGGGGGTCTATTAACAAAATATGAAGGAGTATCATGCAACCATTAAAAATGCCTATTCCTGCAAGCTTTTAGTGAGGGAATATGTTAAGGGTGAAATGAGATTCACATTAGATATAGCACAATGAGTGCTATCACCAGTGGTGAGGGGGAGGAATGCAGGGGTCTGTGGGCAAGAATCACTGACATTGTTAAGAATTGCTTTTGTTAGGTACATAGCAAGGGATTCTGGGTCTCCTAGGGATGAAGGGTGCCTTGCCTTGGTGCTGTCTCAGGCGACTACCCCACCTGGGAAGAAGGACAAGGGTGGGTTCCAGCTCTCCATCCCCCTATACCCCCTCCCACCCCAGTCTTGGCGCTGCTCCACTTTAATCTTGTCCTGAGTGACTACCATACCTGGGGTAGGAGGGAACACCCTACAAATCTGCAAATCAGAGCTTAGCACACCAACTGCAGAAGAATGCAAGCACTCTCTAGCCCATGGGCCACGGTACAATAGAGTCTGTAAGGTGACTTAGGGAAACCTAAGGCTAATTATCATGTCATTAGGTAAAATCTACGTTGCAGTTCACCCTGCTCCCCTAAATGGGCTTTTGGAGAGGTTCATGGGAAATCCGCATGTGCAGTAAGACTTAGGTCATGTGACTCCCAACTGTCCATCAAAGTGGTTCCATGATGACGTCTGACCTACAGGGAGGTCCCTATCCAAACGCTATAAAACAAGACCCAGACCATAACCAAGGTCTCTTTTGCTGTGACCTGCATCCCGGTTGTCATCTGTGGTACATGTGCCTTGTTCTGTAAACCTATATCTTGCTCTTGCTCTATAATCCTATCTTGCTCCCCCTCAATAAATTTCACCTCATGCTTCCCTTACCTTGGTGTGTCTCGTCATTCTTCAGCCAAGAGCACACCAAGAACCAAGAACACAGAATGAGATTGCCAAACCCAACACTTGCATGTGGTGAGGATAGAAAGCAGACAGCTTTTAGTTGATTTTATTATTGTTTTAAAATTTGCTGCAGACAATCCACCTCTTTTTGCCAGTACTTGAGGCCGACTGCTCACACCACGACTCTAGCCTTGGGACGCCACTACTATCATTTGTCCATCAAATGTCACTTGATCTCTCATTCAAAGTCTGTCTTCCTTGCAGGAGTTCAGGCGCTCTGAGAGAATTTCTCTGATTATTAAGAACGTAAAACATACATTCCTGTGCTTATTGGTCATTGATATGTCTCCTTTTGTGATGAAAAAGAATTGGGTTGTTTGCTTTTTAATACTAATTTGTAGAAGTTCTTTATGTGTTCTGGATGCAAAATCTTAGCGGGACATTTTAACAAACTGGTTTGTTTTTCATGTTTATAAGAATTTCTTTTAATGAGCAGAATTTTTTAATTTGGATGAAGTACAATTTATTAATTTTTAAATTTCATGGTTAGTGCATTATTACTCCAAAATGCCAAAAATATTCAATTTTTTTCTAGAAGTTTTATACTTTTACCTTTGAGGTCTAGGATCCATCTTTAATTTATTTTTGTAAATTGTGTGAGATAGAGGTCAGTATTTGTTGTTTTCTACATGAATGTCCAGTTATTCCAACACATAGGTTGAAAAGACTTTTCTTTTGTTATTGACTTGCCTTGGTACCTTTGTCAAACATCAATTGAATGTATATGTGAGACGTTTCTGAATTCTATTCTGTTCTCTTGATCAAATAATCTTGCCTATCCAATATACTGGTTTAGTAAGAAATTTTATAGTAATCAAGTAATTTTATAGGTTTTAAAATCAGATAGTATGAGTTCTCCATATGTGTTCTTTTTAAAGATTGTTATAGGTAATCTAGTTTCTTTGAATTGTCATGTACAATTTAGAATCAACTTTTCAATATCCACAAAAATTCTTGTTGAGAATTTTATTGAAATTGTGCTGACTCTAGAGATCAATTTGGGGGAGTTGATATCCTAACCATATTGTGTCTTCTAATGCAGGAATATGGTATAAATCTCCATTTGTTTGAGTCATCTTTATTTTCTCTCAGCAGTGTTTTTAATTTTTAATGTAGTGGTTATTGAATGTCTTTTGTTATTTTTTTCCACTGAGAATTTTATGTTTTATCTTATTATTAATGGACGTGTCTTCATTATTTCATTTCCATTTGCTTGCTTCAGGTATAGAGAAATACAATTAACTGTATATTGACCTGCAACCTTGCTAAATATACCTAATATACTTGTTAGACTAGTAGCCTTTTTTTGATTTTAAAATATTCCTTAGGGTTTTCTATGTAAATAATCTTATTGTCTGAAAATAATGCCAGTTTTACTCCTTCTTTTCCAAACTTCATACCTTTATTTTTCTTGCTTTAATGAGCTAGATAGGGCATGAATACAATTTTGAATAGAAGAGGCAAGAGTGATCATCCATATTTTGCTCCCAATATTAGGATGGAAAGCATCTAATTTTTTACCGTTACATATGACATTAACTCTAGGTTTTACATAGATGCCCGATATCAGATTGAGGAGGTTTTCTTCACTTCCTTGTTTGCTTAAAGTTTTTTCTCCTGTAAAGGGATGTTCAATTTATCACTTGCTTTTTCTGCATCTATTGAGATAATCATATGATTTTTCTTCTTTTTCTGTTAACATGGTGACTTATATTGATTGATTTTCAAATGTTAAAGCAACCTTACATTCTTGTGCTAAATTCATGATGTTTTATCCTTTTTATCCTATATGTCCTACAGCTATGTTCAATTTTCTATTATTTTGTTAGGAATTTTTGTGTCTAATTTCTTGAGGGATATTGGCCTACAGTCTTCTTTCTTGTAATCTTCTTTCTTCATCACTTTTTGGTATCAGAAATTGTTGGCCACATAAAGAGAGTTGGGAAGTAATTCTTGCTCCTCTATTTTATGAAATAGTTTATATAAGACTGGTATTATTTTTTCCTTTAGTGTTTGGTAGAATTTTCCAGTGAAGCTGTCTGAAGCTGGAGAGGTTTTTTCGTTTGTTTTTGTGGGAAAGCCTTTAATCACAAATTGGATTTTCTTTATAGATACAGGGCTATTTAGGTTTTCTATTTCATCTTGAGTGAACTTTGGTAGTGAGCTTTTTTCCTTGTGTCTTTCAAGGAAGTTGTGCATTTCATCTAAGCTGTCCGATTTATTGGCATGAAGTTCTCCATAAAATACTCCGATTATCCTTTTAAAATCTATTGACTCTGTAAGTGATATCACTTTTCTCTTTCTTGATATAGGTAATTTTATCATTGCTTTTTTATAATCCTTATCATCTGGCCAGGAACTTATGTGATCTTGTCCAAGAACGAGCATGTGGTATTATTGGTTTTCTCTGTTTTTAAGTTCTATTTAATTGATTTCTGCTCTGATTTCCTTTCTTTTGCATGTTTTTGGTTTTATTTGTTCTCCCTTTTCTAATTGCATAAGACAAAAGATGAGACCATTGATTTAAGACTTCTATTCTCTTCAAATATTGGCATTTAGTGTTAAAAATTCACTCTACATATTGCATTCCACAAATATGTTGTATTTAAACTTTTTTATTCAGTTCAAAATACTCAAAGTTTTTCTATTTCTTCTTTGACCCATGTGTTAGTTTCTAAATATTGGGTTATTTTCCATATATATTTTCATTATTAGTTTCTATCATAATTTAATTCCATTGTGGATGCAGAACATACTTGTATGATTTGATTCCTTAACAATTTATAAAGCCTTTTTAAATGACACCAAATATTGTCTATCTAGCTAATGTTTTCTGTGTCCCTCAAAAAGAATATGTGTTCTACTGTTAGGTGGAGTGTTTTATTAAATACCAATTATGACAACTGGTGGATAATGTTTGTGAAATCTTCTATATCCTTACTTATTTTCTATCTCTTGTTCTATCATTTGTTGAGAGAAGGGTATTGAAATCTCTGAGTATAGTTGTATATTTCCTCTTGCCATTTGACCAGTTTTAGCAAAGCTCTTTTATTTGGTGCATAAGTGTTTAGGACTGTTGTGCTCTCTTGATGAAAGGACTTCATTATTATTAATATATAGAATGACTTTTTTTACTTTTGGTAATATTCCTTTCTCTAAAATCTACTTTATTTGATATTAACATGCCACGCCAGCCTTTTTGTTGTGTTGTTGTTGTTTACTGTTAGCACGGTATACTTTTCTATTGTTTTATTTTTAACCATTTATATCTTTATATTTAAGGTGGATTTCTTGTAGGCAGCATATCGTTGGTTCTTCCCTTTTTATCCAGTCTGAAAAGTTTTGTCTTTTAATTGGGGTGTTTACACCATTTACATTAATTATTGGCAATGCTAGTTTTGAATCTAATGTCTTATTTATTTTCTACTTGTTCAATCTACTCTTTGTTCCCTTTTCTTCTTCTTCTGAAATTCTTTTGGGGTTAATTCAGTGCTTTGCACAATTTCATTTTTTTTTATCTCCTTTGTTAGCTTCTGAACTATACCCCTTTCTTTTATTATTTTATTGGTTGCTTTAAGGTTTATATGATATATCTTTAGCTTATCACAGTCTATCTTTAAGTGATATTATACCATGTCACATATAAGAACCTTAAGTATACTTCCATTTCTACTCTTCTGGCATTAGTGCTGTTGTTGTTATATATTATACTTCTGCATATGTCATAAACCCCACAATATATTATTATTTTTAGTTAAACAATTTTTAAAAGTGATTCAATAAATTACAAAAAAAAGTCTTTATATTTACCCATGTAGTTAGTATTTTGAAAGCTCTTTGTTACTTTCTATAGATCCATATTTTTGTCTGGTATCAGTTTATTTCTGCTTAATAGACTTCCTTTAATATTTCCTAAGCTTTTCTTTGTCTAAAAAATTTTATTTCAATATTCTAACTTGACTTTTCCCCCCAGTACTTTAAAGATATTGCTCTATTGTCTTCTAGCTTGCATTGATTCTGACAATAAATCTATTGTCCTTTTATCTCTGTTTCTTTCATGTAATGTGTCTCTTCTGTCTAGCTACTTTTTAACTTTTCTCCTTTTCACTAGTTTTAACTAATTTAATTATGATGTTCCTTGATGAAGTTTTCTTGATGTTTCTTGTGCATGGTTCATGTTTCTTGTTGAGTTTCATGACTGTGAGTTTGTAGTTTTAATGAAATTTGAAAATGTTTTAACATATATTTTTTAATATATTTTTTAGTCATTACCCTACCCCAAAACTCTAATCTGTATGGTCAGCTGTTTGAAGTTGTTCTACAGTTTGGTGATGCCTTGTTCTCTCCTCTGCCCAGTGTGTGTGTGTGTCGTGTGTGTGTGGGTATGGGTGTGTGTGTGTTTTATTTTGAATAGTTTTTATTGCTGTGACTCCAAGTTCACCAAATTTATCTTCTACAATGTCTAATCTACCATTTGTCCCATCTACTGTATTTTTCATCTCAGATATTGTAGCTTTCATCTCTCAAAGTTCAATTTGGGTTTTGTTTTCTATGTCTTTATTTAACATGTTCCATTTTTCCTCTAGTTTCTTGAAAATAAGGAATTCAGTCAAAGTAACTCTTTTATGTTCTTGTTTATTAACACCACATCATTTTTGGGCCAGTTTTCATTAATCAATTTTCCACCTCATTATGACTTGTGTTTTCCTGAATCTTTGCATGCTTAGTAATTTTTTATTGAATGACAGACATTTTGAATTTTACCTTGTTGGATGCTGGATATTTTTGTACTTCTATAAATATTCTTTCCCTTTTGGTCAAGATGAGTAACAAGGACCGAATTTACCCTTACAGCTGACCCTTCTTTGTAATCTCACTGGTAGACTCATAACTATGAGGTTTTCATTCCAGTTTTTGGGAACCCTATACGAGCTCTGGGTTCTGTTCCCACCAATTTTATGTGGTGGTTCTTCCTCAGCTTCTGATAGTTTTCTCACAACATACACCAATCAGTATTTAGCTAAAGATTTTTGGAGGACTATCTGAGAATCTCTAGAGCTCTCTCTTTGTGTAACTCTCACCACTCAGGTATTCTGCCATATGGCCGCTAGCTGTCTTGGCTTCACTGGACTCCCAGCTCCATCTCTCAACTCAGGGAGATCACTGAGCTCTACCTGGATTTTCCTTCCCCATGCCATGGCTCAGAAACTTTCTCCAGGAAGTAAACAGGGCAATTGTAGGACTCAACTCATTTGTTTCCAGTCTTCTGTCTGTCTTCTATTGCTTAATGTTCAACGTCTTGAGTGCTGTCATTTAATATAATTTGTCTAATTTTTTTTAGTTGTTTTGCTACAACAGTAAATCTGATCTCCCTTCTATATGCCCAGCATTAATTTGAGGAAGTTTTCTTCATTTCCTTGTTTGCTTAGAGTTTTGTTTTTCTCCCGTAAAGGGATGTTCAATTTATCACTTCTTTTTCTGCATCTATTGAGATGATCAGATAATTTTTCTGCACAGAAAGAGAAGAGTTCAACTGTCATTCATATCGTTGTTTTCCTTGTTTGTAATGTGCCTCTTTGTCCTCTAGCTACTTAAAATTTTTTTCTCCGTATTGCTTATTTTCTTTTTCTTTCCTTTTATTTGAGATTGAGTCTCACTCTGTCACCCAGGTAGAGTACAGTGGCATCATTGTGCCTCACTGCAACCTCCAACTCCTGGGCTCAAGCAATCCTACTGCCTCAGCCTCCCGAGTAGCTGGGACTACAGGCTCGAGCCAAGACGCCAGCTAATTTTTCTATTTTTAGTAGAGACAGAGTCTCGCTCTGTTGCTGAGGCTGGGCTCAAAATCCTGAGCTCAAGCAATCCTCCTGCCTCGGCCTCCCAGAGTGCTAGGATGACAAGCATGAGCCACCATCCCCAGTCAGTATTGCTTATTTTCAAGTTTGACTATTATGTGCCTGAATATAGTTCTATGTGTATACTATTTATATTTGTGATTTAATGTGTTTATTGAACATTTTGGGTCTGTATTTTAATGCTTTTCACTAATTCTGAGAAATTTGCCTGCCATTATTTCTTCAAGTATTTTTTTTCTATCCCATTTCTGTATTCTCCCCCTCTGGAACCCTAATTACATATATGCGACACTGCCTGGTATTTTCTCACAGATCATAGAGACCCTGTTCAATCTTTTTGATCTCTTTTATCTGTTCAAACTGGATAATTTCAAATGATCTACTTTTGAGTTCATTAACCCTTTCTCATGTAGTCTTCAATCTGCTGTTAAGCCCATCCACTGAAATATTTTATTTTACATATTATCCTTTTGAGTTTTAGTAATTCTATTTGGTTCTTTTTAATGATATCCACATTTTTGCTGAGATTTCCAATATTTTTATTTAAATCATGGAATACATTATTAGTAACTGCTTTACATTAAAAATCTGATCTGTTAATTCTAACATCTATATCACCATAGGGTCTATTTCTATTGATTGACTGTTTTTCTTGAATTTAGTTGTGTCATATTTTTCTACATATTTTTCTACTTTTTCACATGTTTAATAACTTTTTATTTTTTCTTTCTTTCTTTCTTTCTTTCTTTTCTTTTTTTTTTCTTTTTTTTGAGACACAGTCTGACTCTCTTGCCTGGGTTAGAGTGCCATGGAGTCAGCCTAGCTCACAGCAACCTCAAACTCCTGGGCTCAAGCAATCCTCCTGCCTCAGCCTCCTGGGTAGCTGGGGCTACAGGCATGCACCACCATACCCGGCTAATTTTTTCTAATTTTAGTTGTTTGGCTAATTTCTTTCTATTTTTAGTAGAGACGGTGTCTCGTTCTTGCTCAGGCTGGTCTCGAACTCCTGAGCTCAGTCTGCCCACCTCGGCCTCCCAGAGTGCTAGGATTACATGCATGAGCCACCATGCCCAGCCTATTTTATGTTTCTTAATATAGATGATGTAATAAAATAGTCTAGATCCTGACACCTTCCTTTAAAGGGCACTGAATTTTATTCTTGAAGGCAGGTAAGTGATTGGAAGATCTTTTTGGTCCTGTCAGGCTTCTTTCTTTTTCTTTTTGAGAGTGGGGCTGTTTTTGTTTTGAGCTTAGTTTTAGAGCTGGCCTTAACTCTAGGTCATGGTTCTTCCTCCTAAGACATAACCTTTCTGGGGTCTCAGATGAATCCTTAAAGTGCTTGAGAAGGTGTCTCCACTCTGCATGGGCCAGAAGTCCAATGTCTCTCAGCAGTGTGGGACTTCTGGCATCTCTGTTCAGCTCTCAGCCCTGCAGCATGTGACTTGCTGGGCCTTGTGGATTGTTGGCTTATGTTGTACAGCTCGGTTTCCAGCCACAGACCCATAGTCAATCCCCAGACAGACTTCAGGGGCCTGCCTTTCTGTGCAGTTCCTTCTCTGACATCCTGCCCCACAAATTACAGTCTCTTCTACAGCCTGAAGCTCCAATGTCTACCTCCTCAGCTCAGAGCACGCTACTCAGCTTGAGCTCTAATTCTTTTTATCACAGCGGGACAGTTCCCCTGGGCCATGCATGGAACTCACTTCATGTCGTTCACTTCTTACCAAAATCACAGTCCCCTATTGCCTATTGCTCCGTCTCTGAAAACTGTTGCCTCATGTTTTGTCCTCGTTTGTAGTTGTTTAAAGTGAAGTCAAGTTATGAACCAGTTCTTATGTCATGGCCAGATGCAGAAATCCCCATGTGTTTTTAATTCTTCGCAAGATTAGCCTTCCTGATGATGCAGAGTGGAAGGATCCAATTTCTCTTAAACTATTGTAATATTCTTTAACAAGGCCCCTTTGCTTAAAGCAAGGAAATCATGTGTCACTCAGCCTTGGCTGACTGAGTAATTTAACTGAGGGTTATGGGGATTAGCTAGAAACTGGCCAACATGTACTATAAAGAGAAAAATGGCTGCTTTACTTACTAAACACATGTAGTCTTTTCTGACTATAAATTCCCAAAAAGGAGATGTTCAGCACTGGGCAGACTTACTCTGCTGATTTTCTCTCTCACACCTAGGAAATAAATGTGGTGCCAACGTGCATGAAACCATTGTTTCCCATTACTCTCATTACCTTCTGCCCGAACCCCTCTTTGCAGGTTAACAGAAAATTGAGCTCTATCTGAAGCCAATAAGCACTGAATGTCCTCGCAAAAAACTTATCTTAGCACATGTTGTCGCTTCCTCATTGCCAAGTATAAATAAGTCCCACCTGTTTGTTATTCTTGCCTTCAGCTCCCTCTTCTTTTACTTCGGACCCCTTAAAATGATTTGTCATCACACATATATCTGCATTGCTTATTTGCAGTCTTCCCCAGTAGATCGTAAGCTCCATAAGGGCAAAAACCTGGCCTGTAGCCCCAGTCTAGCGCAGTGACTGATAAATGGGAAGGTCTAAGAATTATTTGATGAATGAAGAATGAATCTACAAATGAACAGATCCTTTTGGAATTAGTCTAAAAAGGATGAAAACAGAAGGGCTTAAAAGATTAAAAGAGGAAGCATTAGTTCCTAAATACCAGCAGTTTTTATTCTTCAAGTCACAAAGTCCCCTTTAGCCAAAGATGCCTGTGAGAAGCATCTTTGTTTTAAGAGATGGGGTCTCCCACCGTCACCCAGGCAGGAGTGCAATAGTATGATCATAGCTCACTGCAACCTCAAATTCCTGGGCTCAAGGGATCCTCCTGCCTCAGCCTCCTGAATAACTAGGATGATAGTCATGTGCCACCATGCATGGCTAATTTTTAAATTTTTTGTAGAGATAGGGTCTCACTATGTTGCCCAGGCAGATCTTAAACTCCTGGCCTCAAGCAATCTTCTTGTCTTGGCCTCCCAAAGTGCTGAGATTACATGCATGAGCCACTGTACCTGCCTGAGAAGCTACTTTTAACTGGAAACAAAAATTATTCCTGGAGAATCAATAAAAAGAAGTTGCTGTTCCTAGGAACTGGGAACAAGAGTGTCTGGCCTTTCTGTAGGGACAGCAATGGTCACACCATGCTTTTGTGGCACACGGATTTTGTTCCCAGGATGGACCCCCACAATGGCCCTCCCTGACAGTAGCAACGAAAGGGCTTCTTGCTCTCTATGGGACAGTTCAGCAGGCATGGGTTTTTTTTTTTTTTTTTTTTAGAGACGGGGTCTCGCTCTTGGTCAGGCTGGTTTCGAACTCCTGACCTTGAGCTATCCACCCGCCTCGGCCTCCCAGAGTGCTAGGATTACAGGTGTGAGCCACCGCGCCCGGCCTCAGGCATGGGTTTTAATGACTCCCAGGACACTGAAGATTTCTACATGTGGTCCAGAGAACATCTTCTCTTCTCTTGGTTATGGTGGCAAATGAAAACAAGAACAAAGGCAGGGCATTCTTTGATTGAAGGACTCTGGGACACAGAACACTCAGGACCATTTGGTCAAAACTTCTTTTCTTATGGTAGGGAAACTATGTCTAGAGACCAAAATGGGATAGAATGAATCCAAGGTCACCCAATTAGTAAAAAACATCACGAGGACTAATTTCTAGGACATCAACCTTCTAGTTCAGGCTGTTAATATTTGTTTGCCTCCCACCCACCATTGCCAATATATTAGGTTGTGTTTTATCTCGGATCACTTATACTCCCAAGCCATAGCATGATACTTTCTAATCCAGTGTGATTGCAGAAAGTGAGAAAAGAAGCCTTTCTATATTGGCAACACACTCCTGGGAAAGTTTGAAATTTCCGGGGAAATGAGACCTGGGTCAAAACTCCAGTGATTACTTAGAATCAGAAAAGATTGTACCAGAGAGCAGGACAGGACGGAGAGAGAACCAGCCCAGGAATTTAGAGGCCTGTTCCTTACCCACAGCATGAGCAAAGGGAAGCCTTTCCTTTCTCCACCTCTTAGTTTCACCATCTGTAAAATAAGGGGCTAGGATAAACAAGCGATAGAATCTCTACCATGCCATCTCCCTCACTTACATGGAATTCTAAAAGAGCGGCACACTCAAAGGAAATGCCATTGTATAGATTTGTAGAATTTCTATTTCTCTGTATGTTCTCAGAAACAGAAAAGATCCCTGTTTCTGAGGAAGTATGCATACAGAAGCCTACATGTGCATCCCAAACAATCTGAGAAGTTGGTGATGTGGACGTTCTGGAGAAATCCTCAAAGCTGATACAGTCCCCATGGCCATTGCCCCACACAGTGGATAAAAATGAGCTTTTCTAAAGCCCCTTCCGGTGGGATATCGAACATCAGCATTCTACTCCTAGTTTCTCCTCTCACCTGCAGACAAGTCTAGTCTGCTCCCTCTCCTGATAGAGATTCATTTACAAGTTCAAAAAATAAAGATAGAAACAAACTATACTTAACTATTATTTGTATCCTAGGATGAGAATTGAATTGAAAGAAAAAAATATAAAAGTTTATTTAAAATGTTTAGGGGGATAAAATGTTACCAGTTCAAAGATTTTGTCAAGAATAGTTTTCTATAAAGTCCTTTTGAACTTCAAAAAATTTTCCAGGATGATTCTTACAAACACAAGCAGACACAGCTATGGCAAATTGAACCCTGACGAAAATGATCATTAATTGTAACCATCACAAAGTCGTCGACCATTACTATCCTCATACATCTCACGTACTATATAACAAGACCTGACACAGAGGTATTGAATATGCACGACTTAAAATATACAGTGTATACTATTATAAATGCAGAACAACATGTGTGTCTTCACCGACTGTCAGTTCTTACAGAGAAATCCAGCAGCTGTCTAACATCTTCTTGAAATGTCAGCTAAGATGGGGTTGGAGGCAATGAAGAATGCTGGGTACAACTGACATGAAGGCGTTTTCAAAAGTCAAGGGAAAAGATTCTGGGTGTAATTAAGGAAACTGGAAATTAACAACTTGTTGTCATTAAAAGTGAGGGGAAAGTGAAACAAGACAGCCATTTTTTTCATATTTAACTATAAAAATATGTTTTTGGATAAAGTTGAAATGTCAGTCTCAGCTGGAGCTGGGCTTTTCAAAGTATACTAACTCTCAGAACGTGTCAACGATGGAGTTGTTGTAGGATGTTCTCAGAGTTGGACAGAAAGGGAAGACAGGGCCTTGGCAGCAAGGTAACCTTTTTTCCTAGGACTTGGCCTCCTCTCAGGGGCAGCGCTGCTGATCTGCAAGCTCGCTGGGCTAAGACAAGCCACTGGAGGATCATAAGAAAGTGGGAGATCCCTGCAGGAGTTGGGCCAAGAAGGAGGTTCCTTGGCCCAGGGTGGGTGTGTGGATCAGGAATCCAGAGGGAAGGGAGGCTCTCAGAGTCTACGCTGGCTGAGCTGGTAACTAGATCTGACATCTCCCCACAAGGACATTATTCTAGTCATTTTCCTCTCTTGAATCCTCAGTTTTCCTCTTTCTATTAGATCATTGTCAACAGCCTAAACAGCAATCATAAACAGGATCCCAAATGTCCTTTTCAGTGTCCTCCAATTTCTCTCCTTCCCTGTATTGCCAAACACCTCGAGAGATTTGTCTTCTCACACCATCATCAAATCCACTTCTCCAGTTCCGTCTCCAGCCCCCTGCCGGACTTTCTCACCTCTTCACCCAAACTGCTCTCCACGTGCCTAATTCCCGTGGTTATCACTCACCTCTATTTTTCTTGACTATTAGGAACACCTCACCCAACGAATTGCTCCCTCTTCTTGAAATTCTTCTTTCACTTTGCTTCCTGGACATCTTACTCTCCTGATTTTCTTCTAGGGGACTGTTCCCCCTTCTTGGTCTCTTATGAGCCTCCTCCTCATCACTCCAACTGCCCCAGTCCTCTGTGCTCGGCTCTCTTCTCTCCTGCTTCTATACTTGTCCCCTTGAGGATCTCATTATTCTTATAGCTTTAAACGGTATAGCTCCTAAGTTTATATCTCCAATTATATTAGTTTCCTTTCGCTGCTGTAACAAATTACCACGAACTTAGTGGCATAAAACAACACAAATTTATTCTCTCATAAGTCTGGAGGTCAGAAATCTTATAGGGCTAAAAAGAATGTGTCAGTAAAGCTAGTTTCTTCTGGAGGCTCCTGGGGAGATCCTATTCATGGCCTCTTCAACTTCTAGGGGCTGCCAGCATTCCTTGGCTTGGGACCATATCACTCTAATCTGCTTCTGTAGCTGCAGGAGCAGTTCACACTAATTAACCATTGCTTAAGTTGTAACAGGTGATGCAGAGCCAGAATTACCTGGGCATGCTCAATGAAAAGGGCTTTACCTTCTAATTGTTAACACCATAAGCCTAGCAGATTGGCTGGCATTGGCATCACCTGGGACTAGTTAGCAATGCCATAAAAGATTGACCTACCTCCAGATTGGAGAGACAGATTTGAGCATTGCTTACTGTCTCTTAGCCAGTCGACTTGCAATAAAGCTTTTTCTTTTCTCAAAAGTTGGTGCCATAGTATTGGCTTCTATGCATGTCGGGCAGTGAGCCCATTGCTTAGTAACACTTCTATCGTCTCATCATCTCTTTCTTTTATTCCTCTCACATCCATCTTATAAGAACCACTGAGATCACACCTGGATCATCCAGGATAATCTTCCCATCTCAAAGTCCTTAACTCAATCCTGGCTGCAGAGTCCCTTTTTCCACATAAAGTAACCTTTATGGGTCCTGGGGGTTAGGACTGGTTGGGATAGGACACATTTGGGGGGCTTACCATGCATCATTAAGCCTATCACAGCAGCCTGTACCTCTAACTCCAGACTTGGATACCCAACTGCCTAGTCTGTAACTCTGGTGGGATGTCTAGTAGGCCCTCTAAAGCCAACATGGTGATAAATGGGCTGTTCCTCCTGCAGTCTTCCTTGCCTCAGTTCATGCCAATGCCTTCACTCTAGTCGTCCAGCCCAAAACCTTTGCAGTCTCCCTTATTTTCTTTTTTTCTTATACACCACATCCAATTCCAGCAGGAAATGCAATTGTCTCTCTCTTCCAAATACACCAGAGTCCTTCCATTTTGTGCCATCTCCAGTGCTATCAGCCTGTCTCAACTCACCATGAGGGCCACCCAGATGGTCACGACCCCTCCCAACTGGTCCCCCTGCTTTCTGCACTGCTCCAAGGCTGGGTATCCTCCGCAATGGCCTGATCAAGCCTGCGAAGAGTTAAATTGGACCATGCTATTCTTCTTAAGGTTCTCCAGTGGCTTCCTATTTTTCTAATAATGCCCACCAGGTCCTGCATGGCTTGTGCGCCCATCATCTCTCTGCCTTCATCTCCTACCACTTTCTCCTTCATTTCCTCTGCCCCAGCTACACGGTCTCCTGAGGCATGTCCCTGCCTCAGGGCCCTTGTACTTACTATTCCATCTGTTTCAAGGCTCTTATCCCAGATGTCCATAGAACTCACACTCCCACCTCTCTCAGGTGTTTTCTCTCATCCAAGTACTAACCAGGCCCGACCCTGCTTAGCTTCCGAGATCAGACCGGATCAGGCACGTTGAGGGTGGTAGGCCATAGACTCTCAGGTGTTTTCTCAAATGCTGTTTTCCGACAAGGACCTCCCCAACTTCCATAGGTAAAAGTAGAGCCCCAATCTTCCCCCAGCTCCACCAGCTTGCTCTGGCCTCATTTTCTGCTTGATTCTTCTCTGGAGCTTGTTTCTGCTCCAGTTGTTGCTATCTCTCTATCAGTCTATTTTACATAGTTGTTTCCCCATCTCACTGTTTGTTCCCCTCCTCTAAACTATGAATTCCATGAGAATGTGCATTTTGTCTGCTTTGCTTCCTTCCATAACCAAGAACAATGCCAGCCATAGAGTAGGACTCAATAAATATTTGCTGCATGAGTGAAGGATTTTCCCAGTGTAGGTGTCCAGAAGGTCAGTGAAATGTGTTATTTTCTTCGTCTATTCTTTTATGAATTCTATCGTTAAATATTTACTGTCTTCTCTGAGCCTAGCCCTCAAGGAACTCACAGTCTTTGAGGGAGTCACATGCAAGCATCTAATTTTAATAAAAAGTAGACTTACAAGTTCTATGATGAAAGTTCTAAGTGCAATGGGGGCACAGATGAGGGAGAGAGACATTCTATCTTGCTGATGACTAGAAGTGGCTTCCTGGAGGAGGTGGCACTTGAGCTGTTCCTTGATGGATTCCTAGTTGTACTGTAAGCCTCAGGATCCACAGCTCGAGTCAGCACCAGTGAGAGGAGTCACAGTTCCACGGCTATGACCCTAACACCCACCAGCCTGACCTTGGAAAGGCCATGGCTTAGGAGGTGCTTCAGCCCATCTTGGAGGCCCCTGGGGAGAGGACTGAAAAGACCACATCTGCCAGGCAGGCCAGGCCTGCAGCGAGGTGAAAGCAGATGCAGTGCCTTCACAGTGCTATCCCCGGGAGCCTGTGTGCAGAATCTGGGCCGGAGATCAGAGCTGTGCCAGGGAGGGGTGAGGGCGGCCAAGCATGTGGAAAGCTGGGCCCCAGGGCTCTGTTGTGAGGGCTAAAGAGTGTCATTCAAGAGCAAGGATAGAGTAACAGGCCACGCAGCCCTCAATAGCTCCCCTATCTCTGCCTCCTGGTGGCCTTGAAGTCCCATTTGTCCACAGGGATGGCGGCTTTGCAAAAAAGCATTTAACTAGTTGCCCTGGCTATCTCAGACCTGACCTTCTGTTCCCATTTCAAACTTCAGAGTGAAGTCTTCTTGTCTTTGCTCTTTGTTTTTTATTTTCTTCTTCATTCACTCCGAATGTCTTAAGAGGCCAAGGCAGAAACAAGGAAAGTGATTTGGTTTTGTAACTGCCTGGCTTGTATCTGCACCTTTCCCTCTTGCTGGTTTCTTGGGATTGGTGGGCTTTATCCAGTAAACTGGACCACAAGGGGGGACACGCTCCTGTGCCCCTTGACTTTGCCCATGATGCTGGCCAATGAGCACCAGGTGTCAGCACAGCTCTGCACTGCTGTGGCCCTGCAAAAGAAGTAAACCCAGTGGTGGCCCAGCTGGAAGATGCAGGTGGCCTGGGGCTCGGTCCCAGCTTCTGAGCTGCTGGCAGAGTCCTGGCCACAGCTGGGTGACCCATGTTGAGGGGCATCCACAGCAAGGAGGGGTCAGCTGGCACATGGAAGGTTTGCTTCATTGTGCTCCTGGGGTTGGAGGGAGCTGAACACCTTTCGAGGTCACACCATGAGTGCACAAGGGGACCAGTCCTTTCCCTGGGGAGATGGTAACCACATTCTAGTCTATAACCTTCATGTGATCTGCTTCCAACCTGCTATGAAGATGCATAAGGAGAACCTGGACCATCACCCAGGCACAGAGCCCACCACTGGTTTGGGCCATTGCTCTGCATGTAAAGCAGAAAAGTAACCTTAAGTTCACCTCTACTCGTATCAAACGACAACCAGTATATGACCTTTCATCCTTTTGCTTGTAACAGGGATGGCTTAAATAAATAACTTACCTTAGGATAAAAAAAAAAAAAGCAGTAAAACCCATGCCTCTGCCCACAAAGTCCCTCCCTGTAAGTTAACTCCTAGACCCAGATGTTCTGGGCTGATGCAGAGTTCCATGTTTGAAGAGAAGATGAAGCCAAGAGAGGTGGGATTGAAGAGTAGTAGATGAGAGCAAGCCCAACCAGGCATCAAAAGACAGCTGTCATTCACCTGGGCCCTGGACTGGCCCATTGCAGAAGCCCAGAGACAGAACCTGCAGCTTTAAGGTGAGCATAGGTGGGTCCACAACCTCAGTGTTGGTGACGGATTTTGAAGCTATTTATTTAATTTTTCAATAAAAATTGACAAAAACCTCCCAGATGACAAAACAAAAATAGCAAAATCTCTTTTCCTTATAGGATACCATCTCTATCCTCCTATGATTCTTCTAATTATACACATGTCCTTTATATGTAGCTAATTTGGAGCCAGGCTGCCTGGGCTGGAATCCCAGCCCTTCCACTTGTAGGCTTACCATGTGAAAGGCAAGTATCTTAACTTCTCTCTGTCTCAGTTTCCTCATTTGTAGAATGAAGATAGTAATAGAACCTACTTTTTAATGATCAAATGAGTGAAGGTTTGTTGACATTCTTAGAATGGTCGTTTATGTAGGTGTGAAATAAAACCATTCCAACAGGCGGATTATAACGTCAGCCTCCCGTCTCCCACCCCCACCCCAGGCGGAGGCCTTCCCCGCCTCCTCCAGTCCTGGGGAGCTGCTGTCCCTGAGTACTCCGTCTGTGGGTCTAGAACAATAAAACCCACGCTTCTGCTCCCAAGAGTCCCCTCTGTGAGTTAACTCCTAGCCCCAGGGGCGCGTGGGCTCGCCTGTTGCGTATAACTTATGCTCACCAGCTCTCATGCTTACAGCTCTCCCTGGGCAGGGACGTGTCCTATTTATCTCTGTGTCCCTTAGGCCCTCACAGTACCTGGCACACAGAAAGAATTCAGTGGACGCTTGTTAGAACGAAAATTAAAATTTCTTCCCACCTAATGTTTCCTCATGTCGCCTTTCCCATTTATTTCACAGCAGCTGTGGGAGCACGGCAGAACTGGGGTTTCTGTCTGCATTTTTAAAGACCCAGAGAGGGGATTGGAGAATTCAGGGTTCCATGAGTGGCCGGCCAAGGCACGGACGCAGGCCTCAGTCCAAGGCATTTCTCACTAGGTCAGCCTCTCCTCTGACACTCTTTGTCATTTCTTATCCTAGAGGCTGCATTCATCTCCCGACTTATTCCAGCTACCTCAGTGTGCCCTGCTTATAAGAGATGATAGCTTAGTGCCTGGAAACCCAGTGGGCTTGGAGAGGTGGACTGGCTTGTCCTCCGGTCCCCAGGCCACTGCCTGCTCTCAGAACAAAGCTGCAAGCCGCAAGGCAGCCTTTCCAACTCAGCTGCTCTGGTGTGGCTTTGTCAAAACACCCTTGTAAAGCAATCTGTGTAACAGACATCCTGGCCCTTACCCATTCCTGAGCCATTCCCCAGCCCCCAGGGGGTAGGGTGGGGATTACTGTGATGGATATTACTTGGTAATTAAGAAGAAAACAAGCATTTTTTTTTTCTTTTGGCTCCATCAAAATGCTTCTGTCTCCCAAATGGCCACGTGGCAATGCCCTGTCCTCCCCTCAGATGCAGCCTGTCTCTGTTTCTGACTTGGGGGGTGGGGGGGCTGCAGAGCTGAGTCAGCATCATCAGCTGTATGGGGAGAGGCTGCTGGCGAATCTTGTGACCAGGGGCCCTAGGAAGAGCTGGAATCATAGTGATTCACAATTGCATATCACCTGCCACTTTACAAATCACTTCCTCATCCATTATTCATTTGACCCTCACTGTTCTCTGGCTAGGTCAGCAGGATATTACTGGGGGCAACAATGAATTTTTAAACTCTTGGTAAGCTGAGATCGGCTGTGACTTTAAGCACAATCCCTAGTGTGCAAACTACAGCATAGGGATCTAATACAGCCTGTGATGGAGACGGTGGAGTTAATCCAAAAAACAAAATGTAATCTGGTATGGAGCCAGCACACCTGGCTTCTTTCTAGTCCCACTTTCCGAATGAACTTGGGCAAGGCGCAAACCCCTTTGGGCCTTAGTTTTCCTATCTGTAAAATGAGTTTATGATCCCCAAGGTCTTGCCTAGTTATTTGGATGAGGCTAGGTCAAGAGGTAACATCACAGAGTTATTATATATGTAATGTTGAATCCCTGTATGAGGACACAGCTTCCTCCCCCCCGTCACACCCACACACTCTGAAGTGGGGTAAATGTCACTGCGAAATCAACAAATTTATAAATGTGCCCCCAGTTGTTAGCAAATCAGTAGCTGTCTTAAGTGTGTGATCCTAACATCACTGTGTAATTTGATTTTTAAATTGATGGCTCCTGTGCTCATGAGGTTCTACTGAACCTCAAAAGGGTTGCAAGAAGATAGGGTGTTGCCTAGAGGACCCAGTGGTGCCTGTACATTGTGACATGTGACCTTAGAAAGTGATGGTTTCTCCATTTTCTTGTTGGTAGCAGAGGGAGAGGTAGGAGGACCCAGAGCCCTCCTCTTCGCTCACGGGCAGGGCCAAGGAATCGGCAGTAGGTGGCCACTTCTTTCTAGGTCCTCTGCTTGTTAGGAGCCGTAGGTCCCAGGCTGCCCTGTTTGCCCATTCAAACTCTGTTCAGGGCAGCAAGCATGGTAGAGGCACTGTATACATCAGCTCTTAATTATGTTATAAATTGCATTTTAATCCACAAATATCTGTGGAAGCAAAAAATAAACGGAAGCCCAATCAATCATTTTGCTATGCTCAAAAATGCACGGCTGATATGAAGTGCTAAACCCCATGGAAATGACAATTGTCATCAGTTCAATAAACAAAACACAAAGTTGGAAAACAGGGCTTTCCACATCTATTTACCATCCATGGATATGAACCAAATAGCCATATATGCCTTTTTACTGGGATGAAGCTGACTGCTGGCAAAGTAAAAATGGAAAAAAATTTGATTTTACTTTTTAAAAAAGTAACATTCTAAAAGTCCAAACTCATTTTATAAAATGTAATATCAGCCACTTAAAACAAATACAGTTTATGACAGCATTATGTTGTGATAGTGTTGGAGAATTTATTAAAATAAAATGAAAATTCATAGAGTAAGCAAAATTATATTACTTTTGAACTTTAGTGTTATTCTTTTAAATTTAATTAAATGTTTTAAGTTCTTATTCATGCTTTTTTGCAGAAACTATAACTAATATGTATTGGTTATATATAAGTGAAATAGAGAAATCCATGTTATATCTCAAACAGGTATAAAATATGTATTTTAACTATGTTAATGGAATTTTTAAATTCTGTAAGAGGTATTTGTTTTGAATTATAGGTCCTAGAAAAAACTGATTTTAATGATCTAATTTGTATGTGTTTGGTTTCAAGAACTTCCGACTTAATATTGGAAAGAAGAGAGGTTTTTATTGTGGCTCTTAAAAATTAGAACCCAGATTATCATAGAAATTCTTGCAGCTGCCTAAAAGGGGTATACACTTTGAAAGAATAAACAGAAAGAAAAAAAAAAAGAACAAAGCAAAAGGAGTCAGTCCTCCGTGGGGGTCCAGGGCAGAGGGTGGGTGGAGGGTGGGCCGGTCCCTGCACCGGCTTCAGACGAACCCAGGCCCTGACAGAGCGGCGACCAGGGCCCTGCCCTCCAGACAGCAGCGCAGACGACAGGAGCCATCAGCCTCAGCCCATTTTCCACTGACAAGGTTTCTTAAAAGAGGGCGGTTCAAAGCGCAGGAATCCAAATACTCGGTGAGCAGAGGGCAGCCCTCACATCCTCCACCTCACGCTCCCGCCTCTACAGCTAATTTCTTTCACGTGTCGGTAGAAGGGGCTATATATAAACTCCGCACCCGCCCGGGCATCTTTCATCTAACGTCAGCAAGTCCTTCACGTTTTATGGCAGGAGCTGGAAAGGCAAGCAAGGTTAATGACTTGCCTAAGGTCGCGGGGAAAGTCAGTAGGGAGAATGGAAACAGCCTCGTCTGCCCTGCCCTGCTTCCCAGACCTTGGTCTTGGCGTCCCTGCACATTTCTTTCTTGTGACACACAAAGCAACGGATGAAGGAACATTTTTTCCTTCTCTGATTATTTCCAACAGTTGGAAAAACCGCTTTGCTGAGACAATTTCTTTCTAAAGCATTCCATGTATAAGACCTGAAGGTACCTGTGTAAATGGGATCCTCGTCTCTCCTGTATTATTATTGTTATTATCGTTATCATCACTGCATTACTGTGGTAGCGGTGGTGATGGCTGTTCTTATGAGGAGTATCATTTTGGGCTTTGTCCCACCACAGCCTTTTAAACCACAAAGTCCCTGTACGTTTCTGATTTTAAGGTGGCGAAGGCCACTCTGTCCCCAAATCCTGAGTTGTGAAAGTGTCAGAGACAGAGGACAGCTGTGAGGCCAGGAGTAGGGATCCGACCCTCAGCTGGGTTTAATATTCTGTTTAAGGGCCTGATGGTGGCTACTATTTGGTTTTACCATCTCTTGCTCCCTCTCAAACAATTCCCTCCAAGTTGGACACTTAAAACAAGGTCCTCGTAAACTACTTCAGCTTGAGAGTTTCCAGGGAAGGGAATGTTAATTTTGTTGACAAATTTCAGTGTCCCGAAGCCCCAGGTCTTAATTCTTTGTGCAAACTCTTGGGTCCTGAGTTTGTATGCTCCCCTTGTGCCCTTAATTAGTCTTGTCATGAGCTTCTGCACTATTGTCTTAAACACAGCCCTGTGTCCTGGGAGCCAAAGGGCCCTTTGGGGTGAGTAGTGTTGTATTTGTATATATTTTTCAAAAATGGTCATCGCTCCTCTTGCTGTGGCCGCCATCATTTTTCAGCGGAGGTGTTGCCATAGAGATGTTGTCTGATCCATCTCTATTGATAGCCCCCTTTAAAGGGGGCCCTGAATAGGCACTGAGGTAGGTAAATGTATGCAGTGACATTGAGCGGATGATTCTATTCTGAAAAATTCCTGCACCATTTGTTTCTGTGCTTGTCTGAGGGCTGGGACACGGTGTTGGGTTTTGTTGCACGTGCTCTCCTCACAGGCCCGGAGTTAATGCAAGCCTTGTTTGGAACCACTGAAGCAGAAATTTCTCTGCTACCAAAGACAAAAGCTTCACAGGCCACCTCGGAGGCTGCTTTGGGAAGGCCGTGTCTCCGGGGCTCCCAAAGGAAATGGGAGATAACTCGGAACACGAAGAAGCGCCTCAAATTCTCCCAGCTCTCCTAGATGGTCCGCACACATCTGGCCCCACAGAGTCTCCTCTGGGGAAGTGCCGGCTCCTTCAGACAAAGGTTCTTATTCCATTTGTCTTTTCCCAGCCTGTTGAGAAAAGTCATCTTGAAGATACATACGCTTTTCTGTCTGGGTAATAAGTGTGCATTTGCACATTTCTCTGCTCTATCTTTCTTCTCTCTCGTGTGCTGGGGGAGACGCTCTCTTAGGAAAAACAATCATGGTTTCAGTGGTTCACGCTTTTATGTTTAAACCAAATGACACCCACATCCTCTTCCTACTCTGAGAAAAAGGAAAGGAGGAAGGAAGGAAACAAGGAAGGAAGGATTTACTGAGTGCCCTGTGTCCTGGAACAGTGTTGGGGACTTGGTAAGTCACAATAAATGAATTTTGTTGAACAAATGAGTGAATGAATGTTTAAAGGCAGGCATTGTGCTAGGAGTTTCCAGAAATATTTTTTCCACTTACTACTCAGAACTCCATGACACAGGAGTTATTAGCCCCTTTTTACAAAAGGATCGGGTGACTCACCCAAGGCCACATGGAAGATAAGTGGTGGCCCCTGGGCTTGAATCTGGGTCTTTTGACTCCACGTCCAATGCTCTCTGGCTCTGCCCCTTGGCTCTGTGTTTGGTGGCCTCTGCCCATGGGCCGGGGCTATGGGAGCTGGGTCTGCTCTCTCACTTCAGGGCACTGGTGGCCTGGGTGAGGCCACCCATTTCCTCGTGCTCCTTGCTCTGACCCCTGTCCTTGTCCTTTGGCCATGGCCAGCCCCTGCCTGGTGTTAGCAGCACGGTAAGTGGGAGGGGCATACGGACAAAAGTAGAAACTGCAAAGATACACACATTTCCCGAGCTTTGGGATTAGGTCCAGGGTGGTTCTGGCCCCCAGCTGTTTGCTTCTCTGTTAAGTTGCTCCATATGTGGGTCATGGCAGCTGAAGGCTGGGAGGTAGGGGAGGGGATAAGCTTTGTCTCTGCCTTGCAGAGTTTTGGTGTATGGATTTTGGGACACAGAACTCCATTCACTTGTTTGTTCGTTCTTAACTTCATTCATTCATTCACATACTCAATACACACTCTGGGTAGCACAGGAGCCAGGCACAGGGGTCTAGTGCAAAGGGTACAGAAATGAATCAGACACAGGCCCTATAATACTTCCCATAAACTCAGAAATGTATAATAATAGCACCAAAAATAACAACAGTTAACAGCTGCTCTTTATAGTTTACAGAATGCCTTCACATCTCCTATCCAATCTTCACAATATACTATGTGGTAGGAATTATTGCCAAAGCCATTTTACAGATGAGGAAAACAGCACACGGAGTTGTCCACAGTCAGTAAGTGGCTGGGTGTGAGTCTGAGCCCCAGCCTTTGATCCCAGGTCCTGTGTGGTTTTGAATAACCCCAGTGTGCAGGACCTTCTCTTAATGCCTCTGCTTGCCATTTTGGGACCAAGGGGTCAGCTCATTTTGGATAAAGAAGCCACCTAAACTCACTCTATTTGTCTCCTTCAAGTAGATGGAAAGTGCTGGTATTTTACAGAACTCTCCAGCAAAGACTGCTTTGTCTATGTTCATGAGAGTTCACGAGTGAGTTGCCAGGGTCCCACTATCTTGGACTAAAATAGTGATTTTCAATTTTGGCTGTACATTGGGAGCTTAGAAACACTCAGGCCTGGACCCCATCCCAGAGATTGTGATTAATTGGTCTGAGATGGGGTCCAAGCAGTATTTTTTTTATCTGCATCTGTCCCAAGCTTGGGTGTTCCTTGGCCCTACTCAGAGAGCTCAGTTTGGGCCTGTTCCGCAGGTGTCCCTGCGTGAGAATGATGGGGGAGGGAGGTGTATGCTCCAGTGGCAGTCTGGGCTTTAGGGATCTCATGCCCTGCTGGGCCTCATGCTGCAGTGTAGGGTTGCTCATGGACAGTTTGGTGGACACTTGGAAGTTAACATCTAACTAGCGGTACTCTGGGAAATAGGTCTGGTGGTTGAAGTTAGAGGTTGCCTTCAGGAACCTAGGAAATTCCTGTGAAATAGCAAAATACAATGTCACCATTTTCCTGTACAATACCTATAGAGGTGATGACACTATATCCAGGAGAGGAGGCATGAGAATGTCCCTGCCTTCATGAGGCTCTCAGTCTGGAGAGAAAATACACACAGAGATCATTTGAACAGAGTGGGACCAGAAAAATGGGGACCAACCTGCCTGCAGAGGCCCAGGAAGGCTGTACTATGGAAAGGCCACCTGACGGTTTTGAAGGGTGAGTTGGATTTTTCTAGGCCCAAGTGTGGGAAGCACTTTGCAAGTAGAAGGCACAGCAAGGACAAAGGCAGGTGGTGCTCAGGGAGAACAAGAGATCCAGTGTGACCAGAGGGGGCACTGGTGAGAGACAGGGCTAAACCCAGAAGGTTGCAGCTTTGCACTTGATTCTGGAGGCAGGAGAGAACTGGGGGAGGATTTCAAGCCAGGGAAGGGTGTGCTCTGTGCTTGGGAAGAGCAATTGTGCAGTGATTCCAACAAGCAACAGAGACTGGAGGGAGAGAGATCAAGTCAAGGAATTGCAGGGCCAGAGCCAGGAGGTAGCTGGAGGTTGGAGTGAAGGGGCCAGAGGGGGATGCTGAAGCCACACAGATTAGTGCCTAATCTGCATTTGAACTCTCTGGTGCAGGCGCTCCCACATGTGGGGCCTTCAACGTTAGAGTCTCTCCAAGTGACCAAATGCTCTGGGCTCCCCAGGGCTGAGAGGAGGCAATGGGATCCTTCAAGAAGAATGAGTGGCCAGCAGCAGCTCCTGTAAGTGACCCTCCACCGAGGCAGGGTCCATCAGGCAACTCCCAGTCATTGGCTCGCTGTTGAGTCATACAAGGCAATGCTTCCCGGTAACCAGTAACTGCTGTCCTGCAGCATCTCTGGTTCTAGCCCATCCGTTTCCCAGAGGAGTGCGGAGAGGTAGGGGGTGTCTAATCTGCGTTTGAAGGCTCTAATGCAGGCGCTCCCACGTGTGGGGCCTTCAACGTTAGAGTCTCTCCAGTTGACCAAATGCTCTGGGCTCCCCAGGGCTGAGAGCTATTAGGGAAACAAAGGAAATCCCTTTTAATTAGGCTCTCTGCACGTCCCTGCAGGGGAGGGGAGGAGAGGCGCAAAAGCCCCAGTTGTTCTGGTGATTAGATACAACAGGGGAAAAGTTTAAAACATCTGGGTGTATTTATAACCTCCAAAGCCATAGCCGAAACACACAGGGAGGATTCAAACAAGCTGAGCCTTCCTCTCAGCTTTTGTTTACGTTTATTGGCAGACACAGAGGATACAGTGATAATGGAAAGCCTCTCTTGCCCTCTGGGGACACTCACCTGCCCCTCCCACCACAGCCCAAGCCTGGAGAGGGGAGGAGGGGGACATATCTATCTTAGAAAGTTACATTTATAACGTTGCTCAGGACACCACTTTGTTTCTTAACCAAGTACCCCACTTTATACCCAGCGGGTACACTGACTGGCAGAGAGATCTCCAACAGGCTTGAGCCTTTCAGCTAAGAATTACATTAAAACCCATGCTCAACTTTCTGTAAATACATAAAATACTTTATAAAGGAGGGAACAAAGGAGCAATGAATTGTTAGAGATTTATTCCTAATAGTCACTGGCAAACTCAAAAGAAAGACTGATTTCTCTTCATCCTAGAGGTCTCTGTTTTGCAGCATCTGGCAAAATTCAAATGTCATTGAGACCTTTGAGTAGATGAATGTCCTTTTCTAAAGTTATGCCATATTTTATACTAAAGGTATTAGGGAAAAAATAAGTGAATAAAAGAAAGCAAGATTCTTCTCTTCTGATCAAAGGCCCAGTGCTGATCTTCTGAAACAGTCCCCTCTGCATATGTCCTGCTGCCCTAAGAGCCATAGAGGATGGGAAGCCTCTCTTCTGGCCGATGCCACATTTTTTTTTTCTATCTAAGAAAGACTGCTTTGCAAAAAGCGTTTGGAACAAATTGTGCCATTTGAGAGAAGACAAGGATAGAACAGAAGCCGTCAAGCTTTAATTTCTCTGCTAATTAATGGTTGATCATCTATCCTTTTATGATTCTTGACCCCAGAAAGAAAATTTATTAGTACTTTAAGATTTTGCACAGTTGTGCTAAATGAGGCATGTAATGCACTAATTTAGTGCCTCGTTAGCATAAGCAGGGCCTCCCCAGCCCACTCCCTTCCCCACGGAAGGCTTTCTCCGGAGCTGTGGGGAACTTACCTAGGATAGGCACAGGTTATTTGGCTCTAGTGTCTGAGAGGCCATAGCCAAGACAGGGGCTTGCCCTACCACCCACCCTGGAAGATTCAAACATTGGGACAGTCTTTCATTTTAATGAGAACATTAAATCCCCAAGTCTTCAAGCCGGTTCATACCATTCTTCCCCAAACCCTATTCTACGGGAGATCCAGTCTGTGCAGCTGTTTTTCAGCATTTCAGTCTCGCCCCTCATACCAAAAAACAAAATCTTAACCCTAGCAGAGGATTTCTGTTTGTGGAGATAATGGACAGTTGGTGTCCTAGTTGATTCGGGTCATATTTAATACAGGCATTTAGCCCAGACATTTATCTGATGTAGATGCCAGCTCGGTAAATGCCCAGGTTTTCTGCATATATCGTTAAAACCCTGCAAAGCTCGCTTCAAATCCACGCAACACAGGGCCCTGAGTTTAACGGAGGCCGTGAAATGTGGAAGAGATCGCCAGGCTGGGAGCTGGGACTCTGCTCTGACTTTGCTTGCTACTCCCTTTGGGAATTGCAGAAAGGCACTTGCCCTTTTTGGACCTCTGTTTTCCCATCTGTTAAACGATCTGTAAATCTTCATGCCTAAGGTCCCTTCCGGTTCTGACATCCCGTCATTCAGCATGTTGGGGATGCCAGAGGCAGGCTGGGTGACTTGGCCGCAGCAGCAGGGGCCAACATCAGAGATCTTTAGAAAGTCCTTATCTTTTGGCAATTCTATTTCTAGGGACAGAACCCAAGAAGATAATTAGACAAATGCATGAAAATAGGGTATTTATCAGACCGCAAGGGATTGGTTAAATAAAATATAGTATATCTATATGATGAATACTATGAAGCAAACCATTAAAAATAACACCATAGAATATTATAGGTGTGGACAGACATTATTTCTTACACAAAAATCCAGGGTTTCTAAACAAGACCTCTCATATGATAATAGTTTTGCAAAAATATATCCAAAAATGTGCCTAGAAAGAGATCTGAGAAGATCCATACCAAAATGTTAATACATAGGTGTGCATTAACTCTATTTTCATGGTAGGATTCTAGGCGATTATTTTCTTCTTTATAATTTTCTGTATTTCCAATATTTGCTTAAAATGAATGTGTATCATTTTTAAAATCAGAAAAAATATATAGAAATTATTTAAAAGAAACCAAATTTTGATCCCAAATATATGTATTCTTTTCACATCTCATTTTTCCCACACATGAAATGACAACTATCAATAATCTCAAAGGGTCAGAAAAGGAATGATTTATTGGCTGGAGGTTCTTAATAAAAAATTTGAATGACCAAAGCAGTTTGACTTATACATACTTATACACAATTCCGGGTGACTTAATTTTATTAAGACTAAAGAGACAAAACGTGTAAAAGTCTTCAGATGAAGAGCCCTACTTACCTGGTGTGTGTCCTTTTTGTGATGCCAGAGTGTCAGTCTCGCAGAGGCTGTAGAGATGACCCGGGCCAGCCCCCACATTGCACAGTGGGGGAAGGAGCTGGCTCCAGGTCTGAGAGCTGGTTACACCAAAGCCAGGACTAGAACCCTGTATCTAGCTCCCATCTGGGAACCAAAGCTGTCAGGACACCCTCCCTCTCCATGTATCTAAGGAGGATGCAGCAGGTTGAGATTTCCTTCCTGGAGCTCTCCAGGTATTAATTCTGAGGGCTCAGCTGACTTTCCTCTGAGTGGATGTCCTTGGCTCTAGAATGTGATCTCCCTCAGGACAGTCACGGCACCAGGCCTGCTGATCCCAAGTCTGGAGTGGGCATGTCAGGAGCTTGGGCTCCCACAGCACAGCTGCTTCCGGAACACCAGGGCTTCCTGCCACACGCTCTTCTGAGAAGGCATGAGAGCAGGAAAAAGTTTGTCTGGGTTCTCTGAAGTATGTGGCTCTTCTAGGTTAATTTGCCCTGAGGAAGGATAACAGAGATGGGAAAAGTAAAAATATTGGATTATATGAGTATCATTTATAAGTTACTTGGAAATTCAATTGCACCACTATTCCCTGAGAACATCCTCGCTGCTGTGAACAGTGCTGGGTCTCTGGGTGGGGGGAGGGCAGGGAAGGGGAGGGAGGGTAAGGGCAAGATGCTGCAGACACTGCCCCTGCCCTCCAAGACTCAGAATCTGACAGGGGGAATAATCTGTGGGAACCGGGAGCTGCAAAACAGCAGTCTACAAGAACCTCAAAAGGTACAAGGAAAGAGCGCTTGAGGTTGCAGGAGTTGTGAGTATGGCCTGTGGAGACTCAGAACAGCACAGGGGGCAGAGCGAGAAACGGGGAAGGGACCCGTGTGGCGGGAGCTCAGCGCACACGTGAGGACATGAAGAGGCAGTGTTGGAGGAATGTAGGGTCATGTCTTGAGGTGCTTGAAGACCCTGTCAAAACGTCTGGACTTATCCTAGAGGCAAAAAGGAGGTGTTGCCTACAGGATTTTGAGGTAAGCTATGTTTTAGGAAGATTTTCTTCATGTTGGGGGAACAAGACCAGAGTCAGAGGCAGCCATCTTAGAGAGAAGATATAGGCCAGCAGGCAGGAAGACCGCAGGCCCCTCTCCTTCCAGGTGGTGAGGAGAGGAACCAAGCCCTTCGCTGTCTCAGGCTTTGTGGCTGCTCTCACAACGTGCCGAGAGAAACTGCTGAGCTGGTTGTTCCAACAGCATTACTTGGAAGCCAGGAAAAGTAAGTAGTGACGTCAGGGCCCCTCTGGGGGTGGATGGAAGGCTGGTGTCCTCCCCACCACCATCCGGGAGAAACTCTGCTCCCAGTCTCGAGCTGTGACTCCAGTGTGGGTCTGAGTCTGGGGATGTGAAGCTCCATTATCCCGCTAACAGATGCCTCAGGAAATAATAAATCTCTCAAGATTTATGGGTCAGGAAATTCTTTCAGGAGAGAAAGTAGTAGGGAAGAGGTGAGGCAGAGGTGGGGCAGGGCAGGGGAGCAGCTACCCAGGAACCCCTGGGCACAAATACTGGGGTGGAGGGTTGTCCATCAGAGCTCGTGGAGAAGGACTGTAAAGATAATCTAATAAGGTCTTTCTTCTGCTTCTCCCTTCATTGAACTCTTGGTTCCTTCTCTGCAAAATGATAAGGATGAACTGAATGACTCCCAGGGCTTTATCCCCAGGTTATTTGATGCTTATAGTCAAACCAGTGTTCTCATGGGGGCCCTGATCATGCCGTGTGCCTCATTTTCCCCAGTTGAACATACAGTCAGCTGAGTCTCATGCATCACCCATGTTTGGGCTGAGGATTAGTGATGAGAGGACATCTGGAAATTTCCGTTAGGGGGATACAGCCAGGCCTGATTACCTTCATATTTGCTATCTTTTTACTCTGGAGACAGGCCCAAATATTCGTCCTAAGGAACAAAATGACAGCATGCACATCATCCCAACACACCCTCCAAAATACCCACAGCCCAGCATGCTGTCAGTCACCATGCATAAAATGTGTAAATCCACAAACGCACAAACTCAGGCACACACACGTGCACGCACACACACATACTGTTTCTTCCCTTTTCTGTCTGGTGTCTGTGACACAGAGAATTCCCTTCATTATCAGAAATCTGAGACCAGCCTCGTTCCTATCCTCGGTCAATTCCTGCACATCTTCTGCCTCCCCTTGCACACTGGCTGCTACTCTCCACCAGCAGATGGCGCCCAGAGCTCTCAGACGGGCAGCTAATGCCTCCGGCCTGAACTTGTGGCCTCCCCCACTCCCACCCTTGGAATGGGATAATTTGGGAGTCATCTGTAGGAGGGCTGCCAAGGCCTTAAATTTACTACTTGGAGCTGGGATAATTTTCCCCAGACGGGGCACTGGAGGGGGAGAGGAGGAAGGAGGGGGCAGTCTCCTGGGGGCGGGGGTGCGGATCTGGTCAGGGCCAGGACAGCTCCAGCTCTGGCAGCCAGAGAGGTCCGCATGCACGGCCCCACCCCAAGGGGTGTCTGAAACAAGGGCGTGTCACACCCTGGAAGGGGAAATGCTTTTGTTGGTATGAAAACCCAGAACAGAAGGATTCACAGACAAAAAATATAGCCAACAAGAGCGTGTAAATCATGTCCATCCCACTCACTCCTAATCTCTGACTCATCTTTTAACCCCAGTTTCAACCTCACCTATTGTGTGGAGCTGTTCTTGACCTGCACGCGTCATGTCAGAATTAATCACTAATTTCCTTTCCACTTTTTATTCTGGAATTTTCCAAACATAGACAAAAGTAGAGAGTACGATATAACAAACTCCTTTGTATCTTTCACCAGCTACAATGATGACTGTTGTCAATGTTTTGCCAAATTGTTCATCTATTCCTCAACTTTTTTCCTTGAATATTTTATAGCAAATCCTAGATGTCTCACCCCAAAACACTTAAGAATTTTATTTTGTTTCTAGAGTACTTTAAAACAACCTAGATAGCAGCATGCATCCCTAACTGATAAGGACTGTTTTCTCTTTAACATAATCACTTGCCATTATCATATCTAATATTTACAATCATTCCTTAATGTCACCTTGGGCTTTTGTGGCACTTAGTTCCCTGTGGCATTTGTCACAGCTCCTCTGGTGTGAGAATTACTTGCAAAACTGTGTGACACCCCCATTTGACTTTGGTTGCCTTCGGAGAAGGGATCAGACCTTATTTATTCTGGAATACCACTGGACTCAGAACTGTACCTGCTCAGAAGTCCTGGGGAGTCAAAGCACAGTTAAGGACATTCACTCTAAGTAGACACTCTCTGGCACATGCTTGTAGTCCCAGCTACTCGGGAGGCTGAGGCAGGAGGATTGCTTGAGCCCAGGAGTTGGAGGTTGCTGTGAGCTAGGCTGACGCCACTGCACTCTAGCCCGGGCAAAAGAGTGAGACTCTGTCTCAAAAAAAAAAAAAAAAAAAAAAAAAAAAAAAAAGACACTCTCATGGGCATCACTAAAACCTGAAGAAAGGTTCCACCAGCTGGAATCATGAGGTCAAAAGACAAACAAATCCCTCTTAGGCTGAGTCACAAGACTCCTGTCCTTCCTCCAAGGTAGATAAGAGACACACACACAGGCAGACACACACACCTCATGGCTCAGGGCAGCGGAGGCAGGGAATGCAAAATATGTGGCGGTGCCAGCCACAGAGAGGTCTGGAAATGCCTTCTTAATTGAGCCTTTCTGGGAGCTGAGCAGGCTGGAGGAGGGACAGGAGAGGAGAGTGGGGTGGAAGGGCCCCAGAGGGACAACCTCTGAGACAGGGCCCAGGGTGCTTTGATCCCACCTCTTTTGTGGTGAACTTAGAGACTCCAAAGGCAGAGGCTTCAGTTTCTTCCTATAAAGTGCTGTTATCTCAACAATGCCTATCAAGAGAGACTCGCTCTGTCTTTGAACAGTTCTGTCTACAGGAAAGTCTTCCCTAATGCAAGCCCAAGTCTATTTTCCTGCACCTTTCACCCATTGGGGCCACTCTGAATAAATTGGCTTCTTTGACAGGAGCCACATGTGCTGGGCACAGGGCTCAGAAACCTCTGCAGAGTGCCTATTAGTGCTAGACATCTTACACGTGTTATGTCACGAACAAGAAAGCCCCAGGGGTATTTCGGCTGTGGGTGTTATTGTCCCCATGCTGCAGATGAGGAAAGGGGCTCAGAGAGTTCTGCAGCTTGCCTGGGACACGCGTTCCACTTGGCTTTCATCTAGCCTGTCTTCCGGTTTCCCTTCAGACAGCTGGAGACGGGGTTTCTGGTGTTTTAAGCCCTTGTCTCCAGGCTTCAGTTCTCCCTCGCAGCACATGTGTTCCAGTCCCAGCCCATCCTGACCAGCTTCTGGGATGCCCTCTGCTTGGTCTACAACCCTGTACTGTGTGGTCCTGCACAGGGACATAAGCATTCTTGTTTTGCTAGAAAAGCATGACATGCCAGCCAGCAACTGATATACTTCATCATTTGCTTGAAGAAATAACACGAGCTTGTGACTCCTGGCCACACGCTGGCCTGGGCCCTTGAGAGGGCTTTGGGTGGCAGGAAGAACACAGTCTGAGGTCAAACAATGTTGTGACCATCAGCTGGGCTGGCTGAGCCAGGTTTTAAAACTATGCCTTCTCCGTCCTTCCTGGTCTCTGAACTGCTGACCCTGCCACCAAATAGGTTGCACTGTGTTTTAAATTAAGTTTTATTTATTCTTTTGTGAATAGGCAATATATTCTCATGATTTAAAGTTTAAAAGGCACCAGTGATATAAAGTAGAAGTTCTCCCTCCTACCTCTTACCGCCACCACCTCTCACCCCTCTCCTTTAAACAATGTTACCAGCTCCTGGTGCATGCATTCAGATACAGTCGTGATGGATACAATGTAAGTGAGTACCTATATGTGTATCCCTATTCTTTTTTCCTTTTTTTGTGCAAATATCAGTATATTATTAATATATCCACTGTTCCCCTTTTTTTGCTTAGCATATTCTATATATGTATATATATAAGACATATATATATCTTCAAGTTCATGACTGGGGTTTAAATTTACCCTCTTCTGCACCCTAACAACAGTGGTCCCAACACGAACTGTATCTTGTGCACCCAGGACAAAACACAATGCAAATGAAACTTCTATTCAGTGCTTATTAAACAAATAATCTCCATGTAACTATTAAGAGATTACTGCAGATACATTTTTGTTTACATTTTCCATGTACATTTTCCAAGAGACTTTGCACTGTTCTTTGGGGGACGAGACCCTTGCTTTATAAGGAAAGCAATCATCCAGGGACTGAAATGGTTTATTCAAACTAAATTGCTGCCCCATTTCAGCTACTCTGATTTTGTGCTTTGGAGTCATCCGAGTTGAGCTTCTGAGAAAAGAGAGACTTAGCCATGTTTTCTCAATAATAATTTCAATATACACAGACATGCTAGGAAGAAGTCACACTGTCACTGTGATATAGTCATGGGACTCAAATTCCTCCTTCCACCTTGAACTCAAGATGGAACATGCACCAAATCATTTTTTTAAAGCCTTTCTTTTAGCTTTCCTGGCTGCAAAGCAGTGATAATTCAACTTGCTATTAGGTTTTTAAGTATTCAAAGGTATTAAATACCTAGCATTAAACAGCACAAAAGAAATTTTAAAAATACCAACTAGCAAAGTGCTAAAACGACACGCTGTCTTTGCCTAAGTAGGTTATGAGAAATGGAAAAGCTGGCCTCTGGGGGGCCGTCTGCTTAGCCCAGGAGTCCAGGAACCTTCCTTGATATATGTGCAATAACTGAATTATACTGGAGAAAAGATCTAAAACAGACATAGTTTCAGAGCATTGATGATAAATGGTTCTCAACAAATTGAAGCTGATTATTTCTCTCCCTCACAATCCCAAAGAGGTGGTCTCTGCTTTTAAGCATAGTTCATTCCTGGAAATTCCATCTTAAAGGGAAATCCCACTCTGATTGTGTAGTTAAGGGTCTCTCTCTTTGTACACGTTCAGTCTCATGGGAGAACCGAATGGATGAAGGTGACAGGAAGGAAGAATAGGCATTTTTAGACCATGTCAAACAAGGGTGGCAAAAACTGGAGCCTGTTTAAAACGATGCTCTATAAAGAGAATGCAGTTTAATATAACAATTAATACACTTACTGAGTTATGTAGATGGTCATTGAAATAAAACAAAAAAGTGCTTATTGAGACCCATAGTAAGCTGAAGCACCCCTAGGAGACTTAGAAAATGGTTCCCCAAATGGCGCTCACTGTGCTGCCCCAGATTTCTCCTCCCTTCCACTGGGTCCTTCTACCCTGCACACCTTGGTCCAGTGTAAGGGACAACTATCACAGATAACCTTTCCTGTGTCTCAGTTTCCTTCACCAGAAAGTAGCCTTGCAGCAGTCTGAGGAAGAGGGATATGACATCGGGGAAGACCTGTGGTTTTCTTGAGGAGGAAGAAACCCATATTCACCAAACAGTACATGGACTGAGAACAACAGAAGAACCAGCCTCCCCTCCAAGTCTGGAGGACCAGGAGCATGTGACAGAAAACCAGATGCCAGCTAATTAAGGAGTTAGCTGGGCCAAGCTAACAGGGCCAAGTCAGTTTGGTCTGTGTTCCATATCTACAATTTTAAATATGACATTTAAACATTTAAATGTTTGCTCTTCCCACTGATGGGTGGCTTTGACTCCCAGCAGAACAAATGGAGAGAAAGCAATGTCTCTCCCTGGAGAGGTGGGTGCACCCACCCTTGGGCTGAGGATCGCCCCCATAGGATGGGGGACTGGAATGAAGCCACCGGAGCCTGCTGGGAAGTTGTTCACTGGTCCTGGAGCTGTCAGGGAGCACTGGGAGGCATGTCTGGAGTTGGGCTTGGGTAGTGAGCTGGCATAGTTCTCTCTAGAGAAAGTACCAGAGAGGCCTCACTCAGAGGAAATCGAAGGTTTTACTTGCCTGGCATCATCTGCAAGACAGAGTGATCTGGCAGATACCATCTTTTCCCACCAGCTTGGCAGGAGTCTGGTCTTGGGTGAGGAGGCAATGAGTTCTCCTGGATCAGGTGAGCACTCCCAGGTGAGCCAGCACACAAGAGTTCCCTGCCTTCTCTGCAGACAGAGGGAAGTTAGTGCCCACAAGAGACAACTACATTGCTGCAGGCCCATTCATTGCTTCTCTCAAGACATGTGGGTGGTATGACAGAGTCTATTTGTTATTGATCCAATATTCATTTCCCCTTTCCTCCTTAGTATCAGATACTGACTTTATTTGGAGTGGCAATGAGACTACATTCCTAGCCATCCTTGAAGCTGGAATGGCCAAAGAGATGCAAGCAGAAGTCATTAGGAGGGGCTTCAAGGGGGCTCTTCCTCTTTCCTCTTTGTCCTCTTTGGAAGGCACTCTTATGGCTGGAACTTCAGTGGTCACGTTGGCCCATGCAGAGACAGGGCCAATGAGAAATTCATGCTCTAAGGATAGTTGATGATTTTGTGGACTGCAGCCTATCTGCAGATGTCGTTTAGATAAGCAAATAAATCCCCAATCTGACAAAGTCACGGTGATTTAGACTCTTACTACTAGCCAAACAGAATTTCTAATGGGGAGAGGCTGACACAGAAAGAAAGAAACTCCTAGTCACTCTAGATGTGCAAGCATGAGCTTCAGGGGCTAGAGGACAAGGAGGTCGGGGGGGGGGCATCATAAGAGCAGGATGTTGAGCTAGAAGTCTTTGGTATTTGATATTTGGTGACCTGTGCTGTACTGTGAACATCAGCCTGTTGGGGCTATTAGTTAAATGATTTTAATCTGAGGCTTAAAACAACAGGTTTAAAAGAGAGAGAGATTTACCGTGAATTAAGGACCAATTTGGGCCATCTGCCTCTAGAATCGGAGGCCCTGCAGTAGAAGCATCTTTGGAGTGCCAGGAAGGAGGTGGCTCCCTGGGCAGCTCCCGTTTCAGTGTGACTGCCATTTCCACCTACAGGGGGCACCAAGGAACTACGGGATATTTTCTCCTCTCTGGCCAGGTCAGTCTTAGACAACTCCAGCCACCCTAAGCCAAAGACAGAGGAAGGGATGGGCTGGGGTTCTGGCCAGGGGCTGGGTTATAATGGGTGGGAATGAAATCTTCTTCCTTTCTCTGTTCTTCTTAAAGATCTAAAAATGCAGAGCATCTTATTTTAAAGTTCAGAAGAAAATGCCCCCCTTCCTCTACCTCCACAATGAGAGCTTGACATTTCTGTCCCTGAATCTCAGACTATTATAGAAAGAGGCCTTGGAGACCGGCCAGTTCTCACTGCTCATTTAGCAGATAAGGAAACAGGAGGCCTGGCCGGGAAGGAAAGTGATGTGTCCGAAGCCATGCAGGGCATTAGCGGCAGGGCTGGGCCGGGATCTGGGCCTTCCGACTTCCAGTGGAGTGTTCTTTCCACCACACCCACCGCCTTGGCCACATTTGTTTTCTTTTCTGGCCCTGGGGGGACTCTGGCAGGGCTGGGGGTCTGATGTGAACTGGAATCTGTTCAATTTCACCTCTCATTGCTCCTGCCAGCTCGCCAGCTCTGGCTGATGGAGGCAATTAGAACCAGACATCCCATAAGGGCATTCCAGAAAGATCTCTTAAAATTCCACAGCAGCTGGGGACTTGCCTTTTCCTGCAGGGATCATCTGGTGTGTAAATACCTAGTTGTGTAAGACACGGGGGTGGGGGAGTATGCTTACACACACACACTCTCTCTCTCTCAATACACATTCACCCACTGATAGAAAAACAGAGAAATAAATATTCAGTAGGAATTTCTTTTCTTCCTACCTCCCAAAGAGAGAAGTTAAGAATTTACAGGCCACCCTGGGGGATGTCTGATTACTTGCTTCTGAGGGATGAACATTGTATTTGCGTTGGGCAGGGGGTGGCAGGGGTGGGGACATTCCTGGTTTTCTTCCACTCCTGCAGATGGCTGCTGCTCGCTGCTGGGTTCTGGGGGAAGGCCAGGGGATGTCTGTGGACAGCTTAGCTGATGCACAGTCACAGGGCCCTGGCTGAGAGGGTTACCTTTGTTTATCTGTGAGAATGCTAAAGCTCCAAAAGATAAAATGGCAGAGCAAAGAACTCCGACCTAGGACCACTGACTTTGTCCTGTTTTATGACTCCCAGTGACTGCAACATAGAAGCTGCAGGGCAGCCCCTGGCTCATGAGTTGGTGGGAGCCCTGTCTGTTTCTCCGGGCTCCCATATCACAGTTGTCACCAGTAAGCCTTGCTTTGGCTAACAATGTGCCACCGTTAAGTTGGCCAGTGTTCAAGTAGACCCCGAGGGCCTCTGTTAGAAGTCAGTGGGAAACAGCCGATGGAAGGCACCGAGAAGGCAGATGGGAAAAACTGGACACCTTCTTTAAGCTGAGAGAGCACCTAGCCCCACTGAGATTTGTAGGAGGCTAGAAGGGGATAGAAGCACATCCTTCCAACATGTCTGCACACCAAACCGGCTGCAGAGCGTGCAGCCCACATCTTCTGTTTCTTAGCCTGGGATGTTTTCAACACCATCACACTGCCACTCCCGTTCCTCCCTTTGAGGCTAGGTATTTGCTTGAATATCTCATAAAAGTAGCTATGAAACAATTTTAAAAAGTTAAATTAACCCATGATTAACATAGTTTTTATTAGATATGCCCAATAACTCTATTTTTTGAAAATATATTCTGGGCTTTGTGGTTAATTGGAGATTAATCGTGGATCCATGCATTACGTGGTTTCATGTTACCAATTGACTTTCCATCTCTGTGTTACCCATTGTCCAGTGATCCCACCTGCTGACAACCCTTAGATCTTCTGTCTGTGTCCCAGATGCAGCACTCTTCATCAGGGAGAGAAGAATGAATTCACCAGTCATTTTCCTGGTGAGTTTTGTGTTTGCAAATAGGAGTGCATTCATTTATTTACTCACTGAACACCAGACCCTTGCTGGTGCTGGGAACTGTGCTAGGTGCTGGGGTGGGGGTGAGGGAGCAGAGGGGCAGGGAGCTTGGTTTCAAGGGATTTGAACTTTGGTAAAGGGAGATAGCAAATACCCACAATTAGCTCTGATATAGAGAATCAGCCCTACAAGAGAGGAAAAGATGAAGTCAGTTCAGGGGGAGGAAATCATTTTTGTCAAGAATTTGTGGGAGAGTGATCAGGAAGGGTTTCCAGAGGTGGTGGCATTCCATCTGTGCCCAGAAGGATGGGGGGAGCTTCCAACTGCAGAGATGAGGGTGGTAGGGCAGGGCATTCCAGGTGGGGGGAGGCAAGCGGGAAGGAAAGCAATGGCTTGTTGAGTAACCATGAGAGGGTCAGTCTGGTTGGTTGGGCTGGTCAGCTGGGGTCAATCCTTGGATGGTCACAGATATCAGGTAGAGGAGTTTGGGTGTCAGGCACAGGGAAGCAGCCATGGCTTTCTGAGTGGACAAGTCACATGGGTGTCACTACCCTTGAGAAAGGCAAGCTGCAGCAGAGTGTGCACAGTGGACATCTACAAGATGTGACTGGGCTTGCCCATCTGGCGCCTTTCTGTTACATGGTCACTCAGGCTATGCTGTGTGTATGTCTCCCCTACTCCCCCAGCATGAGTCCATGGACCCCAAGAGAGCCCTGAGGCGTCCTGTGTTTGAATCAGCACAAGCCCTTGGTGACCCCCGGGCAGAATTCAAGCCATGTGCCCTGCTCAAGGGAGCTCTGGTTTCCTTTCTGTAAAACCAGAGAAGTACCAACCTCAAAGGTCATCAATTCCAACATCTGCTTGATGCTTAGACTGCCTGCATTGCTTCTCAGCTAAGTGGTTGTCTGTTCCATACTTAAATCTCTCCAGTGACGAAGAATCTACTACTTCAAGAGGCAGTCCATACTCAGGGCATCCCTGGACTCACAATAGAATGGGACAGGGCCTGCACCAGCCCCATTTCTGCCTCACCCTGATCTGCTAGCCCTGTAACAAGACATCTGTCCATGTATGTTGAGTAGCATTGAAAGAGAGAGATCCCCCACCCCCAAAGCACATGAATTTCCCAGAAGGTCCCTATAGTAAAAATATAGTCTTAATGACCCCTGTTTGAGCAGCACTTTATGGTTTGCAAAGAGCTTTCACAGGCTTTATTCTTCTAATGTCCACAACACTGCTGTGAACAACTTTGTGGCATTTCCATTTTACGTATCAGGAAAGAGAGCTCTAAAGAGGACTTACCCCAAGTTGAACACTGAGTTAAGGTCAAAGCCAGTATCCTAGTCTCATTTCTTCTGAGCTCAAATCCTGGATTTTTCTTAGCAATCCAGGTAAGGAGGGAGAAGTTCTGTCCCCAAACACCAGCCTTGGGATATTATTTCCTTTCCATAAAAATGCATCATGGGCATAAAATTAGTTTAATCTAAGGGGCAGGGTGGGGGTGATGTGTGTGTGTGTGTTGGGGGGCATACACAGGCCCATGGGGGTACTTTATAGGAAGCTCAAATACTTGGCTAACAGGTTTTCTCTTCTTGTGCTGGGATGTTTTCAACACTATCACACCTTATTTTTCAGAAGTCTAGCCGTGGCCCTTGTCTCGGGGCAGCCAGCCCAGCGCGGTGGAGCCACAGTGCTCTCATCAGCACCGCATGTGTTGAAAGATGAGCTAGTGCGCGGACAGGGCAGGGGAGCCACAGGCTTTGTCGTTAGTAAGGGGACTGATACTGAGAGGCCATTGGCCCATGAGTCCTTAGCTAGTCTATCCGAGAGTGAGAAAGAAATGCTTTTAAACACCTCCACCATCAATCACCTCCCCCAAAAAAGCGCTTGTTATTTACTGTTTTGTTCTCTGTTGGAACCTTTTATCCAGGGGTTTAGGGATCTCGGTTTCTTCATTTGTAAAATGGACAGAGGTGTGGGGGGTAACCGTGGAGGCATTGAGCCAGTTGTTCTAAAAGGACCTTCCTGGTTCTAAGAGGGGGAAAACATAATGTCTCTTGTGGTTCCAAAATTGATAGGAGTGACTCAAGTGTAGTAATGAAGGGATGGATTCATCTCCGTCCAGTTTCCAAGGATAGAGAACCTACACGCAGGCCTGGGCTCTTGTTAATTCCAGCACTCTGCGTTTCTCTGGTAGTTTCTTGTCCCAAGTTGAGAGAGATTTAAGCTCTGGCCAGAGTCAAGAGACTGACAGTGGCTTCTGGACCACTTGGTTCAGTAAGACCGAGGAGCCGGGATTCCAGAGTTGATGTGGGAAAGCGAGCGAGTGTTCCAGTCCCCAGGCTGAGGAAGGGCTCAGCAAAGGACAGTGTGGCCTGGAGAATGGCAGGGGAGAGAAGAAAGGGTGTTCATCAGAACAATACATGTCAAAGGTGTCATCACATTAGATTCTTCCACTGACTAGTGGCGACCTGACTTGGGGATGTGACTTGCCCAACATCACGAAGCAAACTGGCCTATCCTAAAGGACAAAGTTGACCTTTAGGGTGGGGCGTTTGCATGCTAAAAGAGGTGTTTGGATGGGAGTGAAGAGGGCTAGCATGCACTGGGGTGAAGGGGAGCAGGGGTTGTCCTCTCTCAGAGACCACAGGCTTGTCAGCACAGTGAGGGGACGGACTCAGAGACTGCAAAAATCCCTCCATGTGCGCGTGCTCTGAACGCTAAGCCACCAGAACATGGCAAAGGACTTGCTGCAGAGTTTGGGGGAAGCTGCTCCAGGGTCCAGGTTGCTGGGAGAACAGGTATCCACAGTTTCAGATAAGAAGCTGCAGGATGACAATAGCAGGTGGCAAGATAGGCCCAAAATAATAATAATATGATAAGCAAGACAGAAGACGGCTGGGGGTTGGATGGATGAACTGTGTGGGGCTGGTGTTCAGGGAGGACAGAGAGGGTCGACTCACTCAGAAACGCCAGAGGCGGGAACGATAGGAGTCCATGAGGTGCCACACTGTAGGGCACCAGCCCCGGGATATGTAGACAAAAAGCCTGGGTTCATGTTGACCTCCCACTTATTAGCTGTGTGACGCTGAACAAGTCACAGGACCTATCTCAGCCTCAGTTTCCTCAGTTGTAAAATGGGGAAAATACTGTCTTACAGAGTTTTGAGAGAGTTAAATGACTCTATGGAGATGTTCGACAAAGTTCTTTTATAGATGTGCTGGTTCGTTCATACATTCAGCAAGCATGTATTATGTACCTACTGTGTGCCTGGAAAATAGTAGGCACCCTATCTGTGTATTAAAAAAATAAAGAGGATAGAAAATGAATTCTAATGGTCTGCCTTTGAAGTCTAGAATAATCCATAAGTATTAGGGAAGTCGGTAAATGGAACCATCAAAAAGATGAATGAGTTGTTTAGTATTCATCATTTTGGGTATAGGTTGATGGAGAGATCTGAGCTCTTCAGTGAATGCTGCTACTGGCAAGATTAAATGGAGGTAAAGCGTGGACAGATGTCACCCAGAGACACATAATGGCTCCCCTGCCACAAAGAAGAAAGACAGAGGCCTACGATTTCACAGCCTGTGCTCAGGCTGTTTAAACCAGCTCCATACCACTTCATTCCCTAGTCTAGGGGCTTTGGGGTTTTACCATCTTTTCTGGAATACTGGACGCAGGAGGCTTCTCTAAAGATGTTTAGCCCATTTGTTCCTCCGTTTGAGATCCTTAGAATTTTTAGGGGTCCATGAGTATGGGAGTAGGGATCTGCAGCCTATTTTCAAAATTTCAAACATCCTGTATTTGGCTGGAATCAGATTAACCAGTCACGTTGATCAGAGGCTCTGGCATGTGCTTTGATGAATAAAAAAGAGAAATAAAGTAAAGGATGCTGCTTAATAAGTTCAGTGTGTTTAGAAGTCATAATTCTTTCAGACATAGAGCATAGAACAGTTAAGAATATAATTTACAAAAGAGTGAAAATTAATTGAAAACATTAATAACCACAGCTTCCATCCAATTCTCCCATTTTCCGGCTGAAGACCCAGAGGCCAGGGAAGCAAAGTAACTTGTCTAAGTCACAGAGCTGATCGGTGGCATAGCCAGACACAAAACCCAGGTGGCCAGACCACTGGGCTTTTCACTACACTTCAATGTTCTTGAGCATAGTTTTGAAATCTACTAAATTGGTCTGGGGGTTTTAGTAAAAACAAGTCACTTTCCTCACATCACTGCCTGGGTATCAAAGAGAAAAAGGATTCTGCAAAGGGCTTTTCCTTGGGCTACTCCTCATTTGAGTCCTGTCATCTGATGAGCTATTAGTTAGTCCAGTTCATGTTTGTCTGATGGAATTTCCCAAGGCAGGGACGAGACTGACAGGCAGGAACGCCCTGGGAGGTTCTTGGGGGAGATGAACATCCTCTCTTTATCTTCAAAGCAAATGTTCAGGAAGAGAAATGGCAACACTTCCCAGAAATCAGGCTGAAGGAAAACACAGATGACATATCAGACTGGCATCTCATCCAAGAGCTGGGGAGACACAATCACCAGGGGTCGCTAAGGAAATAAATAAGTAGATTTATTTGACGGAGGTCAGTAAGTAAGGGGGTGGGGTATGTAGGAAACACCTCCTGTCTGTAAAAAGAGCACATGAGTAAATCTAGGTTTTCCAAACAGAGGGAATTATGCCTAGGGAATTGTGCATAGGTTGTGAGCGGTGGAAGAAAGGTGTTTGGTTGCAATGTGTTCCCCAAGGTTATCAGTAAGCAGCAGAACACATTTTACCTTTCCATGAGTGCACAAGAATCTGGGAAAATTAGGTAAGATGAATTCAGGTTCATAATGGCCAAGTGGCCGTGTATTTTCATTTGCGACAGCTGGAAATGCTTCATTCGACAACATCTAATGATTACATTTGGAAAATGCGATTATTTTTTCTCTTTTGGGGGCTTTCATAATTTAATAAAATATCTGGTTTGGATCCCTTCAGACAGTGGGTCTCTCTGGTTTCCACAGACGTGAGTCTGTCCTGGCCCTGCTCTCTTCTGGTGAGGTTGACATACTCTCATTCCAACCGGGCCAGCTTAGTAGTCACACATAGCTTTGGACTAGAAATATGTGGACTGCAGATAATCACTCAGTCCTAATCTCTGGAGATCCAGACTCACTTGGAAACCTAAAGGGCTGTTTGAACCCAGACACTTCTCCGGAAGGCCTTCCTTTTCCTCATCTCCTCATTCCACAAACAATTACCGATCACTGACAGTAAGCCAGGCGTTGGGACGGGCTTGGTGGGGAGGGTTCGGGTGGGAGGATGGCCAGACACAGTCCTTGCACTAAGTAGGAAGTTGTCCCAGCTACTCAGAATCTGGCCAGGAAGCTAGAAAGTGAGAAGTTCTCCCTAGCTATGGCTAGGGTTCTAAAAATCACATCTCGACAAATATTTAAAGACATAGGTAATGCTCACAATAAAACTGAAGACAGATAAGCTTTGAAATAGCAAACAATGGTCTCCTTCCATGACACATGTGTGCCAGAAATCCAGGTGTCAGCTGCAGCTCCACCCTCTCTGCCCGGAACCAACCATTCACCAAGCCCTGGAGGTGAGGATGTCCCAATTGCCTCTGACTCTGCTTCCTTGCACCTCCCGCCACAACTTAAGGCCAGGTCACCATCTCTCACCAGTGCAACCTCCTAAAGGCTCTCCTATGTCCACTTCTGTCTCCACCACACGGCAACCTCCTCTATCTTTCAGAAAAATCAAATCTCATTATGCCGCCTCTCCCTGCTGTAAGTCTCACAGTGGCTTCCTATTGCAAAGTAAAAACCTCTTAAGCTGGCCTGCTGAACCCTACATGGCCTGGCCTCTCCTTGCCTCCAGGACCCTGACCCATTTTGCTCCAGCCATGAAGCTTTTCTTTCATTCCTTCATGCTCGCCAGGCTCTCTCCTACCACAGGACCTTTGTATATGCTACTCCACCAACAAATACCTTTCTTTCCTTCTTCACCTGCTTAGTGCTTACTCATCCTTTAGGGATCAACCTACTTGCCACTCTCTTGGGAAAAACCTCCTCCACATCCCTGTCTACATTAAATTTTCCATTTACATGCATTTAGAGCTCCATGTATATCTTCTTCGTAGCCATAAAGACAGTGCAATTTTATGTGCAGCTATTTGATTAACGTCCAACTCTTCCATTACACTTTGAACTCATGAGAACAGGACAAATGACTGTGTCACATGGTAGTGACACTCAAATATATTTTGACAGAATGAAAGATCTCATGCTTGGCCCATGTAGGTGCTTATCAGAGTAGCCAAATGAAAGTGGGAAGAGGAGAAGCATTAGGAGTCAAAGAGCTGGGTGTTAGTCCCTGGTCCTCCACTAGCTTGCTCAGGGCCTCTTCCCTGGGCAAGACCTTGTCCTCTGTGCATCGGGGCTTCCTACCCAAAGTACGGGTTTGAGTGGCTCTGCTGTGCTCCGGGGGTTAGACGGACCTAGGTGAAGCCTACCTCCACCACTGTCTAGCTGTATGGCTTTCAGCCTGTTATCTCACTTCTCTGAAATATTATTATGTTTAAAGTCTCTCCAAGTTCTAAAAGTTTAGAACCTCGTGAGGGCCTGAACTATGCCAGTAGCAGTGAGAATCGAGTGAAGATGGGTAAAGGAGAGAGTTCAGACTAAGCAATGAAGTAAACCAGTGGTTCTCAAAGTGGGGTCCCAGGACCAGTAGTATCAATGTCACCTGGGAACTTATAAGAAATGGGAAGTCCACAGCCCTGCCCCAGATCCACTGAGTTAGAAACTTTGAGGGTGGGTCCCAAGAAACTGCTTTAAGAAGCCCTCTGGGAGATTCTGACTCATGCTCAAGTTTGAGAACCACTAGATTCGAGGCCAAGGGTGAGGGAGAGGAAAATGCTGAGGGAAGAGGAAGTGCAAAAAGGCAAACGCAGCCAGCCGGGACTGTTAGGGAGCTTGCCTTGCCTGTCTCCTAGTAGCCCGAGTCCCTGACTTGTGGGGCTGTCTGTGGGGCACAGGGCGTTGGGTACAGGGACTTCATGTAGTCATCTACAGATGGAAACTGTCTTTTAGGAGGGACATTTAGGAAATTATAATGAGGGAGAAATTCACGTCCTGATTTCATGAGATGTCCCAGCACAGCTTGAAACAGGACAAGGCCCCGGGAAATAGGACCACCTCATGCACCTGTGTCCTGAAACATCTGGTGATCCCAGACGCAGGGAGAGTCAAACAGCACTGAGGAGACTTCACTATTTCCTTTCTCCGGAAACATCGTGGGCCTTAGTGATCCATTTGCACCCGAGTGACCCGTCTCCTAATAAGGACCCCACATAGGCATTGCACAGTTCCCAGGCATGCTCTCTGTTCTTGCCAAATAATGAAAACATTTAGTAGGTAGGACCTGGAGGGGATGTCCAAACACAACCCCACCCATATCATCACAACGTTTTGCACAATAAACCCAACATCTGGTTTCTTGTCTGGGTGATTACCATGGGGATGCTGCTGAGACTAGGGAGCCATTGCTGTTGTAAATCCATGGAACTTGGAATCCAATCAACTCTTCCCTCACACGGCACTGATGCATTTGCTGCATGCATTGACCATGTTCTTTCCATGTTCGCTTGTTTTAATCAATACGTTACACATAGCTATGTTGACAACCATTATCTCTGTTTTTTAATACTCTTTGTATACACCAAAGCTTTTTTCAAGGTATACTTAGTACTGTCATAACCATCATCATGATTGTCATCCTATTACAATAACCATTTAAATGTTAGTGTTCAATGACAGGGATCTCTAGAAGATGAGGCTAGAGAAGCATATTCACTTATTTGCTCATTTGATAAATTTTTATCGAGCACCTATAATATGTCAGGCACTGTTCTAGGCACTGGGGTACAGCAGTGAACAAAATAAAGGTCCAGCCCCCATGAAGCTTATATTCCACTGGGGCAGATAGACTATAAATAAGTTATTAGATAAGCATGTATCAGACCGTTATATGCACTGTGTTAAAAAATGAAGCAAAAAGAGAGGGTAGGAAGGGTGGGAGCAGAAGGTACTATTTTATAGCAGGCAGCCAGGGGAGACGTCGGTACTAAGGGAGTGGGCCATGTGGACATGTGGTGAAGAACGTTCCGGGCAGAGGGCAGGCGCCAAGGCTCTGAGATAGGAGCTTGCCTGAGCATGCAAGGGCCCATCGTGCCTGGAAGGGAGGAAGCCCTGGAGAGGAGAGGAGCGATGGGTTTAGGGAGACAGAGAAGGGCCAGATAGGGTAGGACCTTGTAGGCCACTGTGATGAATTGTCCTTTCACTCTGAGCAAGGTGGCAATTATGGATTTTGCATGCAAGGGTTATACTGTCTGACGTCCCAGTTGTGACAGGAGCACTCTGGCTGCTTTCTGACAACTCTAGCAGTAGGAGAGGGGAGGATTTGAGACCAGTGAGGAGGCTCTTACAATGACCAGGTGAGAGAGCAGGAGGCTTGATTCAGGATGATAGCAGTTCAGGTGGTGAGCAGTAAGGATTCCAGCTTTCTTCTACAGGTTGGGACAACGGGATTTGCTTATGGGATTGGATTTGGGACAAAGAGAAAAGGTAGAGTCAACCATGATTCCAAGTTGTTGTTCTGTGCAACTGGATGAATGGAATCATCTTTAGCACATTGACTGCCACACACAAAAAAACCTGGAAACTTTTCCTTGGGGCTGCAGCGTTTTGTTACGAAAATAGAATAAAAACTTTGAGTATAACTTAAAGGTAAACATACATAGGAAAACGAAACTTATTGACTTCTATTCATTTACTCAATTTTTTAGAATTAAATTGTCAATATTAATTGTAATAATAAGAACATCAACAAGTAGGATTTTATATGTGCTTCATGTAGCCCTTGGGTCAAAGCTAGAGTGAGTTAAATACAATTCTCATGGCAGTTAATGTGTTAACTGAGATGGGAAGGACTACAAAGGAACAGGTTTGGAGAGTTTAAATTTAAGAAGTCTGGTACACAGACTGAGGCTGGCACTCAGAGGGACATTAACTCAAAGACAGCACAGAAATACAGCTTCTAGTGATGCTGGGGGAGGCAGACTGGAGGAGAAGAGGCCACAGGCAGGGGACATGCAGGGAGGCCGCGGCCAGGGAGTGGATGAGGAGGCTGCGGCAAGGACAGAGGTGAATGATGGGAGGAAGTGGAGTTGAGAGATGTTTCAGAGAGAGACTCAACTGGATGAAGTGTTGAGATTGGATGTCAAGGCTGAGAGATGAAGGTCAGCTCAAGCCAAGTCCCCCAGCAGGTGACGAATTCACAACCCATTACAACAGACATCATGAAATAAATTCCCACATTCCGGCCAATGGTTCCCTTCTAAAATCATGCCCAGGACGTCAAAACTGCAGGGCACACAGGAACTGAGGCAGTGATTTCAAGTTCTGACAATAGGTAAAACACATGACGCGTTGCCGATGTGAATATTAATTAATAACACTTAAGCTTCAATGTAAATACCTGGGTCTCTGCATAAGTAAAAACTAAGCAGAGTTTTGCTGTTACCTCGCTGCAATTCTGCCATTATCTTCATCTGCCAGAGACTTGCTTTCCTGTTAAAATTCTTGAGCATTCCTTCTGTGCCGTATCTGTTACACAGAGCAATACATAATGGACTAGACAGGATTATTGGACCAAATGACAAAAACAGATGTAATATGGAAGATTTTTTTTTCTATAACCACACGTATATCTTTGGCCCCACACAGCTGTTCATTGTAAATAGGAAGTTTCCCACCAGGTACTCCACGATGGGCAATATGGGGTGCAAAATCCACCGTCCACATTCCTTTGGGGGTAGGAAGTGGAGATGGGGATTCCTCAGGTCTCCCTGCCAGGCAGCTAGAAGATGTTGCCTAGGGGATGTGATTTGTGGATTGTGAAGGGGCTGCTTTCTGGAGGACAGCGTGGTGGAGAGAGACCCCGGCTGGAAACCTAGGCCCCAGCGCCGCTCTGCCACTCCAAATCCTGGGATGGGGGACAAGTTGTGTTGCCACTCTGAACCTCAGTGTCCTCATCTGTGGGGTGAGAATAATATATTCCTTGTCTTAAAATGCCTTTGTCAGGTTTTTAATTAGGATTATGTTGGCCTCATAAACTGAGTCGGGAAAGGGTAATTTCTCTTCCATTTTTCTATAAGAGTTTGTGTAAAATTGATACTGTTATTTCCACAAATATGTCATAGACATCACCAGTGAAACTATCTGGGCCTATAATTTTTTTTTGTGGAAATGTTTTTGAGTAAGATTATGAATTTAATTTTTTTAATAGAAATTGAGCTATTTAGATTTTCTGTTCCTTCTTGAGTCAGCTTTGGTTAAGTTATACTTTTTAAGGAATTTATTCCTTGAAATAAATTATTGACTTTATTGACATAGAGTTAATAATATTTCCTTATCATTCTTTTCTTTCTTAAAATTTTTTGTAGAGACAGGGTCTCACTAGGTTGCCCAGGCTTGTATTGAACTCTAGGCCTCAAGTGATCCTCCTCTCTTGGCCTAGGATTACAGGCATGAGCCATGGCACCCACTCTTCCCTTGTTATCCTTTTAGTGTCAGTAGGATCTATGGGATAGTCTCTTTTTCATCCTTGAAATGAGTCATTTGTATTTACTCTCTTTTTTTTTCTTGATTGATCTTAATAAGAATTTATAAAGTTTATTAATATTGTCAAAGAACCAACTTCTGGCTTTGCCAGTTTCCTTTATTTGGGGTGTGGTTTTTATATCATTGCTTTCTGCTCTTATGTTTATTATTAATATTTCTTGTTTTCTGTTTCAGATTTAATGTGTTCTTCTTTTTCTAGCTTTTTAAGGTAAATACTTAGATCATTGATTTTAAAATTTTCTTCTTTTTTAATATAGACATTTAAAACTATAAATTTCCCTCTAAGCCTTACTTCAGTTGCATACCATAAATTTTGATAAATTGTATATCTATTATCAGTCAGTTCAAAACATTTTCTACTTTTCCTTATAATTTCTTCTTTGACCCATTTCAAAGTGCGAAACATGTTATTTAATTCCTAAATATATGGGAGATTTTAATTGATTTCTAGTTTAGTTTTATTTTCTTGGGAGAACGCATTCTGTAAGATTTCAATTATTTGGAATGTATTACGATTTATTTTGTGGCTCAGCAAATGTTTGATCTTGGCGAAAGTTCTATTTGCAGCTGGAAAGGATGTGTATTTTACACTTATTGGGTATGGAATGTTCTATAAATGTCAATTAAGTTGTGCTGTTTGGATCTATATGTTTACTGTTTACTTTTTTGTGTGCCTGTTATATTAATTACTGAGAAAGAGGTTTGGAGCAAGCTTTTCAAAGCACAAATCAGAATATAGCCTTCCCAGTGTAAGTTCCTCAAAGTCTTCTTAGTGTGTTTAGAATAAAATCCAATCTTCTTACCCTGACTGTAAGAGACTGCATGATCCATCCCGTGCCCTGAGAGCTCCTCTTCCAGTTCCCCCAGCCTCCTCCCCACTCAGCACACTAATTCCACACCAGTCACACTGGCACTCCTTTATTCTCTGAACCCACTAAGCCTATTCCTACCTCAGGACGGCTGCATTTGCTACGGCTATTGCTTTTGCCTGGGGTTATATCTTGACCCAGATGATCACAGGGCTACCTCCTTCACAGCCGTTAAGCCTAGATGTCACTGCCCCAGAGAGGCCTTCCACAATCTCTCTCTCTGGAGCATTCTCTTTGAAGAGATTTTCACTATTAGGATTAATCTCTTTTGTTAATTCTCTTGATTATGGTTTGTATGCTGGTTTTGTTCAATGCTGCATCCCTAAAGTTGAGACTAGAGCTGGCTTGTAGTGAATATTTACTAAATACTTGTTGGAGGCATGGCTGGTGGATGGAAGGATGAGTGGATGGACCACCAGCACTTCATGTCATTCCATGTTACCTGTCTTACTTCACAGCTGTTTTTATTTGGTGTTATGCCTGGGCTGTGAGGTCTTTAAAAACAGGAACTCATTCTGCTGTATGTTTCTGACACAGCTTAGCAAGTGCTCAGTAAATTATTGTTGGACAAAACCTTGGATGGCCCTGGTGCTTTCAGAATACTCCGTACACACCTGTGTCTGCAGTCATTTTTATCACACCTTTCTTTTTAATCAACTAAGCCAGAGTTTGGCACAGGGCCTTGCACAAAATGTATGCTCCATATATGTTAGTAGAAGGAAAAAAAGAAGAAAGAAAGGATCTTGTCAGAGCTCTGATGAAAGCATTAGCTACAAATTTCAAACCTGAGGCCCCAAAGCCAAAATGTCAGAAAGGGTCCCCTTGCCCTTTTGTTACCTAGAGAAGTCAGAAGAATTTCAGCTCTTCAGTGGATAGTCTGTCTCACTTCCCATCACAGGCCCACGTAGCAGGGGATGTATTATATAAATTGTTTCTTTCCCTATATCCCTGTGGTATAGAACAGATGTCATAGCAGTTGCCTAGAAAAATGGTGACCAAAGCATTTTCATGTACATCAGATTATCTGTGAAGGCTTAACTGTTTCCTAAATGCTTGTTGGAGATGAATACTTAGTAATGAAGAAGAAAGGATGAAAAATGTGTAGCACAGACCATGAAATCATTTCCACTCCAACTGTTGAACATCCAGTGTTCTTTTCCTTTAAAAGATTCAAATTAACCTGGGACTTGGTTTTATTTTATCACTGTTGTGTGTAATAGTGAGTTCCTTAGGATGCCCAGAACTTCTTCCCTACTGCAGTGCAAGCTCTTTGACTGTAACAGCTTATTCTCTTGCCTCCTCCCATGCCTAGACATGTGCTTGACCCCAGCTTGCACCCAACAAGTGGGCTCTGAGTAGAAAAAATGCATTCTTGGAAGCTGCATTGTTTTCGCCAGAGGTAAATGTTGAGGTGGTCAGTTGACCTCTGTGGCTCACCCTCCCCACCCTGGCGATGCCGATCTGCGGTAAGGCTGCCCATACTGCTCCTCAGCTTCACTGCATGCACTTTGTCCAGGATGGGAGGGAGAGCAGGGCCAGGTCGGGTTTTGACATAGGACATTTCTGATTCCATACAGTAAGTAACCAGCCAACCCATTACAGAACATGAGGCATTTTAAAGAGTGTAAAATCTGCAATTTGGCTTCCTGAGACAGATATATAATTCTGGAGAGGTATGAACACTAAGACTGACCTGTTCTGGACTATAAACATGTACTATATTTTCGTAATAAAAATAAGTAAATCCTATATGTAGAAATAAAGAATAGCCAATGCCCAAAAGCCAGATTAGAAATTGACTAAGATTGCAGACCTAAATCAGGATTCATATGTATATCGTTTATCCATCAGATCCTAATGAAATACTACTGCGGGATCCATAAAATAAGAATCTCTGGTGTTATGTTATACAAAATGAGGCTCAGAACAAAAATTTTAGAGATTCAGAAACTGGCGACATTTCCTATTTTATATGACTTTCTAAAGACATATTTTTTCAGAGTATAATATGTATATCCATGATGTGTATTATAATATTTGAATTTTCCAGCTTATTTTAAAATTAAAGAAAAACCATAATCTATTAGAAAAGTCAGAGCTGAAAGGGGCCTGCACGATCGGATTCCCGACCCGGTCTGTTCGTAGCGGGTTGGCCTACAGCAGGGGTTCTGAATGCCAGTCCTTGGCCTGGAGCCAGGTCCTACAGTGTGTTGCGTCACCTTGAAAGCTTATTAACCAGGCAGACTGCCAGGCCCCATCCCTGGAGGTTCTGAGTCAGCCAACTAGGACTGGGAACCCCTGGATTCAAGGTGCTCTCTCAGACATGACACCCAAGAAGCCTGTGACTCCAAGCTTGCCCCTCCCTCCATCTCCAAGGATGGCCATAGTGAGGATGGAAATGCCATCAGGGCCCATCTGTACTAGCTGGGTCTCTATGTTATAAAGGACTTTGGGTTCCCAATAGTTGTTCAAACCCTTCAATTCATAGGTTGCCACCTATATACCTACAGCTTCAGCCACACTGATCTCATTCACTCATTCATTTGTTCATTCATTCATCTCACAGGTATTTACTGAGCACCTACTGGGAATGCAGCAGCCAGTTCTGCTTACAGGTCCAGTGAGGATGACAGACAAGCACACAGAGTTACAACCCAGTGAGGGTGGAGGAACAGCAGTGTCAAGGTAGCATCTAGGAGGAGTACCACATCCAGATTTGAGAGAGTTGGCTGATGCTGACAGACGAGTGGAAGTTAGTCACAGTATGAGCAAGAGCTCTATCTTGATCTACCCTCTACGGTGAGCACGTTTCCACTTCAAGCTAAAAAAAGAAAAAAAAAATTCTGGGGTGGCAACTAGGCAACCAAAAGTATCTATCACAGAAGCCATCAAAACCTTCAGTACACAATGTTAATTTCTTGGTATTGATAACCAGACCATGGTTATAAGAGTTGCTAACATTAGGAAAGCCGGGTGATATGTATACAGGAACTCTCTGCACTATCCTGCAACTCTTCTATAAATTTAAATTTTAAAAAGTTTTAAAAACAATAATAATTTGGGATAGAGAAGACAGAGGATGGACCCAAGGTAGTGACGGAGGGGATGGCTGAGGCAGGCATCTTTGAGGCAGAATGAAGAGAATTTAGGAATTGACCCAATGTGGGCGGATGAGGGAGAAGGTGCTTTGGCCAACAGGAGGGACATGGGGCATCGTTCCCTGGGACAGAGAACAGAGGAGGTGGAAGGATAATGAGATCAGATGTGGACATGGCGACTTCGAGGTGCTTGTGGAAGCTTCAGTGGAGGTGGTCGGGAGAGCACTGGGTATCTAGGTCTGGGGCTCAGCAGAGGAGTTGACGCTAGAAACCGAGATCTGGGAATCAACAAGAGACAAACAAGGAAACCATGACTACGAAAGTGCTTGGAATGATTGGGAAAGGTGAAATTCTCCTAAAAAGGGCCCGCAGAGTGATAAATAAAAAACGGATGGAGGTCAGAGCCTTAAAGGAGCTACACAGAGAAAGAGCAGGCTAAAAAGAACACCTTAAGAGGAAGAAAGAACTCGAGCCAAGTGCTCCATCACGGAAGCCAGGGGAGGAGAGGTTTTCAAGACGGAGGCAAGACCAACCTTGAGAAAGGCCAAGTAAGATAAGAACAGCAATGAGTGGGTTGTTGGCAGCCTCGGTAAGTTTAAATTAATCATTATCTCGCAACCAAATGTTCTGGACAGTGCAAAAACAATATGGAAAAATCAGCGAATATTTTTAACTGCGTACTTTGATAAAAACAAGTCCCGATCATCAGTCAGCCTGGTATTGTAAAGAACCCATGTGGGGGGGGGCGGAGCAAGATGGCGGACGAGAAACACCGCCCGTTAGAGCGTCTCTG
>VBSM01000272.1:45638658-45652947 GCA_008086735.1 Cheirogaleus medius
AAAAAAAAAAAGAACCCATGTGTGATCTTGGGTGTCAGGCAGACTTGAGTTCACATGGTGGCTCAGTCATTTGCTCAGGGAGAGACCTTGAACAAATTACTTAGCTAACCTCTTGAAACTCAGTTGCTTCATCTGTAAAATGAGTATGGTAATAAGCACTTTGCCCATTGAGGATTAGAGGTAATGCACATATAGCCTCTACTATGGTGTCTGGCACATAGCAGGTGCTCAACATATGAACGTCCATATTATGGGCCAAGTACTTCTCTTCTGGGCTCTAAAGCACCTTATGCGTTTATCTGCCGGGTCACTGACTACAATGTACTGAAGCAACTTAGCCTTTATGACTTTCTCCTGTGCACAGCCTTCACCGGACTGCTGGCTTCTTAAGAGTATCTTATTCAACTTGTTTTTGCCATCAGCCAGCACAGAGCATACATCCTGGAGGTGACCGCCACTGTGCAGGATCAGAAGTAAGCACTGGAGGTGGGCCCTGCCCTGGAGATGTTCACGGGAAGATTTACTCTACAGAGATGGCATTGGAGGTGCAGGTCGGAAAACAAGATAGTCGTGTACAATCTAATTCTAGAAATCTCAAAGAAAGGATGGTGAATCAGAGAAAATGATGAGGACACTTGGCACAACTTGTTAGTTGGCTGATTCATCCAAGCCCACACAATATGCCTCTATAATTACGGAGAGCTTATCTGTCTGAATCAAAGAGAAAAAGGAAAAAAGACATAAAAATCAGTCTGATTAAAGATTGTGGGGAGGTACCAGGTGTAAAAAGGAACCTGTAAAAATAATAGCTTGGCTATCTGGGTACAGGAGTTTTCAAGCCTTTTTATTATGATGGTTCCATAAGAAGCATCTCCAAAGCCAGGGCCATCCTAGACTACCAGTACATGACAGCCCAGAGTGGCTCATATGCCCACTGTATTGGTTTCCTAGGGCTGCCACATCACATTACCACAAAGTGGAGTGAACAGTTTATTGTCTCACAGAGGCCAGAAGTATTGGCAGGGTTGGTTCTTTTCTGAGTACTCAGAGGGAGAATTTGTGCCTTGCCCGTCTCCCAGCTCCTGGGGGCCGCTGGCAGTCTTTGGCCTTTAGATGCATCACTCTATTCTCTACCTCTGCAATCACGTGACATTTTCCCCCATGTGTCTCTGTGTCCAAATCTTCCTCTTCACATAAGGACACCAGTCATTGGATTAGGTCCTCCCCCTCAATCTAGTATGACCTCATCCTAACTTAATCCTGTCTGCAAAGACCCTATTTCCAATTAAGGCCAGGGACACAAGTAGCAGGGCTTAGGACTTTGACACATATTTTGGGAGATACAGTTCAACTTGTAGAACTCCCAGGCCCTCCTGCTGTCCTTCCACCCTTGCACACCATTCCCCAGCCTCTGAGCTACGTGCAGTTCTTTCAGCTCACCATATTCCCACTGCCTGCAAACCCACCAGGCCTTCTCCCGGCTACGTGCCTTTGGGCCCTTTCTCTGCTACCTGGGAAACTATCTGGGATATTATCTTTCAAACTCAGGGGACATTTCTCCTGTTCTGTGAAGCTTTTCCTCCCTCCCACCTCTCTCAGAATCACTTGCTAGATTTTCAGGGCTCCCCAACCCCCCTATACATTTAGGGGGGTTGATTGTGGCAAACTGTGGCTGCTCCTCCCACCAAACTGCAAGCTCTGTGAGGTCAGGGGCCATAAGTTTTTACCTTTGCATCCTCTGTGCCTGCCACATGTTACAGACAGGAGGCTTAACTCAATGCTCTGTGGCTTTCCATGGGTCTGGTTAAACAGGCCAGCCTGGCCAGACTAAATAGTGCCATCCCTTGCAGCCCAAACCAGCACTTTCTATGGGGTCAAGTGTGGGCTGTCAGTGAATTTCCAAGCTAATTTCCTCTGCTCCCAGTCTCCGTGGGAGGTCTCTGTGCTGGACCCTGTCAGGCCAAGCCTGGTGTGAGCTGACAGGCCCCGCTGGTCACTCCCCAGTCTGCACGCAGGGGCTGTTGGCCGGTGGGTCCCAGTGCCACAATGCAGCATTCAGTGGCTGCTGGGGGGTGCCCCTGTGTGTGTGTGGGCAGCTCATGGTCCAAGGCCAGCAAAGCCCCATAAAAATGTCAGGCCTATGCAAAGGCCAGAGCTCTTTCTCTCCTTGCTGGTGGTTTTCTTCTTACTTATCTGTCTCCTTACATAAGCCCTTCCTTTTCTCCATCTGGGGCCTCTACCCCTCTAGAGCCCTCACTGACAAGCACAGCACAACAGAGGGCAGAGGAGAAGCTGCACGGATATGACTGGCATTTCAGAACTCAAAGGTCTTCTCAAAAGGGAGTGTCTCATCCAATCCCTTCTTCCCATAGGTGGGAAACTGAGGCCAGGGAAGAGGGGCTGGTCTAAAAGTATGCAGAAGACTGGGTAAGAGACAGAGGGCCAGAGCCTCTTTCTGCAACCCCAGACAAGGGCTCTTTCCTTTCAGCCACACTGCCTCTGCCTGTCTCTTCCAGGAATGGGGAGAGTTGAGGTTTAATTGCCATTTGATGGCAGAACAAACTATGAAAAAAGTTTGCTTGAACCCTTCCAGTGCCTCTGTCCACATAAAAGTGCATTAACTACTCAGAGAGGTACTGACCCCATTCTCAGGGACTCCTGTACAGGACAGAGAGGAGGCAGCGTTTGTGGTCCAGGGCTGTGGCATCAACACCTCATGGTGACCGGAGATCACTCCCTATGGAGAGTTACAGAGATATAAATGGATTTGGATGTTGACTGCAAATTCAGTATGAGCCAATTCATTTTGTTTTAACCATACATTAAAACAAAACCCAGTTCATTCTTCACCATTTATTTACAAGGCCCAAACGGTCACTTCAATTAGTGTCTTTAAAAAATAAGTGGGAAAAAGGATACTTGGATTCCTGTAAAACTCAGTCAACAAGAGCCAAACGAAACACTAACACTCTCACATTTGTAGGAGTTGGCTCTCTCACCACTTTTTTTCAGCTATTCCCCTTCCGCGATTCCCCAGTGCGAGCCCTAATGCTGTGATAAATGGAAGTTCATGTATTTCTGTGTGGCTCCGAGGTCCAGCCCAGCCTGCCACCCACTTTCCCTTGTCTGCTTCCACCTCCACACTCATACCTCACCTTGGTGCACGAATTCCCTCATTGTAGCTGTACCTGTACCGCCCCTTTTCTCTTTGCTTAAAATTCTGTCTTCCCTCCCTTCCTACCCTCTGCCTTGCTTCTGTCTCTACCTGTCTAAATCCTCAATCCACCCTCTAGGTCATAAAATACTGTTGTTTCTCTCTAGCCTAGTATTCCCTTCACTGAATCTCCAAGGCACCCGATTTGCCCCTTTTGCGGAACATTTGGCTTTCCTACCTAGTGGTGGACCCTCCGCCCATTCGCCTAGTCATTTAATGCCCATCTGATCATTTAACAGTCATTTGCTGAATACCTTCCGTGTGCCAGCTGCAGAGCCTGCCCCAGGGAGCTCACCCCCAACGTGGAAGACAGAAGACAGGCAATTATGACAGGATAGCAACTGCCACAGGATTTACGGTTTTTCTGAAGGCAATGGAGAGTCATTAAAGGATTTTAAAGAGGCAAAGTGGTGATGGGAACAAGCTTCATTCTGAAGACTGTTCTTGGAGCAACGTGGAGGACATTTGGTGAGGGTGGGTGTGTGGGTGTGAGGGTAGTCACGGTGCTGGAGTGAGGGTTAAAAGGCTAATTAGGAGGTTATAGCAATATCCCAACACAGTACGAAAGCCTGCCCCACGGGAGTAACAGAAGTCATACAGAGGAGGAGAAATGGGACGGGAATGATAGGAAGTAGTGGTTTGGGGAAGGGATTCTATATGTCTAAGACCCCGAGGTCTCTGGCTAGGGCTTTTGTGTGGAGGGTGATGATGGTCACTGGTTCAGGCAGGAGCAGGTCTCAGGGAGGGCTGGGGGGATGTACCGTTGTTAAGGAGACTAGGTGCAAGTAGACAGGATGGGCCTGGCTATTCTACAAATATGGAGCTCAGGCTCCCAGCAGGCTGGAGATACTGATGAAAATACAAATTTTCCCTGTTGGCCCTTGAGATCAGAAGCAGAGACTGAGAATTACTCCTGTTGCCTTTCATCCTCTCTGAGTAAAATGAATTCTCTTTGCTTTGTGAATCCATGAAGGATTGAAACTCCAAAACAGATAGTGTAAGTTGAGAGAAGACACCACATTTATGGGGCAGAGTAACCAGGGGAGCGTAATCATTCTGATTTGTCGCTTGCAACAGCTCTCTGGCCCCAGATTTGGAGCTGCTGGTACCTCCTGAGGTCACATGTTTGCAGCCAGCCCCATGAATTTATGGAGGAAGCAGTGGCATGGGACTCGGAAGTTTGTGGTTATATTTCTGGTCATGCCTCCGGACAAATCACTTCCCTTTACTAGGTCTTAGTTCTCTCTTTTAATTGCAAGATCTGGAAGACCCTATCCAAGTTTAAGACACTATATCCCGAAGATAACATGAGAAACTGCTGATTTAAAGAATCCTAATCATACCTGACATACCCCAAGGCTCAATCAATGAGGAAGAGAATGGCGACAAGACTATCAAATGTCTCTTAAGACAGCTGAACCTTGAGGAAAGTACTCACTGAAGTCTGACTTCTTCCTGGGAGAAGAGTGCTTCTTATTTTCCTTCTCCCACAAACAGGAGATTAATGGACCTCTCATCGCTGGGAATATCTGTACCTGTAATGATGACAACTGAGCTGCATCCATATTTCCTGTAAAATGACACTTTACTTTGTGCAGAGAATGCAGAGATTTTGTAACTGTTGGTGCTGGAGGAAGCAGACAGAGCTGTGGAAGGACTGGGGCATCCTGTTGGGGTGGGGCCTTGGTGGAGAGACAAAATTGCCTCTTGGATTCTGCCCTGTTTGTGTGCATTGTACTGGAGAGACCTGGTGTGATCTGGTTTGAATCCTGGCTCTGCTGCCTATTCACTAGGGGACTTTGGATAGTTGTATAACCTCCCTTAGCTTCCCTTAGTCTCCTTATCTGCAAAACGGGAATAGTAACAGCAACCCTGGGGGGGTATTGTGAGGACGAAGTGAGAAAATGCAGGACGTGGCACATAGGATGAGGCCAGTCAAGTTCAGGGGCCTCTATAGTTTTAGAAACTATTCTTCAATCACCTTCCACTTTTCCAAGCCAAGCAGAGGCTACCAGTGGGTGGGAAGGGGCCCGCCTTGGCCAGCTTGGGGTCCTGTGGTTGTGCTCGAGAAAGGGAGGGCTCCATTCTTGTTTCCTACAGCCTTGGGGGGCCCTTACATATGCATTGGCCCCAGCTAGTGAATGAGGCAATGCAGGCCACTTTGCAAGGTAGCATGTCTGTTGGGACTTGTTGCATGAAACTTGTGAGGACTCCTGTTAACCCGTGACACTGCAGTGCTCTGACGTGAGCATGTCTCAATATCGGATCAACCTTGTGGACACAGACTAATCCCATTTGCTCGCTCCTTCTTAGCCTCCCAGGGGTGGGGCACTACTTGGAATGAGCTGAGGTATAAGCAAAAGCCTGGGTTTTGTTTTCTGGTGTGAAACATAGCAGGAAGTTGTCTGTGTTTAAATCAAGAAGCCCCCCAGCCCCCTACTACCTCAGACCTCTTCCAGCTCTTCCAGTGCCACCTGCAGCCTGGGGTGGGGGTGTCAGTGTGTGTTTGGGACAGGCAGGCCAGCAGGGGGGGCTGTCTATTGAGTATTACCCCAGAGCTGAAGGGAGTTATTCAATTAAACATTGGTTAACTTGTCACCTACTTTGCACGTGGCTGGATGCTAGACACAGAGCTGCAATGGGGGACTGGGAGCTTTGGCTTCACGAAGCAGAGTAGATGAATACTGCAAAGCTAAATGCACTTGCCCAAAGAGAGATCACAAAAGTGTTTTGGTTATGGCAATACAGGGCTGCTTTCTAGGCCACATTTCTAGCCTCAGGCTTTTAAAGATATTGCAGCCACTTACCTGCAAGATTTCATATGCAACATACCTTAGTCTGGAAGAGAAAACAAAACTAATACTGCCCTAAGAGATAAGCAGACCATATCCATGCCTTTATGCATTCTCTCCAAAGTAACTTGCTAGGATGGAGACTAAATTGCCTCTGGGAGAATGAATGAGACATGGATATGCTCAGACTGGTACCTTGTCTGCTGCTTCTTTGGTTTGTCCTTGGCTTTCCTGGTGACTTGGCAAGGAGGAAAACCTCAGTTGGAGGCTGACAAATGAAGAATGAGAAAATGAATGAATAAATGATACACAGATGGGCATATCATGGCCCTGCTGCAGAGGGACTCTAGGGGGGAAAATTCAGAGTTCTCAGTCACACAGTCGATGCTTCTGAGCACTATATTGGCTCTGCTCATTAAAGAAAAAGGCCAGCCTCTTGAATGGCTGAGAATGTAACTCACTTTCTTGAACTCACACCCATCTAATGGAAAACATTACCAACAAAAATATCTGCCTTCTAGGTCTCCTTAGAGAGTGCAGCTGAGAACATCAGTGTGAAGACCAGACGGCCACTGAACTGCTTGTCCTGGATTTCAAGGCCACCTCCACCTGCTGCTCCCGCCTCTTCCTACCCCTGACTCAGAACCCACCATGTGCAGCTTGCTGCTATTCATGTACAGTCCACTTGACCTTAGCGACTCTTCTCAACCACGCCCGTGTCCCCCACCTCCTAGACCGGGCTCACGGGTGACCTTCTGTTGTCTCTGCCCGTTCAATCTTTAGCCACCCACAAGGGTCCTCACCAGTCGCTCCACTTGAGAGGCATCTCTGCCCACCATGTGATGGGGTATGGTGAACGCAGCTCTGCAAGTCAGAGGCTTTGTGGCTACAGCAGGGGCCAACAGAGCCTGCTCAAACTGGCGAGCCAGTGGCTCTGGCCACCTATGTGGACCGGCTGGTTTGCTGCAGGGAAAGGGGCCCTCGGGACTCTGGTTCCTGATGTGCCCAGATGAGTTATTGAGATGGAGAAGACAGGGCGGTGTTAATTCTGGAGTCTGCCCTCTATGGAGGGAGGGTGAAGGCTAAGGCAGTGTGAGACTCTAAGGGATTGGGAATGTCCCACTCTTGCCCTCCCACGTCCTTGCCCCTGCAGTTGTTCCTTGTGCTGATGGTGATTTGTTTCCACAGTGGCTGGGTATGGCTGTGCAGGGATTACACAGTATGAGGCCAACCCGCTCCGGGGAGAGCGGGATGATCCCGACCACTCTCCACTTCCTAAGTTGTATGTGCCAACGGGGGCTTCCCTGTTCAGCAGAAGGGACATCTTTTTCTAACTCACATGAAGGTAAAGTGTGGGCTATAGGCCTGCCCCAACATTTGCAGTGACAGTAATGCAAATTATTCAATCTATTATTTAAAAGTTATAAAATAAGCTTAAAATTATTAACTCAAATATATACTATCCTCCTTCCTCGACAAATATATCTTTATAATGACCTGAAGGCCATGTTCGAATTTAGAATTCTTAGAATTTTGTCCCAGAACTCAGTAGCACAAGGGGAGCTCACCCCTGGCCCATGCCGAGAGCCCTTTTCTCCCCTCCTCCATCAATATCCCTGTGCACAGGGAGCCCCAGGTCGCTGCATCTGGACACAGCTGGACACCCAGCGCAGATGTCCAACTTTTCTTCCAAATTCCTTAAATACAAATACCCCTTGGTGTCCCCTGGGCCTACGGGTGTACACGCTGCCTGTGTATCCTCAGTGTCCCCCAGGCCTGGTGGTGCTCACACTTGGTGTGTATCCTTGGTGTCCCCCAGGGCTGGTGGTGCTCACACTTGGTGTGCATCCTTGGTGTCCCCTGGCTTAGGGGTAAACGCACTTGCTGCTCTACCCACATTCAGGAAGACAGACCTGAGGAGAGGCTCATGTAAGCCCCAGAATTGGCTACTGGTGTTACGGCAGGGAATATCGGAGTCCCGGGTACCTAGGGTAAGATCTAGAATGGAGAATGCAGGAACCTGGTAGCCATGTGCCATTGACGCCTTGGACTCCTTGCCTGAGGAGACAGACATGGCCCTAAATCATGTTGGGCCCTCTTGCGCAGGCCTCTGGGTGGGACTGCTGTGCTGGTAGCAGCTTAGACTTAAGTCGCATGGTTGGGTAGGTGGGGCAAATGAACTGGCGTCCCCTCCTCTGCCCAGGGTGAGATGGTGACTTTCGGATGGTACATGTCTGCCCCTCTGTCTAGCTCTTTGATGATGGCTGCCTTGTCATTTTTATACTCTTGGTAACAACTAGTATTGTCCTTCAAGACCTGAGTGTTCAAGGGTTACTTTTAAAGTTTGCAATGATATACCCAGTGAAACCCAGTGAAAATAACACTGGACTTAGACCAGGATACTCGTGCGCTCTCTCAGCTTTGCCACGACTCACTCTCAGCTAGAGCACGTTCTCTCCCAAGCCTTACATTTCCCCACCTATAAAATAAGGGCGTTGGGCTAAACAGTTTCCAAAGTCCCCTTCAGACCTGAAGGTCTGCAGTTTATGACTCCTGAAAGCTACAGTTTTCCTTATCTGTCAATCGTTCTGAACCCTAGGTACTCATTAAAATCACCTCGGAGGCTTTAAAAAAAATACCAGAGCCCGGGCCCCGCCCCCAGAGGTTCTGCTTCAGTTGTTCTGAGGTGTGGCCCGGGCCAAATCTCCTCTGTGATTCTGAACCACTGTTAGAGTTGGATGGGAGCCCAGTCCCCCCACTCTCCACATCCGAGGGAAAATGGAACCGGACAGATGCCTGGATGCTGAGCAGAACAGCTGTAGGCAAGGCCAGACGCCGAGATCCTGGGGAAGGGTCCTCTGCTCACACTGCAGGAAGATGAGAACACAAGAGCGCCAACTTCCTGGCCTCCAGACTCCTCGCCTCCCTGTCCGTCTCCCCGTCCTCCAGCTGAGAGCCGAAGCGGGGAGGAGGAGCAGGCAGCTGCCTAATCTGCAGAGATTTTCTCAGGGGTGGGGGAGGCTAACACTTGGCTCCAGCCTTCCTCCCCCCTCACAGCTGGAGCTGGAACAGCTAGAGTGAGTGCTGGCAGTTGTTCCCATGTTCTGTCCCTGACAGCTGCAAAGCCGCTGACGTGTTGCATGTGTGTGTGTCCACGTGTGAGCGTGTCCTCTAGCAGAACAAATGAGACGGAGAGGTAGGATGTGCAGCCCATGAGGTTGCCTATTCTTGCTGGACTTCAAGACACCTCCAAGCCTCCTCTGACCCCACCTTCCTCCTGCCCGTGCAACGCCCCCTGCTAAGGGCTCCCAGCACTGTCCCTCATGGAGAGTCCACGCCCGCAGCAGACCCCATCATTGCAACAGCTATCATCTACTCAGTGCTGTGCCGTGGGCCAGGCATTCTCCTAGATGCTGGAGGTTGATGGTTCTATTTAACCCTCAGAACAACCCTGTGAAGCAAGCACTATTATTATTCCTATTTTACAGATGAGGAAACCAGAAAGAGATAAGTTAATATTTAATCCAAGTTCACACAACTGCCAAGATTCAAAGTCAGGCGGTCTGATGCCAAAATGTGAGCTCTCTCCCACGTTGCTATTCTGCCTCCTGTCAGTAACTGATGGCTGAAGGCCTGTTTGGTTAACGAATGAGGTCTCTTTGAGCTCCGACACTCTGACAGTGGTATTGCTCAGAGTGACAGACATTTGATATTTTGATATTTTGTTGTTGTTTAGATGGGAGTGCACTGTGGACGCTATTGACTGAATTCATAAGCCACAGAGTGAGAAGCACCCACTATTGACCTGCAGGGCTCTGCTTCTGGGGGGACTGCAGGAAAAGTACCTGGAAAGGAGACTGGTCCAGGGCAGCATGGCCAGAACTGGGCTCCAGGGACCAAAACACTGTTGTAAAACCACCGAAAAGGAGAACCCTGATGACAGTGCAGATCGAGTGGGACTGCACTGTTTGATTTGCAAAACCTTCTGCTTGTGGGAGGCCTGGCGCACTGGGTAGTCTTCCCAGTGTTAGGTTGTATTGAAATAGCCACATGCCATTGTTCTCAGTGACAACTCATGGCCTACCTTCCCGAGATGGCAGGGGGGCCTGAATGCAGCTTGTGACCTGTGCCCACAAAGTCTTTTGGTTTGGGGTACTTTTTGCTGAGCTTACTGACAGCTTGCTGAGCTATGTGCATGGCTGTGGGGATGGGGCAATCTGAGGAGAGGGCAGTGACAATGAGAACAGAGTCATCGGTCAGACGAAAACAGGTAGACCATTCACTGCAGAGTTCAGCGGTGCCTTCCCGACAATCTCACTTTAGCTCCCAAATTGCTTTTATGAGCTTGATTCTCTTTGTCTTCTCTCTTTAACCAGGTTTTACTCCCATTTGTTCAATTACCAGTTGTATGGACAAGCCCTTTTCTTTTCCCTTGCTAGGTTTTAAATTTTCATGCATCAACACATAAAAAAATTAAAGTCTTTTACTAGAGAGAGTTGAATCCTGCTTCAGAAAAGTTGACTTTTTGGTTTTTTTTTTCTTTTTTGAGACAGAATCTCACTATGTTGCCCCGGCTAGAGTGCCATGATGTCAGCCTAGCTCACAGCAAACTCAAACTCCTGGGCTCAAGTGATCCTCCTGCCTCAGCCTCCCGAATAGCTGGGACTATAGGCATGAGCCACCATGCCTGACTAATTTTTGCTATATATTTTTAGTTGGCCAATTAATTTCTTTCTGTTTTTAGTAGAGATGGGGTCTCGCTCTTGCTCAGGCTGGTTTCAAACTCTTGACTTTGAGCGATCCTCCCACCTCAGCCTCCAAGAGTGCTAGGAGAAAAGTGGACTTTTTATGGTGTGTCAAGCTCTAACGCACATAAAAATCACCAGGATGCTTGTTAAAATGCATATTCTGGTTCCATAGGTCTGGGGTGGGGCCTAGGAGTTTTCATTTCTAGCAAGTTTCCGGGTAATGCCCGTGTGCTTAGTCCCCATGCCACACTTCGAGGTCCAAGGGTGCAGAGAGCCCATGAGACACACCAAATTCCCCTGAAGACTGGAGACCAAACAGCCATTCACGCAATGCACCTACACGCCGAACAGCCCCTCTGGCGTGTACGTAAACCAACCCCATGGCTATAGGAAGCCTGCATCAGCCTCACTGGGCTTCTTCTGCAAATGAGCCCATCCCCTGTCAGACTGCACCCACATCCACATCTCCGCACCCAATCTCTGCTCAGGTGTGTTTTGTCCTACGTCCCTGAAGTAGGGACTGGTGGGCATTGAGGCCAGAGAGGTGGACAGGGTCGTGCCTGCAGTGCCTTGATGGCCGTGGTAGGAGTGGGGAGTGGAGGAGTAATGTCATCTGATTTTTACTTTAAAAGGTTCACTCTGATTTACATTAGGAGAATAGACTTGCTTGAGAGAGGGAGGATAGAGACAGAGGGGAGAGGTAAGTGGCTGTTGAAGCTGCAGGTGAGAGAAGGTGGCTAGGACAGGCTGACAGTGGCAGAGGTGGAGAATGTATGCATAGAATTCCCCTGTTTGTACTCTGGAACTTCTTGAGAAAGGGACTGTGTTTTATTTTTATTTATTTTTTTAGGGACAGAGACAGAGACAGAGTCTCACTCTGTTGCCCAGGCTAGAGTGCAGTGGTATGATCATAGCACACTGTAATCTCAAACTCCTGGGCTCAAGAGATCCTCTTGCCTCAGCCTCCCAAGTAGCTGGGAATACAGGCATGTGACACCATGCCCGGCTAAGTTTTTTAAATTTTTTGTAGAGATGGGATCTCATTATGCTGCCCAGATTGGTCTCAAACTACTGGCCTCAGGTGATCCTCCTGCCTTGGCCTCCCGGGTAGCTGGAAATACAGGTGTGCACCACCACACCGGGCTAATTTTTCTATTTTTTGTAGAGATGGGGTCTTGCACCTGCTCATGCTGGTCTCAAACTCCTGGCATCAAGCAATGCTCCCTCCTTGATCTCCCAAAGTGTTAGGATTATAGGCATGAGTTACTGTGCCAGGCCATTTCAACCATTTTAAAGCTTATAGTTCCATAATGTTAAGTTTATTCACATTGTTGTACAACCAATCTCCAGAACTTTTTCATCTTCTCTGAACACACTCTGTCCTTTAAACAATAACTTCCCATTCTCTTCCTTCCTCCCGGCCCCTGGCAACCACTGTACTACTTTCTGTCTCTAAGAATTTGACAACTGTACTTACCTCATATAGATGGAATCATACAGAATTTGCCTTTTTGTGATTGACTTATTTCACTTAGTATAATGTCCTCAAAGTTCATCCATGTCGTAGCATGTATCAGAATTTCCTTCATTATTTAGATTGAATAATGGTCCATTGTGTGTGTATATATATCTACACACAAAATTTTGTTTATTCATTTGTCAATGAACACTTGGGTTGCTTCTACCTTTTTGCTATTGTGAATAATGCTGCTATAATCATGGATATACCAATATCTATTCCAGGCCCTGCTTTTGATTCTTTTGAGTATATACTCAGAAGTAGCATTGCTGGGTCATATGATAATTTTATTTTTAATATTTTGAGGAACTACCATACTATTTTCCAAAGCGGCTGCACCATTTAAATTTCCACCCCCAGTGTACAAGGGTTCCAGTTTCTCCACATCCTCCCCACCCCATGTTGTTATTATTATTCTTTTTTGATAGTAGCCATCCCAACAGGTGTGAGATGGTATATCATTGTGGTTTTCACTTTCATTTTTCTAGTAATTAGTAATGTTGAGTATCTTTTCACATGCTTATTGGCCATTTTATATCTTCTTTGGAGGAATGTCTATTCAAGTCCTTTGACAGAAAATGAACAATTTTTTAAAAAATCTGTTAGAAGAGATATACTACCCGATTTTAAGACTTAACTACACTATAAAACTACAGTAATTAACACAGTGTGGTATTGGATAACAATAAACATATAGATCAATGGAACAGAATTGAGAGTCCAGAAATAAATCCTCACTTATACCATCAATTGATTTTAATAAAGATACCAGGGTAACTCAATAAAGAAAAAAGATATTAACCCTGACCTTTTCTTTACATCATATAGAAAAATTAACTCAAAATGGATTACAGAGCTAGACCTATAAAACTTCTAAAAGAAAAAAAATTGTTTTTGTAACTTTGAGTTAAGCAAAGGTTTCTTAGCACATAAAAAGTATAAAATATAAAAGCAAAAACTGATTCATTAGATTTCATCAAAATTGAAAAATATTCTCAGTGACAGAAAATGAAAAAAAAATCTCAGATTGGGAGAAATATTTGCAAACTATCTGATTTGAATTCAGAATATTTAAAGAACTGTTATAATGAATAACAAGACAAACGATTCAATTAAAAGACTGACAAAAGATTTGAACGAATATTTTGTCAGAGAAGATATATGAATAGTCTACAAGCACAGGAAAAAATGTTCAACACCACTAACACTATTAGTCATTAGGGAAATACAAATTAAAACCACAATGAGATGCCACTATATGTCCACTGGAATAGTTAAAAACAAAACAAAACAAAACTCCAAGTGTTGATAACAACATAGAGAAACTGGAACCCTCATAGGTGCTAGTGGAAAGGTAATATTTGGTAGTTTCTTTTAAAAGTTATTGTTTTAATTTGCATTTCCCTGATAACTAATGATATTGAACACTCTTTCTTGTGCTTATTGGGCATTGTCTTGTACATGCTTGCCATGTAACAAGCAATTCCACTCCTAGATATTTACCCAAAATATATGTCCTACCAAAGAACTGTAAGTAAATATCCATTGCAGGATCATCCTAATAACACAAAATTGGAAACAATGCAAATATCCATCGACTGGTGAACGGACAAACAAAATGTGGTATATTCACACAGTGGAAAACTACTTACCATATGAAAGGAACAACTTACAAATTCATGCAACAAAATGGAGACAACTCAAAACAGGCTAAGAGAAAGAAGCCAGACACAAAAGACTGAATGGTTCTATTTGTATGAAATTTCTAAAAATGGCAAAACTATAATGACAAGAGCATATCTGTGGTTGTCTGGGGCTGGGCGTGGGATCAGGGATTGATTGCAATGGGGCATGAGGGAAATTTTTGTGGGGATGAAAATGTTTTAAAACTTGATTGTGGTAGTGGTTGCATGACTGTATAAATCCACTAAAACTCAATGAACCACCCACTTAAAATGAATGAATTTTATATGTTTTTGATATGTAATTTATAGCACAGTAAAGTTGTAAAACAAA